>CM051039.1:18898626-19101126 GCA_027627225.1 Congeria kusceri
GCGAAACAATTCTTTGCTATCAGTAGACTTGTCTATTAAATACTATCAATACACCAATTCAGAGATGACAAGAAATAGATCCGATTGAAACAATAACTAACAATCAACATAGTCTTATAATCATAATCGACAAGTACATATCTTATTCTGTCAATTAGGTATGTTTCTGTATGTGTTGTATACTGGTAAAGTGTATACTTACGATATATTACGTTAGTTCCAGTTCCAGTTCGCGTCTTCAATGCCACGCGCGGGCGTCGATTATTATGTACATTGTGGAAAGCTTTCGTAGTTTTATCTAAAAAGCGGACTCCATTGCTTTAATGACGGCTAGAAATTACGCATAAAGGACTAATTATGCATAATGAGCTTTCGGAAATGACATTTCCAGATAGTGGCGCATTTAGCTCGGTCCTTAAAGCATAAGCACATATTCGTTTCTTTATAAATGACATCTATGATAAATTTTATTTCTATTCTGGTGTTTGTTTTATGCATTGTCTAATTTTATATTAAATGTTAAATGATACATAAAATGTTACAACGTACCCCCCATAAAATACTAGAGTTTGAAACAGTATTAATGAAGAACTAGTTTTCATGAAAATGTGATAATATTTTGTCGTAACATTAAACTTAATATGACACGCCGCAGTCTTTAATAGCGTTCTTCGCTTTGATTTATTTCTTGGATTTAAAGCTTATACAATGTACTTATAATAATGTAACTGATTTCAATAATCCAAAATTACTTTCAACTATGCACCCGGAGTACTTCACACTATTTTCTATCAGTAAATATTCAATGGCATGGGAAACAGTATAGACCCTGCATTCGGTCTAGAACTTAACAATAGTAGTTTTGAGATACTAATGAAAACCGCTCTATTTCACATGTCATGGTATGGATACAAGGTCGCTATAAAACAACATATTGTTGGTACATATTGCATATTAATAATAATTGAAAATACCTTTAGGACAAATGGTGTAAAATACTTCTTAATTTTATGCAACATGTGTTAGGAACTCATATTAACAGTTTGTTTTTTTTTCTAATAAAGGCCTAACTTAAACTAGTTGGCCATTATTAAACGACGCCAATAAACTGAACTGACTATTGTAATTTACAATTTTTCTTTTCAGTAAAGAGCCCGGGATGTAAAGTAGTTTAGATAAATAATATATTTTCTACTTAATATGTAATATTTGATTAAACTGTTTATCAGGAAATGTTAAGGAATATAAGATGCAGGACTACGTATACATTGTGAGTATCAATTCAACACCTTCACGTTACAGTGCGCATATTGGTTATGGTGTTTTACCCCAGCATAAATCAAACACGTATTTGTTGAGGTCATAACTATATTTTCAGTCAGATATTGTTACATCGATTAAAAAATTTTCCATTACGGAAATAAACAATATTCATCCTGACAATTTTGTAATATATAATCAGTTATGAAAATCGGTGTGATGTTAATGTTTCCGAGTTATATGTGATTTTTAAACATATCAACGCCTGAAAAATTATTATATATGTGATATAATATTATATTGGTAAAATCTTTTATGTTCTAACATGTATTTGTAATACAGAGCGACATCTCATTAGTTTTCAGTGAAATTAATGTATATAGACTAAGTGTAAGTAATTGATAGCTGGACTACAATCTGCAAAGAATCATCCAATATTTTACAATAATGTGTCAGTAAAAGACAAATCCAATTAATATGAATTTATTGTGTGAGGTACTAGCTTTAACGTCGTTTAAGCCGACATTAAATATCGACCGCTTTTAAATACGAGGAGTTAAAAGGAAATTTCATGGACGTAATTTGTTTCGATCAACAAATTAAAAGCGTTAACATAAAGAAAAAGACGCATCTATATAGACAATTAAGTTTTGATTTTAGTTAGGAATGTATTAACTGGGTAAGACATTTAGGGGATAAATAACCTTTCCGGTGCGTACGTTGCTCTTAATAGACAGGTTTACTAACTAGAAACATGTATCTATTAAATGTAACATAGCAGGTTTCGTGATACCAAATACTATCTTGTTTATAGAAATATTGGGAGTGCTGACTGATACTTTATTTAATGGTTTGTGTCATAACAAGTATAGGAGACAGCGTAAACTATACCAACTTATTATATCAAACAGTGTTGGGAATATATTGTGTTTTTTTTATATCAAATTACAAACAATTTTACATGACTAAAACTATATGAACTTAATTGCTGTTAAGGGAGTACAGACGATTTCACAAGTTCAGGCTAATAACAGTCAAATGATGGACAAAAGAGACTGCAAACCCAAATCTGCCAAACCGCGGAGATCGATGGAAGATACAAAACCAGGAGCGAACGAAACTGTATGTGTATGTTAGTTACATAAGTTTAAGAGTTACCTAAGACATAATTATTATAACTCATTTTAATAATTAATTATGTTTGTATTTTAGAAGAAATGTAGACCTACATAAAATATGAGCAATGTTTTATAATTTAAATTTAAAAGCATAGTTATCGTTAACACCGCGACACAGGAGTTGTATACTTTTGATGAGTTTCATGGCCAGGAACGAAACACTAACCGATATTGAATGACTTATGTGTAGCAGGTTATTCGTACTGTGTGTGGGATGTTGTGGACGTTGGATGAGTTGTATGGCCAGGAACGAAACACTAACCTATATTGAATGACTTATGTGTAGCAGGTTATTCGTACTGTGTGTGGGATGTTGTATACGTTAGATGAGTTGTATGGCCAGGAACGAAACACTAACCTATATTGAATGGCATATGTGTAGCAGGTTATTCATACTGTGTGTGGGATGTTGTAGACGTTGGATGAGTTGTATGGCCAGGAACGAAACATTAACCTATATTGAATGACGTATGTGTAGCAGGTTATTCGTACTGTGTGTGGGATGTAGTATACGTTGGATGAGTTGTATGGCCAGGAACGAAACACTAACCTATATTGAATGACATATGTGTAGCAGTTTATTCGTACTGTGTGTGGGATGTTGTTTACGTTGGATGAGATTTATGGCTAGGAACGAAACACTAAACTATATTGAATGGCATATGTGTAGCAGGTTATTCGTACTGTGTGTGGGAAGTTGTATACGTTGGATGAGTTGTATGGCCAGGAACGAAACAATAATCTGTATTGAATGGCATATGTGTAGGAGGTTATTCGTACTGTGTGTGGGATGGGGTACAAAACGCTGAAGTATTACATCCAAACAAGGCTGGTATAACAATATAACAATTCTATGGAAATCAATTCAATAACATAACAGTCGTGTCAGAACTTGATCTACATTAACTCCGAATTATTGTAGATTATCCTTGTTTTGTATACAGTTCGAGAAAATAATGAAAATGTAATAAAATGAAACCTCAAATTAAATTTAAAAGATGAAGGAAACAATCAAAAAGGATTGCATGTACTTTATTATAATGTCATAGTGACATGCATAAGGACCTCGATGCGAAGACAGTAATATGGATTGAATATTCATACTTACAGTGACGCTTCTATGTTTCAGTTAGGAGCCCAGAATGTGCATGAAACACGACCGGAAGTAGATAAACACGTTCTAAGGATCGCACCATGTGCACAGGTATGCAATCTATTAAGTCTGACCGAGTTTTCTATTCTTGAGAGAATCTTAAACTAACCGCTAAAGCATTGGCGACAATCGGTCGGTTTGAAACAAAATAATAAGGACACAAATCTACACGCCTGCTTAAACTTTCTACTATGCATATGTCTACTGTGTTTATGTAAAGTACGTGTCATCTTCTTTACCGAGCTGTTTAAACGCATGTGTATTTGTGTTAAGTTCTTCTTAAAATGAATGCATTTTAAAATACATTAAGACACGTAACGAAGTCTAAAGTAGACATGCCGTTATAACCCTTCGGTCACATTATATCTTGGGATACCCATCATATTTGTAATATAATTATGTTAGTGTCCCTTAACATTGGGACACAATTTAAATTCAAATTTGCCCCGAAATCGCTAACATACTGTCGGACACTTAAATATGATATTCAAATTTTTTTTTTTAAACTTGTTATTCTTTGTTCAATAGCGACCGGTCACATTGCGGATACTTATATATGCAACTCAATTTTAAACACCAAATGTTGCATCTAAAGATCTTTAAAACAATAATCTTCTAACAAACTTGCTTTCGATTTCTTAATTATTTAAAATTCTTAATACACGTGTAGGGTTTTTCGAAAAATGTTCATGTTTTCGGAAAATGAAATTCAACGGTTTGTTTTGCAAACACTTAACCATTCTGACTAACAAAGACTCAAATATGATAAAATAAAAGGCTTAAAGGCATAAAAACTTTGTGCTTTCACCTGGGCTTGAACAAACGATCAGTTTTTTTATGCAAATCACTTGGCCAGGCAGTCTACTACTATTATACATTTTATCATTTTAACAAAACGTCACCAAAATATTTGATCGTTTCGCGTTGTCAACACATTATAATAATATACATTTAAACTGACGGTTACTGTTACCATGGCTATTACATGTATTCGCTTCTGATGTACTTCCTTTTTATTTTTAGATTCTGCGACAAATTGTGTAAATTGTGTATGCACCAATCTGAAAAAGGGCTCTTTAAATAAGTTTAATATTGGTATATCATGATATTAGCCTAGACAAGGGTGTGTGGGATGTGGTTCAAAAAAGCTTAAGTCTTACATCCACACAAGGATAAGTTTAATATTGGTATATCATGATATTAGCCTAGACAAGCAAATTATAGTAAGAGGGTTTAGCGTGAAACTATTGTATCTAATACGGAAATGTTAAGTAGATCGAACAGTTTCACGCTCAAGCCTCAATTATCTAGATTGAGGCACACAATTTCTGGAAGTATACCGTATAGGCAATTGGTCATTCACCTTAAATAAGAGACCTGAGGATGTTAATAAGGGTTTCGCTCCTGGTAATGTTCCTGAGGTTTTATTTGTCTTACGTAATGGCATAAAAAATATGGTCTGTTTTTGGTGTCCGAAATTTATAGTTTATATAAGAAATGATATATTTTTTTGCAATTGTCCGTATTCATTTTTATAATGCACATCCAATAAAGTATTGTTCAAATGAGCACATATCGGCGATAACAAATTACAGACACCTACGTCAATTGTTTCGTTTGTTTCAATTAAAGTGACGTCATGATGCATTTGCAAGCAAATCATATGCAAACATTGTTTAACATTGTGATTGACTACATAAATATACAAGTATATAAATTTGATTTAGTCAAAGTAGTAGTCATCAATTATATGCAAAACGTAAACACACTATATATATCCAGATGAGCTATGAAGGGTAATGAACCTATTATATCATAGTTTCATTGTTTGTTTCGGATAGTGCCTTATCCGTAAACATAGGTGCTTGAGGTGACAGAATAGTATTGATATACTTATTTTCACGGCATATTAACATACAAAAGAGTATCATTATGGGACGCCAAGGAACTCAACTGAATATTGTTCTAATTCCATATCTATATATCCAGGTATCAGACCCAGATGTGCCCCAAGCACGATCGAGTGTATGTTCAACTGGTCATACGCTCAAACCATGGCCACAGGTATACACATAGGTAGTAATCGATGCGCGCCCGTCTTAAAGTTGGCATATATCGATGTTTAGATTGATTAAGATTTGAATAGAATATCTAGAAATGGAAGGTATATATGTAAAATTTAC
This sequence comes from Congeria kusceri, assembly GCA_027627225.1. Classification (NCBI taxonomy): domain Eukaryota; kingdom Metazoa; phylum Mollusca; class Bivalvia; order Myida; family Dreissenidae; genus Congeria; species Congeria kusceri. Next base: position 18,904,401 of record CM051039.1, read on the forward strand.
TAGCGTCAAACACGAAGGTCTTAGTCGCATGTTCTATGACCATTGCTAAAAGTGTTAAATCGCCGTTAACGTGACGAATCTATTAAAAAATTACTCCATACTGCGAAGCCTATATCTAAACTCGATTTGTCACGTTTGCAGCAAAATAAAAACTGCAGTAACGTCGCACTTATTAAAACGATCTTATAATAGAGGGGAGAAATATTCGTACTTTGTGCTATAATTTTTTTCTCAAAACACAACATACAAATTATTAACCGACACAACGCAATATGTAAACATTGGGATGCGTGTGCATTGATTATCACCCTTGATACAGCAATGATTATATTCGTATCATACTCTCAGGTTTGTAGACGACAACCGAATGTAAAAAGTGTTCCTGATCACATTAGGACAAAAACACATAATGTTCGGTTGCAATTAACTTTCCAAATAGATCGGAAATACGAAAATAAACATATGTTATAAAGTTTTCGAAAACATTAAGCATGCTTTCATGACGTTATAGCAGGTGACTTTGCTGTGTGATATTTCCAATTATTGAATGTTCCGATTTTATATGAACAAAGAAGGAAATAAAACGGTTGAGGTATAATAATCTTAAATAGCATTAGCTTAATAATTGGTTCAAGCAATTGTACTCTATCTTCTTTTTCATTACTTGCAGTTTATACAAACAATAAAAATCGATGTATTTTATATAGATAAATATATATATTATCTAACAACAATATGTGAGATTCTGGAGAATATATACTTCACATTAAATATTATCATCACAGTTCTTGTGAATGGAAAAGCACACATGAGATAGAAACACAGTCGAATTTTTTGTGTAGAATTCATGTTTCCCCACGTATGTATTACACACATTCAATTTAGGTTCCTGAGTACTTCACAGTGCTATCAATCCGGATGGCGGAAGTACTGAACGACATTGGAGTCGACAAACGCACTGTTAAAAGGCGGAGACGAACGTTTGTGTGGAGAGAGCGACAGGAGAAATTGTTTTGTTGTTTAATGGGTGGAGACTGGGAATGTTTTCATTTCGGGAGCCAATCAGAAGGAACCACCACGGCCGGTCTCGAGTCCGATATCGATTTACTAACTAGTACAAACGATGTTAACATAATGACAGTCTGGAGTGACTGGCAGGCCGGAATGTTAAACCTTCTGATGATGCATGACGACAATACTCCTCCACAGCAGTACTTGCTGCAAGTCATAAGGTCTGCCACGCCGGAATCGGAGACTCTTCTGCGGGACGAGATGTATGTAAGGAAAGGTTCTGATCAGGTACTCCTCAGCTCTGAACGAGTTAAACAGAGAACAGAAGCAATGAATAAAGATCTCGGAGTAGCAAAGAAAAGTGGACCTTCTGTGAGTTGGTTACCTAACTGGGATATTGTTAGTGCTTATCACGTTCTTCAGCCACTGCCTGAAATACAACAGTGGATAGATAGGGGTAGACCGGGACACTGGCCGTCTCCCCAGCTACTAGAGGCTGCACGTGTAGCTCCGTGTTTTCTGGTACCCGCCGGTCACCCGTACAGTGACTACAAATGGGTAGAGTGGCGACTGTCACCTAACCTTATAGAACGAATGTTGATGTTCAGTTTCAACATGACACAGATAAAATGTTATATTGTCTTAAAGATGATTAAGAAATATTTATTCACGTTTATTGGAAACAATGCTATAACTAGTTTCCATTGCAAAACATTAATGTTTTTCACCATTGAAAGAACCCACTCATTTGTTTGGAAGGACAATAACCTTATGTTTCTAGTGTTGTTATGTTTGCAGGCATTAAGGAAATGGTTGCGTTTGGGGGTGTTTCCGCATTATATCATAGCTGGAGTGAACTTGTTTGACGGGAAACTGTCTAAGAGGCAGCGGATGCGTCTTTTAGAATATGTGGACTCGATGATTAAGAACAATGTGCATGATATATTTTGTATCGAAATAGATAACTTTGGATCACGGCTGAGCGCGAGTAGTGTGTGCGGCCTTGAACGAGTTGTTGAATTAGGTCGTTTATCCAGATATAAGAATATTGGTTTATTGCTTGAATATGAACGCTTTGAACGATTTCTAGTAGCCCAAAGGAATCTTTATTATCATCAAAATTCAAGGATGCACACTGAACACGGGATAACATACTGTCTTTTCACTGTTTACGGCTTCTTACAAAATTCTAGATTAAAACCAGTTGCTTTGGAAGTCGCCAAACACTTGTACGCCTTACGAACATCATTGAGGGCGTCGAAATGTATACGATTAGACATTTCAAGTTTCAACGACATTATACGATGTTTCCGATATTCGTTAAGCACCGACGTAGCCTCTACTTACCTTAAGCTGGCTTCTGTGTTATACTGTAGTGGGCATCTGCGTTCAGCAGCTGTAGTGTTGGAGGACGTGGAGAGGAGATATCACAGTTATATCAAGGCTGTGTGTGGATATACACAACAAGCAAGTGACAGGGATCTCCTGGTGTTTGCTAACATGGTATCAGGTCACTGTGACAACGGATTCAGTGAACCGCCATTCGCATTCTGTGTCAAGTTTGCTAGACAAGAAGCGTATTGCGCTCCGTTCATACTGTGGTTTGAAATGAATCGCAATATGACTGAAGAGGAAGTTGCACAGAGGAGTTACACTGATAAACAATGGATGAACTGCGCTGAAGTGGATGCTCGTCCGTTCCTTTACTATCTACAGTATCTCACGTATGGAGGACTCGGTGAACACGACACACAGTTACATGCAATGCGTGAACTCGAGACTTGTATATACGATCCAAGAAATGATAACAACATGTATCACACAGATACTGCACTGAACTTGCTTGGTCACTGCTATGAAATGGAAGGAGACTATGAATGGTCGTTACACTATTACGAGGAATCTCTGCGGTACTACAACCCAAACAATGCCGCTAATTGGCACGTCAGACGCGTATTACGCCTCATAAGCAGTTAAGATTCTGAGAACTTGATGGTTTGCGAGGCGTAAAGGTGAAATATAAAGTAACTTGTTAAAGGTTATTGCTTTGTTATGAGTTAGCTCGCCAAGTATAGTTACAGATGTAGTAATACAAAAAACAAATGTATACTTGGTTTGGATATTTCGTGATTTGACAGCACTTTGTACTGACACATGTTTACCATATGCATCCTTTCAGTTATTTGCATGATAAATGCTTGGGCCATATGTTTACTAGTACCACGTGTACATATAAACTTGTTATTGTTTTTAAATAAAACACTGATATTTAAATGAGAGAATAAAATATGATTTTGTGAGTTGCCTGCTGAGCAATATTTAAAATAAGCATAAGGCGAAACAAATAATTGTTGCTTTGCGCTTACATATCCAATTTTATCTCCAAAAATCTAGGGTGGGTGAGGGTAAAACATTTTTTTAAACTTTTATTTCTTCGCGGCATATTCACCACAAAGTTTAGGTATAATTGGACTGCATGTATACAGTTCAATCGCCTCCCATCAAAGAAACTGTACCTTAGCTATAAATAAGGTCATAGTACAAGGCTTGTCACAGGCTGTGACGTATGCCTCCAAAGCATATGCTTGTCAGAGGAAGGCAACACAATGGCAGAGTGCAATATTTATCCCTGGACAAATATCGTGATATTTCAGCAACATATCTGTTTGTTGTGTGTGACACAATGCCTCATAATGATTTTTCATTCCCACAAAGTTATTACATTCCTTAAATGTTGGCAAAAATGAGGCTTCCTACGTCTGTTCATGGGAAAAATAAAGTGAAGTAATATTACAATCCTCAAGTCTTTTGGAAGTTATAAAGCAGAAAGAAAATTCAATGACCTTTGACCTTGAATTGGGAATTTACCTTTGAGCGAGGACCATGGGAGTTGTACACGACACCTCGCCTGGTCATGGAAAATAATAATGGGAAGTAATATTAAAATCCTTCCAGACGTTTAGAAGTTATTGTGGAAAAAGCAGAAATCCTTGAATTGTGACCTTGATCTTTAATAGACAAGCATGGGAGTTATCTGTGAGACATTGTCTGGTCACGGAGAATAATAATCTGAAGTAATATTTAAATCCCTTCAGACGTTCAGAATTAATGGAAATGAAACAAATATAATTAATATTTGACCTTAAATTGTAACCTTGAACTTCGACCGACAATCATGGGAGTTGTACGAGACACATCGTCTGGTCATTGGGAATAGTAATCTGAAGTTATATTAAAATCTTCCAGGCGTTAAGAAGTTACAGAGCAGAAACGAAATCCAGACGGACGGACCTACCTACCCCACCCCACCCGCAGACAAGAAACCCACCCCTGGATGGACGTTTGCGACTACTATATGCCCTCGTTCAAGGCCATAAACATACGTATCACAATATGAGCTTGAACTTTACTTATTCAAAATATGTCGATGTCGTCGGCTGTCCCGAAGTGAGCCTGCACGGGTGTGGTGATTTTGCTGACGTCACATAATCCCTCGCTTGGGATCCCATAAAAAGGGGCCGCTGCTGAGATTTCGGGAACCAGGGCTGCAAGGGAGAGAGCTCCGCCCATACAGAAACCGGTTACGCGCACCTGTTCAACAAAATTAAGTCATGATCATGCTATATATTCTTTTGTCATAAAATTGCTGGTAAAATTCATTCTAAAGAAAATCAAGCCCATTAAGTTAAAATTCCACTAGTCATAACAATAAAAACAAGAGCTGTCAGAGGACAGCATGCGCGACTATTCAAGTATTTCAGTTGGTACATATTTTGGAAAGTGGAAAGGGCATACATTTGTTAAAATACAAAGCTGAGTTATGGCAATTATTTCATCAATTTATTCCAAGTTTCAAGTGAATACCTTATGTAGTTTAGAAATTATAAGACTTTGGAACAAAAACTTAACCCCAAAATCTATGTGGAAAGTGGGCGTACCTCTGTCAAAATACCAAACAGAGTTATGGGGATTGTTGCACTTGATGCTGGAGTTGCATGATTACAAAGATGTATTCCAAAGTTTCAAGTGAATATGGTATGTAGTTTAGAAATTATACGACTTTTACCAAGTAAAGAAGCGGACGCAGACGCAGGTGCGGGTAGGAAAGCTCTCTTATTCTTTGAATAGTCGGACTAAAAATTAATTGGAGGCCCTGTATTCTAAACGCTATACCTTTGTACAACCTTTGCCCAGTAGGAAATGTGCAGCCCCTTGGATATCAGCCACTGCCCCCTTCCAGTCCAGGTTATCCATCAGATGTGACGCTCATTGTCGTGGCACTCTCCCCACGGTACAGATCTATTACACGTTTACAACTATATGTTAGCACAAAGAACAATTCATCTTGGTTCACTTTAATGCATAATTCCAACGTTTGTTTAATTTACAAGAGCTCTCTCAGGACAGCGCGCTCGACTATTCAACCGCTCAAAGCGCATAATTCTGCTTAATTGCAGGTCAGAGTTATGGGCCTTGGTCAGTGACCTTACATAATGACCCCGAAGACATGTATGAAGTTTCAATTAAATATCTGAAATATTTACAGAGATATTGACTTGTTGCACGCAAACCTTAACCAGAGCATTACAGCAACGCCGGCGCCGATGAAAGGGTGAGTAGTATAGCTCTAACTATTCGGTGAATAGTCGAGCTAAAAATGACAATATTTCATGAAGATCTATATAACGACTGATAACTTAAATACTATTTTTAATCTAAAATACTGTTTTATCTTAAATTCTACATATTTTTCTTTAAATTAAACTAGTGTCGATACACAACAGTAAACTGCTAAACCACAAACTACATAAATATGTTTCAAACTGAAAATTAAATTCCTTATTTGATGACCTGGTACGAGCGTAACAAAGTTTCCCTCTGATCCAATGAGAGCAGCTTCTTTGATCATTTGTTCATTCATTCCCCACCACTCCTGCAAATAACCATACACATGTTACAAAACAAACTACAATAAAAGAAAAGTATTTTGTTGCCATAGTCTTGAACAATTTATTGGTTCAATGAAGCAACAAGAACAGTGTTTTGGTTCTCAGCTCAGTGTCTAAATCTATAAATTAAGGAGTTCAATCAAAAAGATGGTTTGTATTTAAATATTTTCTCTGCTTTTTATGCCGTTGAAACTTTTAAAATGAAGAAAACAAAATATGTAAAAATCATATAAAAATATATTATTTTTTATTTTAAAAGAAGAAGAAATTGATACTTGAGAAAGATTTACAGACTAAATTTACAAATGGAATTTTTAACATATTCAATCCAGAACAGAACATCAATTCAAAGAAATTCACGTGTAAATCAAAATAAAACAACATAAATAACCTGGAGAACAATAACAGCTTTCTTAGTCTGACTGACATCTCCCTGCAGAACTGCGGAGCAAGAGCCCTTGGCATTGGTCGAGTCAAACGTCACCTTAGACATCGTGTTCAAAAGCTGATTGGACTGACGGAATTGGAGAAACTTTGTCAAAAATAGCTACAATAGTTATATCTTGTTAAAAATGCACATAGGACATTTAGAAATGGAGAATTCCTATCAAACTAACGTCAATAGTGACATTGTGTTAAATATGTTGATAGGACTTTCAGAATCTGTGAAGCTCAGTTGGTAGAGCGCTGGACTCAATTCGGGGATTATGAGTTCAAACCTCAGCGCAGCCACAAAACTTTTGTCGAGATTGGTCATGCCATTATTTCTACAGCCATTCTCCCCCTAGCTCTGATTCAAGTAGGGCAGTTGTCAGTTACTGGCAAAGGTATGTGCACTTAGTACTGGTAAACCACTTAGATTGGCTAAGCTTGCCCAGGAAAAGTGTGAGTAGGTAAGCTGACCGCCGTGATATGACTAAAATACTGTTAAAAATGTCGAAAAATCCCAACAAACAAACAAACAATACTAACATGGTCAGTACATAGTTATCAAACACAATGTCATTAACTTCTGTACAGGAAATGAATGAAGTTTATATTGCTACTAAAGAACAGAACACGAACACAATACTTCAATATTCAATATGACATTAATTGCCAAATCACTGCTTTCGCCGGTTTGCAAGCCTATGCACTGCCGGTATAAAAAACTGTAGCATTTGGCCGTTCAGACTTACATTCATGGTAGTGAATTGTTAATGCTATGTGTGTGTGTGATACACACGTTTTCCAAAAAACACAGATGAAAAGCGTTACAAACGCTTTATAATTTTATGCTTTTCATTTCATAATTTTTCATAAAAATGATAAACACCACATTATTCAAATATATTCGTGGCAGAAGTATTATTTATTTGTTTATAATTAATGTGTTTTTTTTGGTTGGGATATATGACAAACAATTTAAGACCATCAATTTGCCAATCTGTGAACAGGTCCCTCAACATAGCTTGAACTTAGTGTTGTTTAACCTTCACAAAGGTCAGTGGTGTGCAACCAAAATCATCCAATTATTTACGTTTTTACAAAATGCAAACGCTTGGTTGTCTTTGTTCTGGTCTTGACACACACAACTGGCAATATGATTAGCAATGCAAAGCTACAACACAGTGAGCACACGATATTAAATCGAGAATTTGACAGAAATACTTTTATAATAAATACCACACCATTGAGAATTTACCACAATACCAATTGCGATTTTAACAACAAGAGTTATTTTTTGTTTATCAACATACCTGGAAATTCAATCAGATTTTTTGTTCATTCTCTTTCCAGCTTTGCTTCAACCAGAGGGTAATTAACTTCACTTGCAATATTGATAAAAGAGATTCTGTAAAACGATTGAATAAACAGTATTTAGGTATGGATTGTAATACACATCTTGTTCTGAAAATGCGAACCATTCCACAAGGCTTGTTCAAGACTAAAGAAGTTGTTCAGGTTTTCAATGCCCTTCTATATCAACCTAAAATATTGCTAACACTAACCTAGCCTCCTATTTATTTTCAGAATGCCTCAAGAGTTCCAGGTACTACACATTTCAAGTCCACCAGGTTAAGAAGGCATTAAAGTGGGTTTGCAAGATGTGTGGAGAAAAACAGTCCATCAAAAAGGTACTCTATGTTCAGAATCATCATTATTAAAATGCTCAGCTTTGCCTTTGGTCCCATTACTCTATATTCAAAATAACTATTCTCAACAATGGTCCTGGTACTCTATATTCACAATAACAATTCTCAGGACCTGGTCGAATTAGCATTTAAGCCAAGTTGACCAGATACCATTCTCAGCAATGGTCCTGGTACTCTATTATGTATATTCAGAATTCTCATAATGGCCTGTACTCTACATTCAAAATTACAATTCTCAGCTATGTCAGCTATGGTCCCATTACGCAATAATTTTAATTCTCAGCTATGGTCCCAGTACTCTATTTTTAATATGAATTTAGGCACTGCCTAAGTCGGGACAAACAAACAGAAATATACTATATAATAAAGATGTATCAACATTAGAGAATTAAATATGAAATTAAATGTGTGACAAAATTAGTAAAAGCTGCTCTTTATTATTAATTAAATGTATTTTGGCATAGACATTAACCTTTTAATTAATTTTATGTTTGATAGGAGGTTGTACAAGCTTTACTGCTGGAGTAAATGCTGTTGCTGTGAAAAGGACAGCCAAAACATTTTTTCTTGTCTTACTATTACATAGATCTAATAACTTAGTATTATTATTAAAGTCAAATAATTGATAGAATTCCTAGTGCTTATATTAAACACAATGTTATTTAACTTCTGCATAATACATGTACAAGCAACTGACAAAAAATTGTAAATGCATAATTAATTAATGGAAAAATATCCCTATCTTTTATTTCAGAACATTCTGTAAATTTTAACTTAACTTACTTAAACTTAACTTTACAAAGCCAACTGATTGGGTCTAGAAGCTTAAATCAACCAAGAGCCTGTAGATGTTGAATTACTTATATAACTGACATTCAGTTTGAAATAAATGTTCAAGTCCTTGTTTTAATATATCTTTATTTAACATTGTACTTTTATTGCATTTGAATCATACATAATTTGAAATCACTTTTTATTTTTTACATTCAGTATAATATTGCATTATCATTTCTATAATATAAATGCAATTATTAAAATTATATGTATAGATAATTGTATTAATAATATTTTCATTGTTGTACAATACAAATCTTAATTCTATAATATTATGTACAATTAATATTTTAGAAGAGTTTTTGGTGTTATCTTTGGTTTCTTAGCTGGTATTCATATATCAGCTAAGGGAAATGTTAAATTTCACATTTAATAGTGAAATTGAAGGTAAAATTGCATATGTGAAATTACAAATTACTTGTATTCAAAGTGAAACTAATAAGAATCAACTATTCACTTGTTCGATCTTAATGCAAATTGCACTCGTACATGGTATAGCCAGGGCCAGGGTTATGAAATTTCATTATTCTAGTACATCTGAAAAGTTGTAACTAAGGAGCTTTGTTGATACTTTGCCAGATCCAGAACACTGTCTCAAGATTAAACTAGTTTCCATTTTGGTGAAGGGACATTAATGTTTGGCTTGTAGATCTTGTGACTGGTTTAGAAGCAACTTCAAATAGTGTCTTTAGCGTCCGCCTCTGATGTTTGAGACCCTGGTTCGATCCCCAACACAAGGTGCTCCGTTCTTTTTTTCTCTTGTAATAAATACCTCAGGGCCAATTCTTGACAATATGCATTTTTTAAAAATAGTTTAGAATATCTATTAACTTGTCATGAAAAGTTGGATATTTACGTGTAATGGTAATTTAATAAACGAACTGTCATCTATAATAGAACACGTTCATCGATAAACATTGGCATCAGTTACATGTATTTGTTCATTTTATAAACTACTTTATAATGTGACATTACTTTTTGAAGATCACATGTCTGTCAGTGAGTGATATATTAATTTTGCGTTTTTTCTGGACTACAAAGAACATTATTAAATAGCAGTCATAACTTAGATGTACTAAATATTTATAAACAATATATGACCGGTAAATCATTATATGTACATTTACTAAATGTTTAGCAATTTTCTTCATGTGATATAAATCTCACCATTAGATTAATTAGCAATTAAAACGTTTTTACGGTGTGTCATGGTTTAAGACCATTTATATAATATAAAAGCAATTTGATGGTTGTGGTTTAAACAATCTGAATTATAGGCTTTATACACCCTGACATAACAATTTGGTTTTAGTTTTGAGATTTGCTGTCATATATCCATCAAACACTGAATCGCAGCACTAAAATAGTCATGGGGACGTGATACATTGCGGCCTGTTCTCTATTTAGTGCATATGTCGATATTTATTTACTGACGATTTACTTTCGCTGTCTTATTAAGTAACTATACAATCGCGTTTTTACATGTGTATTTTATCATAAATACTCGTGTAATCAGATTTATCGTTGCCGGTTGCTAATGATGATTGAAACACTTAGGTTTAAGCAGACACAATATTTTCATTTAAACTACCATTGGATGTCACTTTGAATATTTAAACGAGAATCCGAAATATTACTAAAAAATGATACAATGATCACATATGACAATACTGTGCTAACGATTTATATAAAAAGAAACGAAATTTTTTAAATGTTAAATTCTTTTAATTTTGTGAACGGTATTGAAACACGGACGGACGAACCGCCGAGCGGACGTACGGTATTAAATAATGGACGAACGGGTTTTAAGTAACTTAACAAGCGTAAACGTTGGCAACGGTTTCTATCGTTACGATGGACGCAAACTGGAATCGTCACCATGATTTTTCTCGTTGTCCGTTTATGCACATCCGTTGGCAGAGACTCCTGACTGCGTCAAACGGACCTTTCAAACTAGACACTATTAGAAGTTGATCTCACAGGCGACGTCTGGAGACAACTAGGAAATAGCGTCGTGCGTGCATGTGTGTAACTAAATATTATCTTTTTTAAGCAGGCCTCGATCAGTTATTGTATGCCATTAGGTCATACGTCTCCAAGCAAAAATTGGACCTACATTCTTTTTTAAGAACGGCACAATACCGAATGAGTTATACGTAATATATGAAGATAATGATCGCTGGCTGTGACCAAGAAAATGTGCTATTGACTCAGAGCTATTGTAAAAACTTAGTGGGATTGTGTGTTAATCGTTTGAGTCGACTGTCTTTGCCCAATTTATTGAGTTCAATCCCATCGACTACGTCTGGGATATGCTTCCAATACTATGCTAGCCCTCAACGCACGACATGGGAAACTCAGACCGGCACTTCTGGAGGACAAGCAGACTCCTATGATTTACTGGCAGCGTGGGGAATCATATTTGAAGTTCCGACCGATTCACACTTTTAACTGGTCTTAATCTAATTGTTTTAGTTTCTGTTTTAACCAAGAGTCTTTCTACGCTGTCAGCGTTTTATTCTATTAGGTATCTATAAAGTAATGTTGGCTGCTATGTTTATACACACTGTTTAACCCATCCCAGCTTACTCGTGTCTCCCAGTCACGTCTGGCCTATATTCTTTAGGCTTTCATGACGTGTGGATTTTGTAAGAAGTTGACAATGATTCTTTCAATTATTTACGAGCGGTTTAAAGACGCTTTCCTTCAAAACTGCTTTAAATTGACTAAGTGCAACGAGCAGAGATTTATTCTATAATACCTAAAAGGATAGCATACACAGATTGGCAAACAGACAATTTCCAAAGTTGTTGTCACTGATTCTAAATAGATTGCATATATATTATATATATACATCAGCAAAACAACGCTCCTGATACAGAAATACAAGCCTTCAGACATTTCATAAACACTTTTGACTACCAAGATCATATTCAAGTCGTTCAAATTTTCATTGCAAAATTGTGAGCACAATTAGTTGAGTACTTCCGGGTCGCTAACAATGAAACGACTGTCTTCATTTTAAATGCACTAAAAGTCACGTAATCTAAAATATCGCATATGTAGATACAAAAATAACCAGGCCTTAATTAACATGCAAAGAATCATACAAACACTTCAATCAATACTAAACTAATTGTCCGAGTTAAAACAAACGGTGAATAATTGTATCAACAATACGTTGTTCTTATCATATTGTTGTAATAGAAATGTATGTAGTGTGTTATCAGACTTCCGGGATTGTGCGATTAACTTCAAACCGAGGTCTTGATCATACAGTTTGTGTAATGAAGATTACGACCAGCAGTCTCCAGCGTTTTTATCATTTTATTACTTGTGTTATTGCAAACGTTTTAATGAGGTTTTATTTATAAAATGTAATGAATGAAACATTATATTAAGAACGTCAGATAATTAAAAATGTAGTTTTACTTGGACAAGCAACTTTTGTAAGAGGACAAGTAGAGATTTGCAAAGAAATGAACACTTGTAATATTTCCACTCCTCTATATATGCCAGGTTCAAGAAGTCAATGCTGTCATCAAACTATGTTGATATCATATAGCATTATGTTTAGATATGTCTGCATAGAACAAGTGTTAATTTAAACAATTGAAAGCACAAATCTGATATTAAACATGTACTGATAAATCTTCTTAGAGTAGCCTATACACAATTGTGAAGTAGCCTATATTCGGCCTATTGTAAATAGTGAAAAAAAACTATACGTTATTTAACGCGTAGATAATAATTTAGTGCAAAGTGTATAAATATCTATATATAGTAGCTGTATTGTAAATTGGTTAAAATTGCTGATCATAATTGCTGTCAAAATGCTTGCAAAAGCCAATTTTCGAAGGCAAAGAGGTCTTAATTTTCCTATATCTGCGTATTAGACACATTGAAAGAAAATGTTATATTATAAAAGCATAAATATTATTATCAATAATGTCTATAATGTAAATGTATGTCATCTAAAAACACATTTCATTGAATTTGATAGAGAATGCGTTTACGTGTTAACGATGTGGTGTAAAGCCCTTCTGAATCTTCAAGGGTTGCCAGCACCTGTGGAGAAAATTCTCTGACTTGTTACTGACTTTTTCCTGACTAAATCCAGTTTCTCACTGACCAAAACCACCCATTTTCAACGACCTCCTCCTCCTCTTTTAGCCGTTTGAATCTACGGGAAGGGGTGTCCATGAACAAATCATATTTAAGTTACACCAGAAACTGTTAAAATATACATTTCTGACATAAAATAAGCATAAAATTATGTATTTATACATACATGTTAGTAAATCAAAACAACTGGAAACTGCCATAGCCATAGGCTCCAAATTTGTATAAATTACTCTTGTACATTCAGGAATATATTTCCCTGAAGTTTCACTGACTGTTTTGTAATCTGATTTTTCACTGACTTTTTTAAATTCCCTGATAATTCATTGACCTAGAAAAAAATCAAATTTCCCTGATTGTGTAAGTTTGCTGCAACCCTATCTTCTAGTAAACAATTCAAGTATATCAGTGTGTTTTTTTAATACAAGTACAATCAGTGTATTTTTTTAATACAAGGACATTAACATTTATTCTTCAAGTACACACTCTTCAAGTATTTAAAGTTGTTGGTAAGCTATAGATTGTACAATAGATATTCTTAGAAAGCATACTTATAATGGCATTGATTTTATCGTTGTAAGTTATTTAGTTTCGTTTCACTTCAAACGTGTTCACACTACCTGAATTCTTCCTTATTAAGTAGAACACTCACGGTTCTTAAGTACCGGTTGAATAGTGCAGGCATGGCTATGTTTTAAAGCACTTGTAAATAATTTTCAAAACACCCTCATGCAGAGGGAAAGTTAAATGACATGTGAGTATTAAAAGTTTGTGATTGTATTTTGTCATTATTGTTTCAACTTGCTTGAGCCTGAATTAAAAGGGTACTGGACACAGAATAATTATTTATCCTAATAAACTTCTCCATCGCGGCACCAGCCATGTATTCTCTATATTAGGTGAACAACCTATCCCCTATAGCACAGATCGAAGCTAGAAATAATTCGTTATAGAGCTAATAATAAGTATAATTTAAAGTCATCAACGAATAATACGTTTCTATGGAGTTTGTATTGATACAGCTTTTAATAAACTTAATAATTTGAGAAAGAGAAGCGTGCGCATAACAATGTGGAAAACGCTGAATACTGTGTCAATAATGATACTTTCATCAGTTACCAGCCCGGGATGTGGCACAAGAAAGACCGGAAGTTTTCCCAATATCTTACAAGATATATAATGTTAAAATAAAAGATAGAAACTCATAAAAAACATTAATCAACAATTGAATTTCATATTTAAGAATACACAATTTCAAGTATATCGATATTAAACATAAATCGTCATTAATAAGCATTGTTGAAAACATTCAACTACAGCCAAAGATGGATGATGATGATGAAGAAAAAGAAGAAGAAGAAGAAGAAGAAGATGAAGATGATGATGATGATGATGATGATGATGATGATGTTATTTGTTGAAAAGATCCCTGTAATTCTTCGTTTACTGTTAAATTAAACCAACGTTCTTACTCGTAAGCTAAATTCAAATATATATCCAGGTTCCTGAGTAGTTTAAATACTCTCTATCAGACTGGTGGAAACACTGAATGACATTGAAGACAGCAAAGAATTTAAACAACGTTCTTAAGTTAAGTTCAATTCTATATCAAGGTTCCTGGGTAGTTCACATACTCTCTTTCCAGCTGGTGAAAATACTAAATGACATTAAAGACAGCAAATACACTACATTCGGCCTTGAACATAACAATCGGCAGGTCGTAAACGTTATATTATATGCCATTGTAAATTGTTGAACAAAAGCAATACACGGGCCTTCTGCAGGTATCAAAATATATACAAAGTGAAACTCAAGCTACGACAGCAAAACATATGGTTTGAAATTGCTTATTGGCGTATTTGGTGGGGGGGGGGGGGGGGGTCGGGTACACATATCCATATCTGGGACGTTTTAACACCAGGCCTTTAAACCACAAAAAGATGCAGACACAAAATTCTGCACGACATTTTTTCACCAGCAAGTGGATTAACATTTTACTACGATATGTTTCACCACTCTAGCAGTTATACGTTTTGACCTGCACGCGATGCAAAAATGCGACGGGCGGACGGGATAGAATGGACGGCACAGACGGACAAGGGCATATCTATTAGCCCGCTCCCTGAAAGTGGGGGCATAATTAGTACGTAGTTCAATTACTTAAGATACACTATGAAATGTTTCATCCCGTGCGACCGGTAGTAGATACCGCTGTTCTTAGAACTGCCATTTGAGTGTTGATATACTTGCGGAATCGTTCTGATTGTCTTGTTGACAATTGAAGACGTTTCCCGGAATAATAGCGACTCATATTGCAGAGTTTCCCCCAAATAATAGTGACACATATTGAAGAGGTTCTCGGAATACAAGTGACTAATATAATAATAGACATGGCTATTAACAATCTCTTACATTTCTAACAAAACAATGGACACTTTTGATATATTATTGTATCATAGCACCAGTGTATACGTATTGAGTTATGTTTACAATGAATGTATACCTTTTAAAATACTATGAATGAACTATTTGTAAAAGTAATGCAATAAGAACATCTGTATAAAAATTATAGAAATAGTAATTTGTACAATATCAATCAACCGTGAACATTAATCGTCGATCACAATCGTTAAGAATAGTCAATTATAATATGACACGCGCAGACTTTTCTATACACAAAGCACAAAATTCGAAGTTTTTAAACTACCAATAAACAAAATAGTTCCAAGACTGTTAACTATAGTTCGCTCTGTTATTACAGAAAATGATGTGAGGTCACGTTAGAATCGAAATAATGTTCGCATTATCGTTGTTTATCGGCTTATTCACACCGACTTGTCATTTTGATACGGTGTATTAAACGCATTGGGCTAACACCCTATAATACCTACGCATCAGAACTCCAAATAGTTGTTTATTAGCCGATTAACAACTCAAAATCGAAAAATATGTCTTAATTTCCAAAGGCTGAATATACAGAGAATAACATGTTACTGCCTGGTCTTGTGTAAATATCAGGCGATGCTTAGAATAATATAACGGCCACCGTGTTTGTTTGTAATAAAAACAAGCAAAACTAAAGATTAAAACAAGGGTTAATGATTTCTCTTGTGACACAATTACAATCAAATTGACCAAATGCCGTTGTTTTGAGCAGGGATACTTTTGCCACACATATATTTCTTACATCGCTTTACTAGCACAAATGCGCAACATATTATCATATCAGTAATATTTTTAATGAATTCTAATTGAAAACATACAAGGTTCACAGCTCTAAATCATCATAATTTAATGTTAATATGTATGTATAATGAATGTTATAACCTTGAGATAATGTTTAATAAGGAAGTTAAGTAATTTCTTGTCTTTCATTGACTCTCACTCGAAGAAATTATTATATACATGGTATTATGTTTGTGTTTTTGTGGTTAAGTATCAGTTGTAATGGAGGTATTTGAAATACATAACTGTTTGCTCAGATATTGTGTTTTTTTTTTATAGGAACTTGTTATTTCGTCCATTTGTACAGCATTGTTTGGTTAGCTGCCATACATCTGTGTGTGTGACCCAGTATATTTCTAATTCTTTTAATAAACCAAACAAAGGCAAAATAGCAACTAGAATGTGTTAACGTTCATGAAAATGAGGTTTATTTTCGTGAAGAAATGATTACACTATAGACAGGTAATTGACAAATTGGCTACTAATATTCATTTGAGACGCGAGCCTAGAAGTCTAAGTACACGTATAACTGAGTTATAGATATATGGCGTGAATAAAGTACATATTCAAGGCTAAAAGATGTGTACAATCACACATAGATCTGTGTTGATGTAGCAAATGGTTTTACATACAAACATTTATTTTAAACCCTGTAAGTTCCTTTATAAGTTCCGGTTAGTGCCACACTGAATGTCGAGTGTCGCTCTTTGAGGGCGACACTCGACAATCATCGCGATTCACGATACGACGCACGACATTGTAACGCGACTTACGACAATGTACAATGACTCACGACAATTGAACAGATGAATGTTTCATTGTCGCTCTAGGTTTTGGCAAGAAATGTGGCAGTAAAAATGTAGTGTCGTTGGTGATTTTCGAGTGTCGTTGGTCATTATATAGTGTCGTGTCTTAAATGTCATGTGTCGTGTCGTGTGTCGCATTCGGTTGTCGTGTGTCGCCATAAGAACGCGATACACGACACTCAACGCGACACATGACAATGTACAACGACACTCGACATCATGTCGCGCAAATGTCGTGGAATTGTCGACTTTCGTCTTAAATTGCTTAATCATGACACACGACATTCAGTAGGACACAAGGCTATGACTAACGACACTCAACAGTCTATCGAGCAAATATCGCGGAATTGTCGCATGTCGAGATAATTTACTGTGTTATGGTAAGTATTACCGAAAGCCCCCGAAATCCTTTTGTATGTTGGTTTAAAGTAGTATTTAAAGCATTTTAAAGCGATAAAAGTCACTAATAGGCATATTTTTGTATGTATTTAAGAGTTCTGTTGGGCTGCGTAAATTATATAAAAGGCTTTCGGTAATGACGAGTGCTCCCACTTGTTCAGTTACCGAAATCCCGTTCTTATTTTGATACATTTTAAAGCGATAAAAGTCACTACTAAGTGAAAAGTATGCAAATTTGTTTAATATTTATTTGACGGTTATGTTAATTGTATAAATATATTTCGTTGATTACGATCGGAGTGCTTTCCATTATTTCCCTTGATTCCGCACTTCAATTACCGAAATCCCTTTCTTATTCTGGTTTAAAGTAATATAACATGCATTTTAACGCTATAATAATGGATGCAAAACTACATAAAGTTATCATACACATATATGTGCATAACTTTTATATAGTCATCGGATACTTTCACTTAACTTACATATGTAAGAGTACACATTGTACATATTATAATCAACGGGTCTCTTTTTTTCTTTTTTTATTCGTATGAAGGCATGTAATTTTTTTAAACACACTTGTAGTTTTATGTGCTGTTTTGTTATGCGAACTAGAAATAATAAATGTTATCTGTGTTAACATACATAATTCTATTACAAACTATGTACATAAGTTATAAGTTGTCATGTGACTATAATTATATTATTTCATTGGGTCATGTTACAAGAAAAATGTATATTAAACATAAATATGTTTAATTTAGAATTCAACTTATTAACGGGATTTTGAAATGACTGCAGTAGCCATTAGCTGGAATTAAAACGATATTTATGTTTTCATCTGTCATTGTTGAAAACAACGAATAAATCTATTATAATACCGCTTTATAATGATCAATTATCTAAAACATCGGTAGGCACACGATAATTTCACGATATTTGCTCAATAGACAGTCGTGTGTCGCTGATCATTGTCGTATGTCGTGTTGAATGTCGTGTGTCTTGATCAAGCAATTTACGTCGACAGTCGACAATTCCACATTTGCGCGATATAATGTCGAGTGTCGTTGTACATTGTCGTGTGTCGCGTTGAGTGTCGTGTGTCCCGTTCTTAGGGCGACGTACAAAACTCAACGCGACACACGACACTACACACGACATTCAACGCGACAAACGACACGACACGACACGCGACAATGACCAACGACATTTGACAATCACCAACGACACTATATTTTTACTGCAACATTTCTTGCCAAAACCTAGAGCGATAATGAGACATTTAACTGTTCAAATGACGTGTGTCGTTGTACATTGTCATGTGTCGCGTTACAATGTCGTGCGTCGTGTCGTGTGTCGCGTGGATTGTCGTGTGTCGTCCTCAAAAGGCGACAGTCGAAATTCATTGTGACATTAACCGGACTCCGTAAACCCACAAGGAACTATCAGTATGACTCACACATCTTTGCATCCGTGTTAAACCTAATGCACAAAAGGAAATCCTCGACGGAAGTATGGTTACTTTCGATCTCGGTGGGCATCATTAATGGAAGTTGTCGGAAATAAGCCGACACACAGATATACTTTCCTTATCTATGTGCTAAATTGCGACCTAGTGAAGTGGAAGAAAGGTAGTATATTTCGTTAATACGTAATAATGTAAGAATATCAACATGCGTTTGTAGCAGGTTTTCATATACAATTGTTATAATAAAAACAATACACCAATGAGAACGTTGATAGAAAAAGTTAAGATTTCTTTGTCTTTCTATTGTTTCCTTCATTTATTTTATTTGATTGTAGTGAGGTCTAGTGAAATTATGCAAATCTAATATTAATAATTTATTAATTGATGACTATTCATAATAATATGAGTACGATTTGGTTTCCAGAATAAGAAAATATCTAATTGTAACTTGAATGGTTAAATTAACTTTTCAAAATAATGTTCGACAATCTCTGTTTCAGGTTTCCCGAGTACACTGGATTCTTCCTAGTGATTGGTATCAGTCCAAAAATTATTCCTTGATTAATCAGAGCCAAAAGTGACTAATTAATCAAATAATCATGACTAAATATGTGGATTTTTATTGTTCAGTATAAATATTGTATCAAAGCATTTTTTACCGACTAAATTGTTTGTCAAAATATTTGGTTAAACTTGGTCTTAGCTTAAACAAAAAAGATTTGAATACGCAGATTTGCTGTTGTTAAAACAAAATAATGGAAATTTAACTGCTGGACTTAATTAGACTAAACATGTATTGATATTTACACACCTGGCCTAGTGGTTAGGGCGTTCGCCTACGGAGCGGGCGGTCGAATGTTCGAGCCCTACACAGGGCTTGTTCTGATATGACCGGTTGCCTACCCAGCAGTTAGTTAAATCGAGGGGTACCGATTGCCTTCCTGCCAAGCGCCCCGCATATAGGATAGGAATCGGGAGTAAAGATGTTCATCAGTAAAGGTGTCTCATAAATAAAAACTGGCTGGCCCTTAATCGCGTGGGGTGACACTATAATAAAAAACCACTTTACTTTTACATGAAAGTATTATATAATTAAAGGCACTTAAAGACGTTCGCAAAAAAAAATAATTGGGTTAATTTCTCCTTTTGCTTCATTATTTCTTTACTGTATATAGGTTACAATATACTAATTTCAATCCATAAATATAAACCTGTGTAAGTCATTAAGTCGCACTCAATGGATAAAAGTTCATAAAGCATTATAATAATCAAAAACACACGTATTCAATGTATTACCAAACAAAAATTAGGTAAAAAAAGATCCATAAAAATATTAAAATTCTATTTTGGAAATTGATACGTTGTGTACGTAATATAAAACATGAAAAAGGCTACACAGGTACCCTATTTAAACTCCAATATTTCCCAAAATAAGTTCGGCGACCCATTATTTGTATTAATGTTTTGGTGTAAGTATACATTGGTGCATGTATGTGCACAAATTTAAGAAAATCTGTCGTTTGGAACAAAATATATTGATTCATAATAAATGACGTTTCAGAAGGTATTATTGATACCCATTTGACCTACTTCAATAA
This sequence comes from Congeria kusceri, assembly GCA_027627225.1. NCBI lineage: Eukaryota > Metazoa > Mollusca > Bivalvia > Myida > Dreissenidae > Congeria > Congeria kusceri. The sequence goes on from CM051039.1 coordinate 18,924,945, forward strand.
ACAGTCAAATTCATTATTTTAACAGTAATTGTAGGTAAAGCGTTTTACCAAAATACACTTGTATATTGCCAAACAAGACATGTGAAAACAACTCAGTTGAAAGAATAATAACCTTGTTTGAAAAAAGCTCTCCTACATACTTAAAACATTGATAAAAAATTTAAACTGAAAGAAGGGGCTTCGACCGGTACCGTATAATTCAAAACCAGATATTCCCCGAACAAGACCGGTGACCCCTATCTTTTAAGACTGTTTAGTATCAGCATACACTGGCACTTGTATAAAGAAATGTTTTACAAAATATGTCGCTTGAACAAAAGATATTCGTATATCTGACTATTTATTGATGTTTTCAAGGGCATATTAAGTGCATATTAACCTCTGTAAGCTAAAAAAAACTATGAATTGTTTCTCAGGCACTTTGTCCAAAAATCATGAGGGAGGGCGAAGATTTTTTTTCTCCTACTCTTTTCTATTGGCACTATGTAATGGCTTATTCAAACAATTAAATAAGTACAGATTTACGACAATATTAAGTTTTAATAACAACATAAGCATCCCTTTTCATAAAATTATAAATACAGGTATATTAATGAAAAACGTTCATTTATGCAAGCTGACGGAAAAAGGCAATCAATTGAATGTACATAATTAACATATGTGCCTTTAAATTGATATACCGTCAGGATTAAAATGCTCATATTTATAGAATTTAAATTTTCGTTTTGTAATAAATATTTGTTATAACTGTTAATTAAAGGAATTATTCTTGCAATAAATCACCAATAATTTTTGGAAAGGAAAATCAACACTCGTAAATGTAGCTGGCGTTTTCGTTTGTTACTATAGAACTTATATTGACACAGATTTTCTTCAAAAAATATGGAATGCTAAATATTACACAAGCGAAAGCATCCGCGAAACAAAAGTTCAGGTCAACAAATAGATGATATTTATAAAAGTCCCCAATCGAATATGACCTTTTTCCAAGATATACACAGTATTTCACGATTTGTGTATATCCGATTTATATCATTAAATCAGACAGGAAGAAAGTTACTGGAAATACCGTAATCTCTACCGTGTAACTCTTCTTTCGCTATGTTAAAATGCAGTTTCGTTTAATTTTAAGCCGCTGTCCATGGGATCATATTAGTAATAGTTCTTATGAACGTTTGTGGTGTTTAATCGTCCGAAATCGCTGTCTTAATTACGAAAGCCATTGTTAAAAAGCACTTGGTTCGAACGGAATATACAATAATGTACATGCTGGTTTACTCAAGAGTCATCATCAGTTATCGCACACAGAAAATAGATGTTAGCAAGTTACCAACATGTTAATAATTCACAGATTTCAATGGTTAGTTTTGTATTTTGTTCGGTAACATGTCCATTAGAAACACTTTCTGTAAAGTTTTATTTTTATTAACAACTTTCTGGACTGCTCTTTTAAAACCCGGGCGTGATCGTAAAAAATAGTACATATTTTTTTTTCGGCATTAAATCAAATTCGTGGCGGGCAGTTAGAAAACGTAAATGGTTACTATAGAAAAAGCGCGTTTTATCATTAATATGCCCGTGTATATTGCCAAAGGAAACATTAAACTAAGATGCATTTAAACGTATACAACTTTATGTACCATAATACTATCTAGCCTTTTCGCCCTAGTCCTGTTTATCTCATAATTGTCGCCTTATTATCACCTTTTGTTTACATAATGACTATAAAGTATTGCCGGTACTAACATAAAGAACTCAAACTTTGGCTACTTTTATTTTTCAGGAAAAACATAACTGTTAGAAGTTTATGCGATAATATTTACCACTTTTCAAGACACATAGCACAAGCATGGAACGCTCATTAAGAGTACGAATAAAACATTTATTACAAATTAATAAATGATGGTGACACATGGTGTTTTTCTGTATTTTTGTATACGACAAGGTTCAAATTCCGTGTTGACATCATCAATATTACACCGGCTGGGATAAAGTTTTAAAAATAAAACAAAATCCATTTAAATAGAATATAACCATAAACGGTACTTTTATTTCAAAATAAAAAAGAAGAAATTAAACCGTGATGCATTTTGTTCTGCCTTAAAATGACAAACAGAACATAGTAAGTTACATGTATGATAAAATTAAATCCTTAACTAATATAACTGTTAAACATAACATAACCATAACCATAAAATACATAAAAACAAAGTATATGCTCAATGTTCATCCTCTTGTCAATCTATTGTATACTTACCTGTATTCTAACTTTCAATTAAGTTGCAAAACTAATTCAACCAATATACGATAAAGCATATGGTCAGTTTTGTTGCAGTCCGTATTTTATTGCCGATACAAGACTGGAAAAGGCCGAATGCCGAGATTTATTTCGTACATTTTCGTGAATTGGGTGAAAATTACGATATAATCAATTACAACGATTCTTAAGTTAACAAAATATGATCTAAATGCCAATTTTCATTAACAAAAATATATTGTATTTACAGGAAAGTTATTTTCCTAGCCTTCCCCACATGTGCAATTTTGAATTTAAATATAGAAATAGTGTTGTTGCAGCAATTTCATAATCTGTTGTCAGAAGATCTTACTAAATTCCCTATAACTTACATTGAAATAACAACAAAATGACACCTCTACTTTTAAAACCTTAAAAGGACGGTTCCAACGTTAAATTTGTGCAACGACAAAATACCATTGTATACAGAAGATATTATACATTCAGATATAACCTGTACAATTTTAACATTTAAATTATTAACAAAAATATGATTGTTTGAAGTACACAGTTCTTAATTTTCCAATTCAATTCAATGTTAAATCTTATCATCGATTTTGACCGATAGCGACCATGGGATTGCACTGAAAGTTGGATATGCATCTCCGTCCTTGTTTAAACATGAACGCTTTATATAATTGAACAATCATCCCCCTGACATAGTGATATGTCGGTTTAACGTAATTTAAAAGACATAATATCTCAAGGCTTAACTAAGTGCAACATTTTTTCTAAAGAAGTACAAGTACATACCAGTATAATGCAATTTTACATTTTTAAAACCAGAGGCAATAATTTGCTTGTGCAATGTATATTACATGAGTGGTCTATAGTGTTGTGCCGATTAATCATTTCGTCGATTATTCAACAACTAAAAGGTAATGATTAATTAGTCGATTAAAATATTGGATTAGTCGATTAGTTGAAGATATAAATTAAAAATTAAATGCATGAGTTTTCTTTCTTGAAAAGTGTCAAATCCCTTTCTTTTAACTTGAACAAGTGATCCGATTCATTTATGCTTCTGTGACCAAATAATATAATTAAATAACACACATGAACATATAATTAAATACATTGTTCGATAGAATAAAATGTATACATTTATATTTTTAATATGGTGTGTATAACTAATAATCGTCTCTAGTAAAGCTGTTATTTCTTTATTACAAACAGAGAAATTTGCATTTTTGTCATTCTGTGAAGCATAAACTGAAGGATTGGTCCAGATAGGATAAAATTAAAGTCTCTCTGTTTGAAGAGGCATTTTGTTTTACCCTTTCCTCCAAAAAAGCAACATAACTTTAGTGTTTCTGTCCTGATTTGGCCCCATTATGGATTCCAAGCAAGATTCCATGACGAACGCCAACGCATGATAGATCCCCTATACCAATTGCTCACCAAGCATTTAATGCTGCGGTCAGTTAAAAATAACTTAAAGTAAGAGGGGCAAACAAATCTATAAGTATTTCTTCAGACCCTTAGCACTACAAGTTGTTTATCTATGCCATGTTTTTTGTTATTTTTTTAAATAAATGTTGCATGTTTGTACCCACACAAGGTCAAAGATTAATAGTGTTTGTGTGGCTGCTAAACCTTTCAAAAATTCATTTAAATTTGATATGTATCTTGTCAATAGTCAAGCGCTTTAGTGGGGTAATGCAGTCCACAAACTGTATTAACAAACACCTGTAATTGCTATATAAATCAGACACATATTTATTGCCAAATCAAATAAAACTATGTAAATCATTGAAACATTGCACTCTATGGTGTATTTCCTTTACTTTCAAAATCCTGATTAATCGGTTATTTAGTCGGAACTTGTTGCTGTTTAATCGACTAAAATTTCGAAGACTGATTAAAAACGCTAGTGATCTATAATAAATCATTAACCAATCCATACTATTAAAATAAAATCATTAAAATCCTTTAGTGCACACAATGACAACCTAACAATGAATGTTTTATAGCATTGTATATTGCATAAGTTGTACAATGTATTTTATTTAATTATTATTTTTATTATTATTATTATTATTATTATATCTAATCTTACGTTTACAACCAGGTTCCTGCGTACTTCATATAATTATCAATCCGGATGGCGGAAGCACTGAACGACATTGGAACCAGCAAATAGACTGTTAGGAGGCGTAAACGAACGTTTTTGTGGAGAGAACAATCACATACAATGGTGGAATGTCTAATAGGTGTCGCCGAGCAATGATTTCAGGAGCCAGTCCGAAGGTACAACTACGTCCGGTCTCCAGTCCGATATCGATTACCTAACCAGTAACAACACTGTGAATATCATGACAGACTTTGGAGACTGGAAGGCCGGGATGGGTAACCTTCTGATGCTCCATGACGACATCACTCCTCCAAAACAGTACTTGTTACAAGTCATCAAACCTGACACGCCGGACCCGGAGACCTGTCTGTGGGATCACCGGATGGTGAGGAAAAGTCCTGATCAGGTACTCATCAGCTCTGAACTATTTAAACAGATGTACGAGGATATTAACAAATATCGGGGTGAAGCAACCAAAAGTGGACCGTCGGTGAGTTTTACGCCTAACTGGGATATAGTGCATGCTTTAAGCGTTCGCCAACTACATCCCGAAATACAAAAGTGGATAGCGAGAAGTAGAGCGGGACACTGGCCCTCTTCGCAGCTGCTGGAGGCTGCACATGTAGCTCCGTGTTTCCTGGTAACCGCCGGTCATCCGTACAGTGATTACAAACGAGAAGAGTGGCGACCTTCACCGATCTTTCACCGAACCTCATCGAACGAATGTTCGATGTTTCAACATGACACTAAATAAATGTTATATTATTTTAAAGATGATCAAAAAGTCGTTATTTCTTCACATAGTTAACGATGCAATTACTAGTTTTCATTGTAAAACTATCATGTTTCACATGATAGAGAGAACTCACCCGTCTTTGTGGAAGGAACATAACCTTATGTTTCTTCTTTTTCTATGCTTACAAATATTGAGAAAATGGTTGCGTGCTGGGGTTTTTCCCCATTTTATCATACCTAGAGTGAGCCTGTTTGACGGGAAAATCTCCAAGGCGCAGTAGGTGCACATTTTACAATATGTGGAATCAATGATTAAGAACAATCTGCGTGATATATTTCAAATTGATATTGATAACTTTGGAAGGCGACTGAGCGCGAGTAGTACGTTCGGTCCTGAACGAGTTGTGGAACTTGGTCGTTTATCCTTTCATAAGAGATCTGGTTTACTGAATGATTTTGAAAACGTTAAAAAATGTTATTAACTTACTGTTGGGAACTTATTTATCAACGCCTCTATTCAGGAGTAAACGCTGAACATGATATCACAGACTCTTCTTGCACTATTTACAGCTTCTTTGAGAAATCTAGATTAGAATCTATGTCTTTGAGAGTCATGTACGCATTACGAACATCATTGATAGTATCTAATTTTATACAATCAGGGCTTGCAGGTTTTAAGGACATTTTACGAGGTTTCTGATATTCTGTTAACACAGACTAGCCTCTACTCGCCTTAAGTTGGCTTCTGAGTTATACTGTAATGGACATCTGCGTTCAGCAGCATTTTGTGCTGGAGGACGTGCAGAGAAGATATCATAGTAATATCAAGGCTGTGTGTGGATGTAGACATATTGAAGGAAACAGTGATCTCGGGTGTTTGCTAACATGGTATCAGGTAATTGTGTTAGTGGATTCAGCGAACCGCCATTTGCGTTCTGTGTCAGTTTTATTAGGCAAGAAGTGCATACTGTTATCTGGGATGAATCGTGGTATGACTCAAGATGAAATTGCACAGAGAGAATACTTTGATAAAGAATGGATGTACTGCAATGAGGTGGATGCTCGTCCGTTCCTCCACTATCTACAGTACCTCACGTATGGAGGACTCAGTGAACGTGACAGACAGGTACATCAAACGGCAGTGCTCGCATCATATTTATGTGTCCCAAGAAATCTTATCAACGTGTATCACTATGAGACTGGACTTAACATGCTTGGTCACTGCTTTGAAATAGAAGGAGTCTATATATTGGCGTTACATTGTTACCTACATTCTTTGAGAAATATACTTACACAAATTGCTGCTAATTGGCACATCAGACGTGTGCTGCGTCTAACAAGCGGTGAAGAATATGATCGGGACAGTTAGTTAAAGTGAAATATAAAGTAATTGAGTTAATACTAATAATAGGTCATAGGTTTGTTATAAGTTAGTACAGAACATGTAGTTTTAAACACACATAAACAAATATACATGCAATTCAGAATACTAACATCATATGTTATTATTTCTTTTAATGCTATCTGTACTGAAAAGTGTTTACCATATGTATCATTTCAAGTATTTGCATAATAAATGCATGGGCCATGAAAGTATGTAAATTACCATATAATAACTTGCTCAGTGTATAGATGTTGAAACTTGTTATTGTTCTTGAATAAAACATGGATATTTAATTGAGTGAATAAAATATGTTTTGTTTATTAATTGACTGCTGAGCAATGTTCAAAATGATTATAGGGGTAATACAAATAATTGTTGGTTTCCGCTTACATCTCCAAATTACGATATGTTTACTTGTTCAGTCTATAGAAGATGTAGAAACTTGTTATTGTTCCTGAATAAAACATGGCATTTTAAATGAGTGAATAAAATATGTTTTAATTATTTGACTGCTGAGCAATATTTAAAATGAACATAAAGCTAATACAAATTTTGATTGTTTTTGCTTAAATCTCTAAAGGATCTACGGGGGGGGGAGTAAAAAATAACTCTTTTTTCTTCAACGATTTTCCTCCGCAGTATATTCACTACACATTTTAGGTGTATTGGACTGCATGTAAAAAGTTCAAACGCCTCCCATCAAAGCAACTGTATCATATCTATAAATACGGTCACAGAAATAGACACTTCAAAATATTAGTTTGAAGTTTACTTATTCCAAATATGAATTACCGAAAAGCTTCTTATTAGCGAAAACTGCTCTATTGAACAAAAAATTTAATGATTGATAGGCAAAAAAAAAACGTTTAGGGTCGGCACAAACAATTGGGTCGGGTAAGCGGAAATAAACAACTTTATTTATGCCTAAGGACTATCCGCCATTTGGAGGTTTTAACATTGTTGATGTCAGACTAGCAATCTGTAGTTGAACTATTTAAAATATGAGCGGAATGATATAATGAGAAGTAACTGATAAATGGCTAGTTACAGAGTTCTGTATAAATATTATATGTCCATATATTGGAAGTCTGCATATTACAGTCAGAGACAGAAAGCAAATCATATGCTTTTACCTACATATTTCACATTGGTTTATATGTTCAAATCTTAAGTCTTCGTATGTTGTACAGGTAAATATGTTGGTTGCATATGCCCCAGGTATGTTGAACTATTTATTCAAATACAGCAAAAATAATGATGGGGGCCTGGGATATTCTATTACTATGTGTAGTATTAGCAATTCAAGTGTCATAACTAAATAAAATATAGGATGGTTCATTGGTTGTGATTCTGATATAAGCTTGATGACTCAAGTTCAAGTGTACTAGCATATACATTAATGTCGAATCATTGTCTTACGGAAATAGAATCAAAACATTCAAGACTAAGAACCTCTGCTATTAATTTTGATCATTTGACTCATGTCTATTTCTTTGGAACTGCTATCTAAATTCATCTCGAATGACACAATTGAAATCTTCAAAGTCCCATAACTCCAAGAAAAATCCCTGAATCGGAATGTGCTGATAATATGCATACATTCCAGGCGCGTAGGAAGCTCACAAACATTGGGGGCGTGGACTTGGGGGATGCGGGAAAGGTCTCCCCTGCCGACGAGAACTTTTTAAAAATTGCCGAAGTAATTCGCCACTTTTTTGGTTCTTTTTTGCTAAACGTGGTGATTCAAATACTCAATTTGATAATTTATTTCATTATTTGAAGTTCAGATAAATTCTTTAATTGATTTAAGATGCAGAGTTCAAAAATAGTATGTATTGAGATATCTTATAGCATGCAACTTTTCCCGACTTGTTTTTAACAATGTTTATGGTACTGTGCAACCTATCCTCTTGCGGTCTATTTCTGTACTTTTTGGTATTAGTTTTTGGTCAGCTGATCAGTCTGTGCAACAATTTGAATGATGTTACGCATGCGCAAATAAATTCCTTCATTGTTACATATAAAATATTCATTGTTTGATCCCAATTTCACCATGACCAAGTGACTTCCCGATATATCACCATACATTGTTCGAAAGATAAGGCCATAACCTTTTGAAAAAAACAGCATGTCAAAAATTTCTATACGTTGTAACTCAAAATATTCACCTCAGAAAAAACACACCGGTTTTGACAGGCATGGGGGCTGCCATTTTGTGCATGAATACATGGGCCAAAAGTTATGAATGTGAACCTTTTAACCTTAAGGATGTGACTTCCGTTTTCGTGTAATTTGACCTTTAAGAGAAGTCAACCCTTTCAAATTTAAATGAAAACCACATTTTACATAAGTCGGATCTATTTCAAGAAGAAAGAACATGAAGTCCTGTCACTCTGGTATAAGGATTTAGTGGGAAAAGAATAAAGTTGAAAATACCACATATAAAGGCGTTGCGAGACATGAATTTCGACAGAAAACATGTAGTTAGGTACATCTTGGAAAACACTATTACAACTTAGAATATAGCACAACTTTGAGTTTCAATAGGCATGGCATACATAATATATAATATCAGAAGTGAAGTATTCTATAACATTTATATAATATCTAAGTGTTATAGAATAGATTTTTAATCCCTGTTGAACGATTTTTTTCTTTTTTAGTTTTTGCATTTTTGAGGCTAAAATTCATATAAATGTAGCATTTCAGATGCCATTTGACCCCAGAAAAGGGGTTGTTTACATAACAATCAACAGATTTGACCTCCTGTCACACAACAAAAAAAGAATTTGACCTCAAAATGTAAATGCCATATATTAATTAACAGTCTTCTGTCACACCTGAGCCTGTGGTGAGGTCAGCCGCCTGCAATATTCGATCTGCTTCAGGTACTCTCTGCTGTGTAATCTGTGAAAATAAAAATGTTTTCTGTGCATGTTTACTAAATATTGTGATTACTAGTGTAACTTAGATATAATAAGCGTACATATACAATAGTTTACACAGTTTTTTGTATTGCGATAAGGCTAGTCGCTATGCCAGCTTCACATTGTCGAGCTCACGTGCGAACAGTCCAGTTCAAAAACGGCTTTGAGAGTCCCAACAAGGGTGTAACTCTTGCTTGTCCCACTGGTGTTCATGAGAAGTATGCCAGGCTGGAAAAGAAGTCATTAAATAGTAGAATACATGACAATAATCGTGTACTAACCTTCAACGATACTGATGGTACGGACACGACTGTGTCAGCTTTACGGCACCGCCCCAACGCTCCAGTGTAGTTGACAAGTTCAATAGTTTGTATGACTCGTCTCTTCACCCAGATTTGTATACCAATGAGTTGATGGTTCCGGCTGAGGTCCTGGTTCTTTTCAACACTGCATTTATAAAACATACTCAAATTAAATCAAACTGTGATGGTAAATTTTGATGCCGATAACTCCATTAGGTGGGGTCTGGGTTTGCGTGGGCGCCTAAGTGTGTTATGCATGTATGTCATGTATTTTTCAGCTGAAAGCCTGATCTAAGTACAATTACAAAATAAAATATTAACTAAATAGGATCTGTTAACTTTGCAAATAAGGAAACTTGATATTTTTCAAAGCAGGCAGGTCGGACGGTCATCGTGGCCAACTCATCAGCCGGTGCGGACACGAACTTTGCGGTCATTATTAACAATTACAGGTTCTAAAACTAAATGATAAGGATTGCAACACAAAGTATGATGACATAAATGAGATAATTGGTGAAACTCGTGCAAATTATTGTCAAAATGAAACTGAAAAACAACACGGTGAACACAATGGGTCTTGGATGGTGACTCTGGTGGACATTTCGCTTTAACTTTCCCATATATCCACTAGAGCAACCATCCCATAAAATACAGCCTTAAATGGGGTCAAGTTGGCATCTGGCAGTGATTCTCTCCAGTACAGTGCGTTTATAGGCATCCATTTTCAAAATGGTTGCATACGACAAATCTTACCGGAAGTTCTTAAAGGTTACGCATGCGCAAATAAATTCCTTCATTGTTACATATAAAATATTAAATGTTTGATCTCAATTTTCATCATGACCAAGCGACTTCCTAATATATCACCATACATTTTTGGAAAGATAAGGCCATAACCTTTTGAAAAAACAGCATGTCAAAAATTTCTATACTTTGTAACTCAAAATATTTACCTTAGAATAAACACACCGGTTTTGACAGGCATGGGGGCTGCCATTTTGTGCATGAATACATGGGCCAAAAGTTATGAAGCTGGGAACCATTTAAGATAAAGTAGTTCCTAAAACTGTCTTTTTTTTCTTATTTCTTACATATATACCTTTTAATTGATACCAAAACATATCATTTAAACTGTATTTTAAAAATCATTTATCATGATTGGCATGTAAAGTCATAAGATTTTGCGAACATTGCAATGGTTGCACAATGAGGATAATGCTTTATTTAATTTTAATATTTGGCCCGGTTTTAACTAGTATCTAGAATGTGCACTTAATATGTTTTGCATGGCTAACTTACAGCAGTTACCAAACAGTGAGAGGAGGGAATGAGTGCAGGTGGAAAAAAACATTTGATTCCACATATTTTTAATGGAAATGTGTGTTATGAATTGTACTTGTATGTCTGCCATGTTATATTTGTTTGTTGCTTTATATGTTTGTCTTTATATATATATTTTATGGTAAAAATCATGTTTGATAACACGGTGTTATTGTAAAGCTATTAGAACATGACACTAATAATTTGAAATGTAACGAATCGCCCCATTAACGACTCGCCCCATAACGACTCGCCACATGTTTAATAACGACTCGCCCCATATGTATAACAGCTCTCCCCATATGTATAACGATTCGCCCCATCAAATTTGGTTGTAGGAATCTGTTATATTTTGATGTTTTGTAGCTTAATTTGAGTGTGTATTAATGTGTAAACGAATAAATATGATATGATAAGACGATGTTGTATAATTGTGTAATATCATTAAATGTTTTACTGCCTATGTAATGTAATAAAATATGGAATTGAAAGTTGATATTTGACTGTATAGAATTGTGATCTATAATAATCGCCGACCTTTAATGTTGTTCAAATAACTTGTGTACGTCTTAACTATGTAACTAAGGGTCGAGCAGTCATTTAATGGTTTGAACACGTGTTGTTTTAACAAGTTTCACAAGTGTCATTGTTTGTATTGTACTATTAATCTAAATCACTTATCAGCTGGACAAGTCCAGTTTTAAACATAATATAGCCCCACAGCAATTTGTGCTTTTGTGTTTTTGCATTCTTTAAATTTAATTTTAAAAGGTATTCCACCTTTTGTATGCAATGTTTATATGTAGAAAATGTGAAAAAAACACATTACACAAATGTTAATATTTAGTTAAAGTATACTCCATTGAAATCGATATTTTGTTAAGATCAAAAGAAAAAAAGAAAAGAATGAATGAACGTGTTCACGTCTTTTTCTCGCCGTAATGTTTTGATAATTAATAGGTAGTCATATGTAGGCTCTAAATCTCTTAATAAATATAAGCAAAAACATCACACTAAAAGGAATGTGCCCTTGTTAAAAGAAGAAAAAATTGACATTTGAGAAATATTTGCAAATGAATGTTTTAAATTATTCAATCCAGAGCAGAACCAGGATTTCAAATAACTGTGCAATTCAATATGTGGTCTAATCTCACCGGATCTAAACTAGCAGAATCTTTCTTCGATATCTGCTGTTGATATGACGTGTAGTAGTCAAGCATTCTTCTAAAATCATGTACGATTTAGCGGACACTAATCCACGATGAACACGGACCGCACACTATATACTTGTATACACTATTTTGTGCTTAACCTTTCCTTTGCAACCATATTATATCAGCATGAATTGGATTTCACGTTTATCTATGTTTTGCATCTATATTGTGTAAACAAAGAATCGTACTTGTATTAATTTTGGCAACTATACAACGGTCACATCAGATCATTGAGCTATATTGTTGAGTTTATTTAACGTAAGTATTATAGGTTTCGTGTTTCCAAACCATTTGAATACATTTCAATAGAGCGTTCATTACGTATTGTATATAAATCGGGGAGGGGGATCAGAAAATACTAACTTCCATTCGAATCAACAGCAGATGGTACCTTCTGGCTTTCAGCCCTCGAAATGTTGATTTCAAAACTCTACCCGACCTACATGATTGCGGTAATTACGTGTTTGCGAAAATGACATGTGCAATAAGCGTAACAGTTTTTTTTTACAGCTTTTGATGTGTTTTGACAGTTACTAGAGACGACGAACAAATAAAACCTTAGAGAACATTGAAGGCCATTGTGAACTAATAACGAATATGTTTATATGTCAATGTGTCTTAAAGATGATACGTCTTAAAAATAATTATCCAAGTACCATAATAAGTCCACTGGCATATATTGTTAATTGTTGTTCATGTTGTTCTAAGACTAATAACAGTCAGAAGATGGACAAAAGAGATGCAAACCCAAATCTGCCAAACGACGCAGATCGATGGTAGGAACTGGAGCAGGAGTGAACGCAACTGTATGTACCGGTATACGTAAATTACATAAGTGTAAGAGGTATCTAAGACATAATTAGTATAGCACATTTTAATCATTCAAAATGTTTGTTAACTAAAGAAAACCTACATACAATATATAACTGATTTCTTATTTTAAATTAAAAAGCATAGTTGTCTTTAACACCCCAGACACAGGCATTTTCAATACTTTGCATGAGTTGTACGGCCAGGAATTAAAAAATAACCTATATTGAATGGCATATGCATAGCATGTTTATCGTAATGTGTGTGGGATGGGGTACAAATCGAATAAGTGTTTCATCGACACAAGACGTGTATAACAATATAACAATCATATTGATATTTGGAATTCATTTACATACTGATAATACGGTAAATATCTATAAAAAAAATTAACTACAAACTTCAGTCGTAACTTAAACGTGTCGTAAGATCGTTGATAAGACAGGGCCCTTAACTTTATGTACATTAACTCCGAATTCGTGTAGGTTATACTCGTTGTGAAGAACATTCGGGAAAATAATGAAAATGTAATAAATGAAACCTCAAATTAAATTTAAAAGATAAAGGAAACAATAAAAATGAGAACATGTACTTTGTTATAATGGCATAATGAAATGCATAAGGAAACCTCGATGAGAAGATAGCATTATGGATTGCATATTCATACTTACAGTGCCTCTTCTATTTCAGTTAGGAGCCCCGGATGTGCCTGAAACACGACCGGAAGTAGATACACACGTTCTAAGGATCCCACCATGTGCACAGGTAAGCAATCTACTGAGTGTGACCGAGTTTTCGTATATCTTGACAGAATCCTAACTAACCGCTAAAGCATTGGCGACAATCGGTCGGTATGAAAACAAAATATGAACACAAATCTGCACGCCTGCTTAAACTTTCTTCTATGCATATGTCTACTGTGTGTATGTAAAGTACGTGTCATCTTCTCTACCGAGCTGTTTTAACGCATTTGTATTTGTGTTAAGTTCTTCTTAAAATGAATGCATTTTAAAATACATTATGACAGGTAAAGAAGTCTAAAGAAGACATGCCGTTATATCCCTTCGGTCACCTTATTTCTTGGGACACATATAATATTTAAAATATAATTATGTTTGTGTCCGTTAATATTGGGACACAAGTTGAATTCCAATTAGATCTTGTGTCGAAATCGACACATTATTATATGCAGCCCAGTTTTAAACATCGCATGTTGCATTTAAAGATCTATGCTGAAAACATTAATCTTCTAATGATCTTGCTTTCAATTTGTTACATATTTTAAAATCTTAATATACGTGTAGGGTCTTTAATAATTGTTCATGTTTTCCGAAAATGAAATTCAACGGTTTGTTTTGCAAACGCTTAAGCATTCTGACTAACAAAGCCTCAAATATGATATAATAAAATGCTTAATGGCATAAAAGTACGCGAAAACGTAGTGCTATCACATGGGCTTGAACAAACGATTATTTTTGTTTTACGCAAATCACTTGGCCAGACAGTCTACTACTAGTATACATGCTGCCATTGAAAGCAACGACACCGTAATAATTAATCGTTTCGCGTTGTATACACGTTATAATAATATACATTTAAAATGATGGTTACTGTTACCATGGCTATTACATGCATTCGCTTCCGATGTACTTCCTTTTGATTTTTAGATTCTAATTTTGTAAATTGTGTATGCACCAATATGAACAACGGGTTCTTTAAATAAGTGTAATATTGGTATATCATGTTATTAGCCTTCAAAACCAAATAGTAAGAGGGTTTAGCGTGAAACTATTGTATCTAATAAGGAAATGTTAAGTAGATCGAACAGTTTCACGTTCATGCCTCAATTATCTAGATTCAGGCATACAATTTATGGAAGTATACTTTATAGGCAATTGGTAATTCACCTTAAATAAGAGACCAGTGGATGTTAAAGAGGGTTTCTCTCCTGGTAATCTTTCTGACGTTTTATTTGTCTAAAGTAGTGGCATTAAAAATATGGTATGTTGTTGGTGTCCGAATATTATAGTTTATATAAGAAATTAGATATTTTTTTACAATTGTCCTTATTCATTTTTATAATGCACATGTAATGTTCAAATGAGCACATATCGGCGATAACAAATTAAATACACCTACTTCAATTGTTTCGTTTGTATCAATGAAAGTGACGTCATGATGCATTTGAATGCAAATAATATGCAACAATTGTTTAACATTGTGATTGAGTACATAAATATACAAGTATATAATTTTGATTTAGTCAAAGTTATAGTCATCAATTATATGCAAAACGTAAACACACTATATATATATCCCGATGAGCTATGCGAAACGCGTCAGCTATTAGTTAACACATGTTTCATATATAATCCTATGTAAAATGATTGTACTTCTATTATATATTTCATTATTGTGTGTCTGAATGGTAATGTACCTATAATATCCTAGTTTCATTGTTTGTTTCGGATAGTGCCTAATCCGTACACATAGTTGCTTTGAAGTGACAGAATAGTATTGATATACTTATTTTCATGGCATATTAAAATACAAACGAGTATCATTATTGGACGCCAGGGAACTCAACTGAATATTGTTCTATTTCCATATTTATATATTCAGGTATCAGACCCAGATGTGTTCAACTGGTCATACGCTCAAACCATGGCCACAGGTATACGCATAGGTAATAATCGTTGTGCGCCCATCTCAAAGTTGGCATACTGCGATGTTTAGATTATTTAAGAATTTCATACAGTATCTAGAAATAGAAGGTATGTAATTATGTTAAATTTAATAGCGTAAAATACGAATGTCTAAGGCCCATGATCTATGACCATTGCCAAAAGTAGTAAATCGCCGTTAACGTGACGAATCGATTTGAAAAGCTCCATACAGCGAAGCCTATATCTAAAATCGATTACAAAAACTCCATACTGCGAATCCTATATCTAAAATCGATTACAAAATCTCCATACTGCGAAGCCTATATCTAACATAATATTCGGTTGCAATTAACTATCAAAATAGATCGGAAATACGAAAATAAACATATATTATAAAGTTTTCGAAATCATTATGCATGCTTCCACGACGTCATAGCAGGTGACACTGCTGTGTGATATTTCCAATTATTTACTGTTCCGTTTCTTAATGAACAAAGAAGGAAATACAACGGTTGAGGTATAATAATCTGGAATAGCATTAGCTAAATAATTGGTCTAAGAAATTGTACTCTATCTTCTTTTCAATGATATGCATTTCATACAAAACAATACAAATCGATGTATTTTATATAGATAAATATATATATTATCTAACAACAATATGTGAGATTCTGGAGAATATATACTACACTTTAAATATTATCATCACAGTTCTTGTAAATGAAAATGTACACTTGAGATAGAAACACGGTCGAATTTTGTGTGTAGAAATAATGTTTTCCCACTTATTTATTACACACATCCAATTAGGTTCCCGAGTACTTCACAGTGCTATCGATCCGGATGGCGGAAGTACTGAACGACATTGGAGCCGACAAACGCACTATTAGCAGGCGGAGACGAATGTTTGTGTGGAGAGAGCAAAACAACAAAATTATACTTAGTTTAATGGGTATAGACAGCGAATGTTTTCATTTCGGGAGCCAATCAGAAGGAACCACCACGGCCGTTCTCGAGTCCGATTTCGATATGCTACATAGTGACAACAATGTTAACATAACGACAGTCTGGAGTGACTGGCATTCCGGGATGCGTAACCTTCTGATGCTGCATGACGACAATACTCCTCCACAGCAGTACTTGCTACAAGTCATCAGCTCTGACACGCCGGAACCGGAGACTCTTCTGCGGAACGAGATGTTTGTAAGGAAAGGTTCTGATCAGGTACTCCTCAGCACTGAACGATTTAAACAGGAAACAGAAGCAATTAATACAGATGGCGGAGGAGCAAACAAAATTGGACCTTCTGTGAGTTGGCTACCTAACTGGGATATTGTTAGTGCTTATCACGTTTGTCAGCCACTTCCTGAAATACAACAGTGGATAGATAGGGGTAGACCGGGACACTGGCCGTCTCCCCAGCTACTAGAGGCTGCACGTGTAGCTCCGTGTTTTCTGGTACCCGCCGGTCACCCGTACACGTACAATGATTACAAATGGGAAGAGTGGCGACTGTCTCCGAACCTTATAGAACGAATGTTGATGTTCAGTTTCAACATGACACAGATAAAATGTTATATTGTCTTAAAGATGATTAAGAAATATTTATTCACGTTTATTGGAAACAATGCTATCACTAGTTTCCATTGCAAAACGTTAATGTTTTTCACCATTGAAAGAACCCACTCATTTGTTTGGAAGGACAATAACCTTATGTTTCTAGTGTTGTAATGTTTGCAAACATTAAGGAAATGGTTGCGTTTGGGGGTGTTTCCGCATTATATCATAGCTGGAGTGAACTTGTTTGACGGGAAACTGTCTAAGAGGAAGCGGATGCGTCTTTTAGAATACGTGGACTCGATGATTAAGAACAATGTGCATGATATATTTTGTATCGAAATAGATAACTTTGGATCACGACTGAGCGCGAGTAGTGTGTGCGGCCTTGAACGAGTTGTTGAATTAGGGCGTTTATCCTTACATAATAGTATTGGTTTATTGCTTGAACATTAACGCTTTGAAAAGTTTATAGCAAACCAAAAGTCTTTATCAACATAATTCAGGGATGCACACTGAACACGGGATAACATGCTATCTTTTCACTGTTTACGGCTTCTTACAAAATTCTAGATTGAAACCAGTTGCTTTGGAAGTCGCCAAACACTTGTATGCCTTACGAACATCATCGAGAGCGTCGAAAAGTATACGATTAGACAGTGCAAGTTTCAACGACATTATACGATATTTCCGATATTCGTTAAGCACGGACGTAGCCTCTACTTACCTTAAGCTGGCTTCTGTGTTATACTGTAGAGGGCATCTGCGTTCAGCAGCTGTAGTGTTGGAGGACGTGGAGAGGAGATATCATAGTAATATCAAGGCTGTGTGTGGATGTAGAAAACAAGAAGGAGACAGGGATCTCCAGGTGTTTGCTAACATGGTATCAGGTCACTATGACAGCGGATTCAGTGAACCGCCATTCGCATTCTGTGTCAAGTTTGCTAGACAAGAAGCGTATTGCGCTCCGTGCATACTGTGGTTTGAAATGAATCGCAATATGACTGAAGAGGAAGTTGCACAGAGGAGTTTCGAAGAGAAGCAATGGATGGACTGCGCTGAAGTGGATGCTGGTCCGTTCCTTCACTATCTACAGTATCTCACGTATGGAGGACTCGGTGAACACGACAAACAGTTACATGCAATGGGAGTACTGGCGTCTTACATATATGATCGAAGAAATGCAATCAACATGTATCACGCTGAGACTGCACTGAACTTGCTTGGTCACTGCTATGAAATGGAAGGAGACTATGCAGAGGCGTTACATTATTACGAGGTATCTCTGCGGTACTGCGACACAAACAATGCCGCTAATTGGCACGTCAGACGCGTATTACGTCGAATAAGTAGTTACGATTCTGAGAACTTGATGTTTTGCGCGGCGTAAATGTGAAATATAAAATAACTTGTTAAAGGTTAAAGCTTTGTTATGAGTTAGCACGCCAAGTATAGTTATAGATGTAGTAATACAAAAAATGTATACTTGGTTTTGATATTTCGTGATTAGACTGCACTTTGTACTGACAAATGTTTACCATATGGATCCTTTCAGTTATTTGCATGATGAATGCATGGGCCATATGTTTACTAGTACAACGTGT
Organism: Congeria kusceri; assembly: GCA_027627225.1. Lineage (NCBI taxonomy): Eukaryota > Metazoa > Mollusca > Bivalvia > Myida > Dreissenidae > Congeria > Congeria kusceri. Next base: position 18,943,834 of record CM051039.1, read on the forward strand.
ACATAGAAACTTGTTAGTGTTTTTGAATAAAAACACTGATATTTAAAAGAGTGAATAAAATATGATTTGATGAGTTGCCAGCTAAGCAAATTTCAAAATAAGCAAAAGGCCAAACAAATAATTGTTGGTTTCCGCTTACATATCCAATGTTATCTCCAAAAACCTAGGGTGGGGGAGGGTAAAACTTTTTTTATAACTTTTATTTATTCGCGGCATATTCACCACAAAGTTTAGGTATAATAGGACTGCATGTATAATGTTCAATCGCCTCCCATCAAAGGATCTGTACCTTAGCTATAAATAAGGCTTGTCACGGTCTGTGACGTATGCCTCCGAAGCATTTGCTTGTCAGAGGAAGGCAACACAATGGCAGAGTGCAATATTTAGCCCTGGACAAATATCATGATATTTCAGCAACAGAGCTGTTTGTTGTGTGTGACACAATGCCTCATAATGATTTTTCATTCCCACAAAGTTATTACATTCCTTACATGTTGGCAAAAATGAGGCTTCCTACGTCTGGTCATAGGAAAAATAAAGTAATATTACAATCCTACAGTCTTTTGGAAGTTATAAAGCAGAAAGAAAATTATTTGACCTTTGACCTTGAATTTTGAATTGACCTTTGACCGAGGACCATGGGAGTTGTACACGACATGGAAAATAATCATCGGAAGTAATATTAAAATCCTTCCAGGCGTTTAGAAGTTATCTTCTTGCTGGACATGACTTATTACTAGGACTTATTACTATCGTTATTACTGTCGTTATTACTATCTTTAAGCTATCCTAAACTGCATACGATATCATCACCATTATTATTATTATTATTACTATTATTATTATTATTATTTTTTTTTTTTTTTTTTTTTTTTTTTATAATTATTTTAATTCTCATTTCCCGAACGAAATTAATATCATATGTTACTATTGCGTTTTTGTGTTATCTTTTGTATATTTTGTGAATGACATCATTTTTATGTATGTACGTCTGTCACCATCATAACATGCAACTTCTATCCTAAGGGAAAGACCCTCGATAATGTTGTAGAACTTTAGGTCTAACCCGTTTTCCAATATATATGTTTGGTCTAAAAATAATGTATAATTTTGTAATAATGTCATTATAGACTTTTTGGAAATAAAATATGTTTAAAGTAAAATAGAAGTTATGGTGGAAAAACAGAAATCCTTGAATCATTTAACAGACAAGCATGGGAGTTGTCTTTGAGACATTGTCTGATCATATAGAATACTAATCTGAAGTAATATTTAAATCCCTTCAGACGTTTAAAATTAATGGAAAGGAAACAAATGTAATTGATATTTGACCTTAAATTGTAACCTTGAACTTCGACCGACAATCATGGGAGTTGTACGCGACACATCGTCTGGTCATTGGGAATAGTAATCTGAAGTTATATTAAAATCTCCCAGGCGTTAAGAAGTTACAAAGCAGAAACGAAATCCAGACGGACGGACCTACCTACCCCACCCCACCCCCAGACAAGAAACTCACCCCTGGATGGACGTTTGCGACTACTATATGCCCTCGTTCAGGGTCATAAACATACTTATCACAATATGAGCTTGAAATTTTCGTATTCAAAATATGAATTACCGAAAAGCCGCATATAAGCGAAAACTGCTATTTTCACCGAAAAATTTAATGATCGATAGGAAAAAAAAACGTTAAAGGTTGGCACCAAAAATTAGGGGGGTCGGTTAAGCGGTAACAAACAACTTTTTTCACGCCCAAACACTAATCCGCCATGTGGACGGGTTAACATTGTTGATGTCGGACTAGCAAACTATAGTTAAATTTTAACTATTTAAAATGTGGGCTGACAGATTTAATGACAAGTAACTAACAAATGGCTATTTACTACAGTGCTGTATAAATAGTATATGCCCAAACATTGGAAGACAGCCTTAAGTGAATGCCTCTTTGAATAAGAAACGGTTTCCCATTTGCATGTTACAGTCAGAGACAGAAAGCAAATCAGTTGCATGTAATATATGTTTTACCTACATATTTCACATTGATTTATATGTTCAAATCTTAAGTCTTTATATTTCTCACTGGTTAATATGTTTCAGTTTCAAATGAGCCAGGCATGTTGAATTTCATATCAAAATACATGGGGTCCTGAGATAATCCAATACTGTGTATACTATAAGCAATTCAAGTATCAATACAATATTAACTCTAGGATGGCTCATCGGTTGTAATTCTAATAAAATCCTGATGACTCAAGTTCTGCAATAATTGTATCTAAGCATGGAGGAAAGAAGCTGACGCTTTCTTCAGAATTGAATACCTGTATTACTAAGCATTGTACATGTACAGGTACTTTGCACTGCAAACAACAAATGTCCACATTCTCAATGCTCAACCAATGGAGGTGGCAATACCTCAATAATTGAAAAGATTCCAATTTGACCGCATGTAAACCTCAACATTGAATATATGGGTATACAAAGTCTGAACTTATACTGTCAAGATGGCTGAAACATGGAATCTGTTTGATGCAGACTTGACAAACACCATGCATAAAAAGGTTCCCCACATCAATAGCTAAACAAGCAAGCACTTGGCAATCAAGTAAGCTCAAGATCTATTGTAGTCCTTATGTTGCTGTTATTTGTTGCACCAAAATATTTATTTTACTGGGAACAACAAAACTTGTCAAAAAATTAACTTGTCAATAGAAACACTTTAATAATAATATTTAAACATTAATATTTTATCAGACATGGCAGTATATAACTATATTTTGTTAAAGAGCTGTAACTTATGTGTCCGTAAATTTATAAATAACTTTTTATGGTAATACTTAAACAATGAGAACAATATTGGATAATATTCAAAACTGCGATGCCTTAAATTCAACAAGCTGAATGTCTATAATATATGCATTAAAATTGTACTTCAAAAGAAGAATTTTCAAGCAAAGCAACTCAATACACTTAATCTAAATCACTAACAAGTATAAGTTAAAATAATCGAAACAACAAGAAGACAAATAGCATTATTCCAAGGCATCATTTTAGATGGGCCAACGTATCGTTTATGAAGCAAGAATACAAAAATTAAGCAAGGTGCTTGTTCATAAATTCTTCCATCCGTCCAAGGGCTAACTTGCAAGCACTCTCATTGTACTTGCCAAGCGGCCCAGTGGGGTTGGAAAAAGCATGACCACACCCTTCGTACATAAACAGTTCAAAGTTTGCATTATTTTGCTGCTTTTTGGCAAGTGCCTTGGCATCAGCTGGCGATGAAAATTCTTTCATGCCATCGGCTGTCCCGAAGTGAACCAACACGGGTGTGGTGATTTTGCGGACGTCACACAATCCCTCGCTTGGGATCCCATAAAAAGGGGCCGCTGCTGAGATTTCGGGAACCAGGGCAGCGGCTGCAAGGGACAGAGCTCCGCCCATACAGAAACCGGTAACGCCCACCTGTTCAACATAATTAAGTCATGATCATGCTATATATTCTTTTGTCATAAAATTGCTGGTAAAATTCATTCTAAAGAAAATCAAGCCCATTAAGTTAAAATTCCACTGGTCATAACAATAAAAACAAGAGCTGTCAGAGGACAGCATGCGCGACTATTCAAGTATTTCAGTTGGTACATATTTTGGAAAGTGGAAGGGGCATACATTTGTTAAAATACAAAGCTGAGTTATGGCAATTATTTCATCAATTTATTCCAAGTTTCAAGTGAATACCTTATGTAGTTTAGAAATTATAAAACTTTGGAACAAAAACTTAACCCCAAAATCTATGTGGAAAGTGGGCGTACGTCTGTCAAAATACAAAACAGAGTTACGGGGATTGTTGCACTTGATGCTGGAGTTGCATGATTACAAAGATGTATTCCAAAGTTTCAAGTGAATATGGTATGTAGTTAGAAATTATAAGACTTTTACCAAGTACAGACGCGGACGCAGACGCAGGGGCGGGTAGGAAAGCTCCCTTATTCTTTGAATAGTCGGACTAAAAATTAATTGGAGACCCTGTATTTTAAACGCTATACCTTTGTACAACCTTCGCCCAGTAGGAAATGTGCAGCCCCTTGGATATCAGCCACAGCCCCCTTCCAGTCCAGGTTGTCCATCAGATGTGACGCCTGCTCATTGTCCGTGGCAATCTCTCCACGGTACAGATCTAATACACGTTTAAAGTAAGTTACATTTATACAATTATATGCTAGCACAAAGAACAATTCATCTTGGTCCACTTTAATGCATAATTCCAAAATTTGTTTAATTTACAAGAGCTCTCTCAGGACAGCACGCTCGACTATTCAACCGCACAAAGCGCATAATTCTGCTTAATTGCAGGTCAGAGATATGGGCCTTGGTCAGTGACCTTACATAATGATCCCGAAGACATGTATGAAGTTTCAATTAAATATCTGTACTACTTACAGAGGTATTGACTTGTTGCACGCAAACCTTAACCTGAGCATTACAGCGCCGCCGGCGCCGATGAAACGGTGAGTAGTATAGCTCTAACTATTCGGTGAATAGTCGAGCTAAAAGTGACAATATTTCATGAAGAACTATATAACGACTGATAACTTAAATACTATTTTTAATCTAAAATACTGTTTTATCTTAAATACTACATATTTTTCTTTAAATTAAACTAGTTGTGTAATATATCGATACACAACAGTAAACTGCTAAACCGCAAACTACATAAATATGTTTCAATCTGAAAATTTAAATCCTTATTTGATGACCTGGTACGAGCGTAACAAAGTTTCCCTCTGATCCAATGAGAGCAGCTTCTTTGATAATTTGTTCATTCATTCCCCACCACTCCTGCAAATAACCATATACATGTTAAAAAACAAACTACACTAAAAGAAAAGTATTTTGTTGCCATAGTCTTGAACAATTTATTGGTTCAATGAAGCAACAAGAACAGTGTTGTGGTTCTCAGCTTAGTGTCTAAATCTATAAATTAAGGAGTTCAATCAAAAAGATGGTTTGTATTTAAATATTTTCTCTACTGTTTATACCGTTGAACCTTTTAAAATGAAGAAAACAAAACATGTAAAAATCATATAAAAATATATTCTTTTTTATGTTAAAAGAAGAAGAAATTGATACTTGAGAAAGATTTACGGACTAAATTTACAAATGGAATTTTTAACATATTCAATCCAGAGCAGAACAGCAATTCAAAGAAATTCACGTGTAAATCAAAATAGAACAACATAAATAACCTGGAGAACAATAACAGCTTTCTTAGTCTGACTGACATCTCCCTGCAGAACTCCGGAGCAAGAGCCCTTGGCATTGGTCGAGTCAAACGTCACCTTAGACATCGTGTTCAAAAGCTGATAGGACTGACGGAATTGGAGAAACTTTGTCAAAAATACCTACAATAGTTATATCTTGTTAATAATGCACATAGGACATTTAGAAATGGAGAATTCCTACCAAAATAACTTCAATAGTGACATTGTGGTAAATATGCTCATAGGACTTTCAGAATCTGAGAAGCTCAGTTGGTAGAGCGCTGGACTCAATTCGGGGATTGTGAGTTCAAACCTCAGCCCAGCCACAAAACTTGTGTCGAGATTGGTCATTACATTATTTCTACAGCCATTCTCCCCCTACCTCTGATTCAAGTAGGGTAGTTGTCAGTTACTGGCAAAGGTATGTGCACTTAGTACTGGTAAACCACTTAGACTGGCTAAGCTTGCCCAGGAAAAGTGTGAGTAGGTAAGCTGACCGCCGTGATATGACTAAAATACTGTTAAAAATGTCGAAAAATCCCAACAAACAATACTGACACGGTCAGTACACATTTATCAAACACAATGTCATTAACTTCTGAACAGGAAATGAAGTAAGTTTATTTTGTTACTAAAGAACAGAACACGAACACAATACTTCAATATTCAATATGACATTAATTGCCAAATCACTGCTTTCGCCCGTTTGCAAGCCTATGCACTGCCCGTATAAAAAACTGTAGCATATGGCCATTCAGACTTACAATCATGGTAGTGAATTGTTAATGATATGTGAGTGTGTGATACACACGTTTTCCAAAAACACAGATGAGAAGCGTTACAAACGCTTTATAATTTTATGCTTTTCATTTCATAATTTTTCATAAAAATCATAAACACCACATTATTTCAAATATATTCCTTTGGCAGAAGTATTATTTATTTGTTTATATGTAATGTTGTGTTTTTTTGGTTGGGATATATGACAAAAAATTTAAAACGATCAATTTGCAATCTGTGAACAGGTCCCTCAACATAGCTTGAACTTAATGTTGTTTAACCTTCACAAAGGTCAGTGGTGTGCAACCAAAATCATCCAATTATTTACGTTTTTACAAAATGCAAACGCTTGGTTGTCTTTGTTCTGGTCTTGACACACACAAATGGCAATATGATTAGCAATGCAAAGCTACAACACAGTTGCCACACGATATTAAATCGAGAATTTGACAGAAAGACTTTTATAATAAATACCGCACCATTGAGAATTTACCAGAATACCAATTGCGATTTTAACAACTACATTTATTTTGTGTTTATCAACATACCGGGAAATTCAATCAGATTTTTTTTCATTCTCTTTCCAGCTTTGCTCCAATCAGAGGGTAATTAACTTCACTCGCAATATTGATAAAAGAGATTCTGTAAAACGATTGGATAAACAGTATTTAGGTGTGGATTGTAATACACATCTTGTCCTGAAAATGCGAAACATTCTACAAGGCTTGTTCAAGACTCAAGAAGTTGTTCAGGTTTTCAATGCCCTTCTAGATCATCCTAAAATATTGCTAACACTAACCTAGCCTCCTATTTATTTTCAGAATGGCTCAAGAGTTTCAGGTACTGCAGTGCTTTAGTTGCAACACATTTCAAGTCCACCAGGTTAAGAAGGCATTAAAGTGGGTTTGCAAGATGTGTGGAGAAAAACAGTCCATCAAAAAGGTACTCTATGTTCAGAATCATCATTATTAAAATTCTCAGCTTTGCCTTTAGTCCCATTACTCTATATTCAGAATAACAATTCTCAACAATGGTCCTGGTACTCTATATTCAGAATCATTGTTTCCATTCTCAGCTTTGGTCCCATTACTCTATAGTCAGAATAACAGTTCTAAACAATGGTCTGGTACTCTATATTCAGAATAACACTTTTCAGGGCCAGACCGAATTAGTATTCAGGCTGAGTTGACCCAATACTATTATCACCAAATGAGCAATGTTCCTGGTACCAAATCGGCAAAATCGCTTGAACTAAGCCTACTATCGCTAAACTACCTAGTCTATCGCTCGACCAACACTTCTCCTAACTTTGGCCGCTTCCAAAGTCTAGCATGAACACCATCTGAATCACATAATAGTACAGGGTGTTTGTTTAACCCGAGCTCCCGGGTTTTAACCTGTTATTTTCATGGAAACAGTGAAATTGATGCGTGGTAAAATCCCCCAAAGAGTCCAATTGACCCTTGGTAAATGTCTGGATTGCGTCACTTCCTTTAAAACTGAAGCCAGTTAAGACACTGTCTGTTATTAACACATTAGGCCTACCTTATCTTAATCCGTTTTGCATTTACTGATAAGATCTTCCATGCTAGGAGGTTATAAGTGTATGTATTTGACCCTTCCGCTAATGAAAACACAGACAGTTTCCATTAAGCACCTTTAGCCTCGTTGTAAACTTATGTTTGTTACACCTTTTGTTACGGCATTTGTGTACTATCAACCTGGATAATTCTGATGTTTAAATGTTCAAATGCAGATGAAATGATGTTTAAAATGTTAAATAATAAAAATATTTCACATAAAATATAATAATATAAAATTAATACTGATTAAAAATACCAGAAACACTTACGAAAAAATCGGCCGAAAGTTGACAACTGTCAATTTCGGGCAACATTTTCGCATATTTTGTTGATAAAACAAAAAAAGCAGCATCAAGTTTTGTCTTTATTTTATATTGATCAATTATTGCAAAATCTACCTTTTTAGGTCTTTCTAAACAATTGTATATTGAATGAAAAAAACAAAACAACACCACCTAATTTTTAATATTATGATCAGCACCAGGTTGATTTTTAATTTTAAATTAGTAATATTTTTTGATATTCTATATTTATTAGTATAATGTGAACCTTGAGTTTGTCTGTTTTTGTTTTGGTGACTTGAATATTTGAATTTGACTCTACAAAATTGAATTTTGACCCTTGAAAATGTTGGTCAAAGGGTCAATGACCCTTGAAATTCACAGTCTTCTGATAGTATAATAGATCCGTCAAAAAGTGCTTGTTAAAGTTATATCGTCATGCACAGGGTCACGGCGCCTTATGACAAACGTGTGTGTACTGGTCACGTAGTTAATTGCAGTGTTTATGTGAACACAATGGCATTTGACGACATCAAATTGTGTATTGAAATTAGGCTGTATAATGCATTATTTGTTTCCATATTTTTGATTGACAATTTGTGAAATGCATAAGGGAATAACCAGGATACAATAAAATGGTAAATATAATAATGAAATGTTTTAAAATCCCTATTCATGTTTCCCTGCTAGCTCTAGTATTTGTTGTCAAACACTTTTTTTCGTTGTTACTAATGTATAAACTTTGTCCTACAAATCGCCAAATTTAATTGGCTAATGAGATTGTTGTGGGCGGGACTACATTGTTCAGTAACTTGTCAATTACACTGTTGGAAGTAAGACCTTATTGATAAATACGGCGTTCATTTATGGCCCTTCGATTAAAGCTCGGTGTAATTAGATAAAGGGATTAAGGGTGGTTGCTTTGAAAATAACGCATGTCGGCGTGGTTTAAGCATGTCGGCAAAATGACTTACTGCTTTGAAGCATGTCAGGCCCGACAAGCGGAACAGACCTGGGGGAAACCCTGATTTAGAATTATTATAAAAATTCCCGGCTATTGTCAATTACAATTCTTAGCTATGGTCCCATTACGCAATATTCATATTTACAATTCTCAGCTATGGTACTCATTTTATTATTACAGGTTTATGGCAGGGGAACCGGAGCAGAGTGCAGACATCATGTACAGAGACTGAATACCATGCATGGAGAGATAACAGAACGCTCTCAAGCTATGGCCCCAACTACCTCGTTGCCATGGCAACCTGAGAATGGTGACTGTGTAAATACAGCGATTGCATCATCTTATGACAGTGAGCCGAGTTCTCAACATTTTGGCTTGAGTATTGCTAAGGTAAGTTCTACAGCAATACATGCAGATATAATTGATTCATCTTCCTTTCTGTGTACTCTTGTTTATGGATATATATTGGGTGCAGGCCAAGGTCACTGATGCAAAAATGGAAATATTTTTTGCACAAATAAAAAAGCGCATAGTCTTCATATAACGGTACTGCTATGCAGAGCTGATACTGCTTTATAGAGCTGATACTAAGTTTGTGATAATATACTCATTAATAAATGCTTTTTGTATTTATTTCGTAAGCATAATTTTCATTTTGAAATATATTGAATATTTATTGATTTTACATTAAGAGCAAGAAATGGTGTCAATTTTTGGAGGCAACCAATGACATTGGTGATGAAGAAGATTATGAAACAGATGATGATGATGACTGTTCGGGTTTAAATGACCCCAGTCCTTTCGTCAGAAAAGGACAAAAAAGACAAAGGTAATAGTAGTGGTAGTAAAACAACTTCTGTTGTTTTGTTTTAAATATTTAAAAATGCATTGCTTTAGTAGGTATACTTATAAATGTGTATATTTAAGTGAACCATTCTTAACTTACTTATTATCCCCCGGGAATGAAATCGGGGGGGGATATTGAATGGCCTTACTTATTATCCCCCGGTAATGAAATCGGGGGGGATATTGAATGGCCTTACTTATTATCCCCCAGTAATGAAATCGGGGGGGATATTGAATGGCCTTACTTATTATCCCCCGGTAATGAAATCGGGGGGATATTGGATGGCCTTACTTATTATCCCCCGGTAATGAAATCGGGGGGGATATTGAATGGCCTTACTTATTATCCCCTGATAATGAAATCGGGGGGATATTGGATGGCCTTACTTATTATCCCCCGGTAATGAAATCAGGGATGATATTGAATGGCCTTACTTATTATCCCCCGGTAATGAAATCGGGGGGGTATTGAATGGCCTTACTTATTATTATTATGCCCCGGTAATGAAATTGGGAGGGGAATATTGAATGGCGTTGTCACTGGCTGGTAGACTTTCATGAAACTTAAAATAAATATGTACCAATATAGTGCCGTGATGCACGTCACATTTCAATTGGATCAGTTATTTTTTCCAGGTTTATTGCCCTTTATTTAATGAAAAATAAGCAGTTTTGTCTGTCCTTGGCCATTTCTCATTAAGGTGTAAAACAAATTATGCTAGTTTCATGTTACATGCCCAAAACAATTAGGGTAGGTAAGTCGGGATTTTTTTAAAATTAATTTTATTAGATGGATGCTATCAAAACAAAACACTTGTTTTACCCCAAAACACATTTAATTATTGAAAAAGGTCAATAAAACTAAAATATATCGGACAAACCCAATAAAATGTTCTAGGGTCGGTGCATATTTTTAAGGTAGGTCGGGTAACCTAAAACAAACATTTTTTTCCGACTAACTAGCAGGAAGAATTCCATAAAACTTAAAATAACCATGCTCTAACATAGTATGGTGGTGCACATGAAGTTTCACTTCGATCAGTTAATTTTCGTCATAGTTATTGGCCTTTATTCACTGAAAAATGCACATTTTTTTCTGACACCAGTTCTCAGTAACTCACTGGTAGAATTCCATTAATTTTTAAATAAATATGTTCCAACAAAGTGTGGTGTTGCATGTCGATTTCATATTCATGACAAGTCCCATTACTCTACCTTTCATTATTACAGAAGTATTGCCCTTTTTTTAAATAAAATATTTGGTTTAACATTTTTTGATGGAGATTTATCTAAAACCATTTAATATATAGACTCCGCTGTCCTCCTGACAGCTCTTGTTTCAATTTGCTTTATTTGGCAGGGGAGATCAACGCATCGAATTTCATGTTAATTGAATAGCACATGTTTGTGAGTTCCACTACTAATGAATCCGATATGATCTTACAGTGCAATCAACAAATATCCCTTCATAATGTCTTTCAGAGAAAGTGAATGACTGGGAAACAATGAAAATCAACATGTTTTTTTTTCTGATAAATTATTGTTCAGAGAAGTAAAATCTAAGCAGATGCATGTATTTCAGTTATAGATCTATATTATATACTAGATAAAGATGTGTATTTTCGTTCCAGGAAAATGCCGCAGTCATCATTGAAGAGTGCCAATCTTTCCGAAAACCAAATGCTAAAGAGACCATTCAAGACAAACTGTACAAACAACAGGCATAGCGACGGCCAAAGCAATCATCTGCAATTCAGCCGCAATCTCGATTTTAAAGCTGATGACAAGGAGTTTAAAGAGTCAAGTTCTGTTGAGCAATAAGAGCCAAAACATTGCAGTTCCTAGCACATCAAAGTGGAGTAAGTTTAGTTCAGACAACGCACTTGCAAACGCATGTGAGGATGAGAATCTCGAAAGAAAAAGAAACGTGAATTATCAAACAGCTTGTAATACAGAAAATCCTGTCGTGTTGGGATTTGTTAATACATCGCAATTTTCCAACTCATCTGAGGTTAACGGCACAAATTCTAAACCTAATGGAACACTAAGTCAATCTTCCTCACAAGATAGTTCCTGTAGTATCGTTACTGGTGGATGTCACATTAACCACAATGCTCCGTTTCCGGACCCTAGACCCTACACGTCGTTTGACGATTTGCAACCGTGTACTGGCGATTTGGAATCTTGCGTTTTATCAGCAGCGGAATTGAAACGAGCAAATGGTCCCGTAATTATCAGCAGAAAAGCAAATCCAATCTTTTCCGGAAATTCGAAATGGAATACGTTTAGTACTACAAGTGCAACTACTTTTCCGAAACAAGACTCAAAGTCAAAGCGGTCAACTTTTGTGCATGACTCAAACTCAGCTTTGTCACCTGCCGAAGCAGTTATAACTTGTCAACCATCGGAAACAGGTGCAAATAGTATTGTGGAATTAATTGAGCGAGCTAGCAAAATGGTTTCAAAGCATTTGATTACATATGAAAACTCAGAGAAGCCCGGAATGTCACAGACTGGTGTTACTAGTAAGGGCGATGCTGGAAATAAATTGTCTTTGCAGGAGAAATCAAGTATACCTGAAAACAGACAGCCTGACGTCGAAATAGTTCAACAGAAGATATTCAGTATTGGGGAAATTAAGGATGCAGATTTTGAACTATGATGATAAAATACAATAGATAGACTTTTATGTTTTAACCGTAATCAGCATAAGTTTTGTTTGCATTCTGACATTCAAATGTTAATAAATTTGCTTTGTTGAATGTTTCTCACTGTTAATAATAATAATAATGCGTAGAATGGCAAAACTATTTCTCACACATGTTGAATTGCGTATTCTAACATGATACTCCCCAATTTTCTATAGACAAAGAACAAAATTATCATTGTCAAACCACCCATGAACAACGCAAAAAGAAGTCCTGATTCTGAGCGGAGCATAGTAAAAAGTTGTTCGGTTGTTCGGAGAAAATCGGTCTTAATGCATGTGCGTAGTGTCGTCCCGGATTAGCCTGTGCAGTCCGCACAGGCTAATCCAAGACGGCACTTTCTGCCTACAGTGAATTTATGTTTAGAAGAGACTTCCTTGAAACAGAAAATACCACAAAAGCGGAAAGCGCCGTCCCGGATTAGCCTGTGCGGACTGCACAGGCTAATCCGGGACGACACTTTACGCACATGCATAAAGTCCGGTTTTCACACAATTTGTATCCTTATTTGTATCCTTACAAAAATGACAGTCGTGCTAAACATGTGTGCTGTCTGCTTTCCATTATATAACAAAAATATGTGAAGGCATTATCCTACTACACGCTTTCAAGTTCGTGTCATTCATGTCTTTAAATGTCCTCCTAGATTTTGATACTGAGTCAAGTGTATCAGACATCCTTCCAGATCTTGATATTGAGTCAAGTGTCTCAGACATTCAGCTAGATCTTGATATTGATTGTTTCCCACATTCTGCTAGATCTTGGTATTGAGTCAGGTTTATCAGACATCCTGTCAAATCTTAACATTAAGTTAAATGTATTAGACATCCTGCTAGATCTTGATATTAAGTCATGTGTGTCATACCTCTTGATAGGCATTGATATTGAGTCAAGTGTATCAGACAACTTGCTAGGTATTGATATTGAGTCAGATGTATCAGAAATCCAGCTATGTATTGAATTTTGCCATTTTGGGTCGTGTGTGTCAGTCATTCTGTCATTCTGGTAGATCTTGATATTGAGTCATGCGTGTCAACCATCCTGCTAGATCTTGACATTGAGTCTAGTATATCGGCCTTCTGCTAGATCTTGATTTTGAGTCATGTGTGTCATCCATCCTGCTAGATCTTGACATTGAGTCTAGTCTATCGGCCTTCTGCTAGATCTTGACATTGAGTCATGTGTGTCATCCATTCTGCTAGATCTTGACATTGAGTCTAGTCTATCGGCCTTCTGCTAGATCTTGATATTGAGTCATGTGTGTCATCCATCCTGCTAGATGTTGATATTGAGTCATGTGTGTCAGCCATCCTGCTAGATCTTGATATTGAGTCATCCATCCTGCTAGATCTTGACATTGAGTCATCCATCCTGCTAGATCTTGACATTGAGTCTAGTCTATTGGCCTTCTGCTAGATCTTGATATTGAGTCATGTGTGTCACACATTGTGCTAGGTATTGGTATTGAGTCATGTGTGTCACACATTGTGCTAGGTATAGTATTGAGTAATGTGTGTCACACATCTTGCTAGGTATTGGTCTTGAGTCATGTGTGTCACACATCCTGCTTAGTGCTAGTTACTGACATTGAGTCATGTGTGTCACAAACCCTGCTTAGTGCTAGTTACTGATATTGAGTCATGTGTGTCACAAACCCTGCTTAGTGCTAGTTACTGATATTGAGTCATGTGTATCACAAAAATGCTTAGTGCTAGTTACTGATATTGAGTCATGTGTGTCACAAACCCTGCTTAGTGCTAGTTACAAATATTGAATCATGTGTGTCACAAACCCTGCTTAGTGCTAGTTACTGATCTTGAGTCATGTGTGTCACAAACCTTGCTTAGTGCTAGTTACTGATCTTGAGTCATGCGTGTCACAAACCCTGCTTAGTGCTAGTTACTGATATTGCGTCATGTGTTACACATCCTGCTAAATCTTGATATTGAATCATGTCTGTAACATATCCAGCTGAAACTTGATATTTTGTCCTGTGTGTCACACATCCTGCTAAGTATTGATATTGAGTCCAGTGTGTCACACATCCTGCTAGGTTTTGATATTGAGTCAAGTGTGTCACACATCCTGTTAGGGTTTGCTATTGAGTCATGTGTATTAAGCATCCAGCAGATACTCAATCATGCAGCTTGAATTTGATGTCTATAATAAACAAATTGTTTAAGACAATAAGTACTGTGCTTTGCTATTCTGTCAATGCAAGAACCAACTGGATCATTATGATGGATTTTTTTTAACAGATAACAAGAAAACAACAATGCCTTTTCTTTGACAATTTATTTGAAACATACAGAACATTTGCTGCCGATTTTCCGGTCAGTATATCACTAACAACATCTACATGTACTATAGACCAGCTCTATGTGAAAACAAACAATTTATAACACAAAAGATCCTTATGCGAACATAACACAGATAACAAAAATAGTTCTTACTAAACTAAAACTTGTATGTACATAATTGCAGAACAAAATATCTAGCAAATGTGTTATGTTTGTCCACTGGAACAAGCTCCCAGTAAATGTATTCATACACATCAGCAAATGTAAACCATGACAAACAACGCAAGTACATCTCTTAAGAAACATTTTCCTTAATATATAATGCATATATTTCAGTGAAATGGAACATTTTTATTTGTTAATACACCTGTTTACTACAACATAATTGTCTTAATATATAAACAAATAAACATGATTGTGTGATTGAGTGAATCAAAACATGAAAACATTAATGTGCGAACATATTTACAGCAATTTGTTCATAATGAAGCTGCGCGAAATGATTCTACTGGAAATTTTAAACTTTTGTAAACATGTATGTAAGAACAATTTAGATAATGATAACAGTGCACGGCTTCAACACTTACATGAAGAAAGAACACATTTGTTGATCTGAAACATTATAAATAAATAAAAAATACACAATATTAGTTATTGTCATAACGACTGAAAGTTTACTGAATTGTAATCGAAACTTACATAGAAAGATATAACAACTGTTTAAAGTCTGACATGTAATCGAAACTTACATATCACATGAATCAGTCTGAATTTAGTTGTACATTTACTGTAAGATTCCAATGACATAACTGTTATTCTAAAATAACACACTAGACTATAAGATTCCCATCTATTCAGCCACTATAAAATGATTCAACACCTAACAACATCTAACAACATAATTATTGCAGAAAGATATAACAACTGTTTAAAGTCTGTCAGAGAAGTTCAAGGCTTATGCTTTATGGGAAAGACGTGTTGAGCAAGCAACGTATCATCACATCACGCCTTCATAGACGAAATAACACCCCCTGGAATACACTTTGCTGTATTTCCATACTGTGGAATACAGCAAACACGCCCAGTATAACGACTTCATTGTGTTGATTTTCGTGACGTCATTTATGTTTATTGTGTTGTTTACTTAATTTCTTTCATTTATTTTCAAAATAAAGACAGACAGTGATAGGATAAATAGAATTCCAGGTAAGTGTTGATTACAGATAAGTTTATTTGCTCGGCACGAAAACATAACACTCGCCTATTCTTGTGGTTCAGGTTTGTTAGCCTTACTAAACACAAAGGTATCTTTATTCAACACTAGCCTAGTATTCTATATATACCTTCTTCAGCATTGAGAAGCACCCCGCTAAAGAGATACACCCTTGTCATGACAACTCCTGAAAGCTAAAAAGATAACAAAATAATAAGATATTCAATGTAACGCAAGATCCAAAATGGTGTGTCTGTTAGATTTTGTTGTGAAATATATGAATCAATGTTGTGCTAAAATAATAATAATATTGTTCTACTAATTTTTATAAAGGTCATTACATTACAAAAAACATAATGTTTGACATTTTGATAGTGCTTATTATGTTTGTTGTTGTTTTTGGTATTTTATTTTAAATACTGGTATTCTGATTTATATTTGAAATATTTTAGTGAAAAATTGAAGTCTCATAAAATATTTAGAATTTAAAATGACTTTTCAATTGAAACGTTTCTGTAATTCTGTTGATAGTTTTACAACTACAGTGGCATAATAAATGTACTGACTACAAAAACTATTCTGTTAAATAACCGAGAAAACAACAAGTCGGATATAAAAACATTGTAAAAATCACCGCCTTCATTGAACTTCTTGACACACTACTTGAAAAGCCTAATGGAAAAATACAACTTTCAGAAATAATTTAAAGAACCTACGTAAACTAGAGACACTGTGAAGCTTGTAACATATGGCTGCAATGCTTGGTAGGCACTAAGAAATCTGATATAGTAGCCAAAAATTTTGATTTTGCAAAGAAAACCCATTATTTAGAAATATTCATGTAAATATTTTCCAAAACTATTAGTTGCCAAGTATAATTTGTAATAGCCAGTTAGAAAGTTTAGCAGCCAATCGCTATTTTGGCTACTGGTAGCGCTAACATAGCAATGTACATTCTCTATCTTTGCACATGTATACAGTTAACCCACTATTATGTGAAGTTGGAATAAGTCAAACATATAATAAACTTTTTTATTACAGCAATATTTTATATGCAATTTACCAATTGTAATTTAAGAATTTTGCAGAGTAATTAGTGCAACAGATACCACAAAACTGTATACTTGTATGCATTTAAAAAAAAATTCACACAAAAATTAAACTGTGTCTATGTGTGCATTAACACAATTTATAAATACAGTAAATATGATCAAAGATAAAATCAGTTTTAATGAAAAAGTCATGGAAAAATGCTAATTATACCAAACGTATTGACAGAATATAACAAACATACAAAAACAACATGAAATGCTCAGTTTGATGTGAAAAAAGAACAAAAATAATGTCCATTTTATGTTTGATGTCTTATTCTAACTTCACATAATACAGTATTCAGTCAGCAGAACATCAGATATGGTCCAAATACTTTTAATCTGTAACCATAATTTATACAGCCCAGTACCTTATATTAACTTAAATCCAGTCCAGTTTGGCTAAACTGTTCTTCAGAATCCAACTCACCTCTCTCCCAAATTACACCAAAGCCTTTAAGGACTATGCAAATC
Source organism: Congeria kusceri (assembly GCA_027627225.1). NCBI lineage: Eukaryota > Metazoa > Mollusca > Bivalvia > Myida > Dreissenidae > Congeria > Congeria kusceri. The sequence continues at coordinate 18,961,332 of CM051039.1, forward strand.
TTGAATAAGGCCACAAAAATAAGTAAACAACACTTTAAATATTATTTCCAAAAAATATTGTTAATAATAAAAAAATCCCGAAATAGCATGAGAACAAATGCAAATGATTGAAATAAATGAAATGATGATACGAACAAATGCAAATGATTGAAATAAATGAAATGATAATACCTATTTAAAAAATCTTGTATAGGATGTTTGTAATTTTATGAATGAGATCAATTACATTGTCAGCGTATGAACCAAAACTGAAAAATGTAACAGCATTTTATTTACAATTTTAAATGTAGATGCAAGAAAATAAACACATACGGTTTTATCCTAATATGGTAATCACATTTATTCAGCCTACAAAATGACATACATGTATGGTACATGTATACAGTAACACAGACGGTACTTACTGGTATCTAATAATGAAAAAAACTATTAAAATTCATATAGAACAACTTTAAATGATTAACACCGGTAACATATTTGGCGTTGCTCTGTATTATCACACAACGCAACATGAAGAAATGTGATTGCAATGAAACATGTTATTTTAAATGACTCTCAACGACATAAAATCATGTATTAAAAAGATGAAATGGGAAAATGACTGTACCTGTGTATGTATATATTGATTTATAGTGGGAAAAAAAGATGTATTTGAGTATCCCACAGTCCTATTAAATAAATTATAAATATTACACATCATATTCATATATATAACCACTGCAAACAATAATTATCTCACAGTGAATTCACAGGTGGAATCTAGATTGACGTAAGAGAAACTATAACTTCAATGAATATCACATGAATTGTAACTCTAAGCAACGATTTAACTTCAAACTGAAGCATGTACAATTTCTTCACATTTAAAAGCACAATATGTGAAGCACACACTGTCAGTAAAATAATACATTTCTATACATTAAGCAAATAAGGATAACAAAGTTACAAATTATCATAATACAATTATATAACAAAACATGCAAATGCTTAAGCATTTACACACGATCACTCAACTAAATTTGAGAAGTATAATACTTCAGGAAGCCGGAGTCACTATGTTCAAAAAAAAAAGTTGGTCATAAAGGAACAGTCAACACTAAAGCTGAAAATAACTCGAATGGAAAGTAAAATAAGAAATCAACTGCACGAGCAAATAAGCTATACTGTACATGCTGCATGTGTAAACAAACCTTGGTCCAAATTTATTTAAAAATAATTAAAAAATTGGTGCAAGTCATGTTTGTGGTAATACAAGAAGGACTAAGTAGGGAAAATTCAGAAAGTGAGGCCGAGCTAGGGTTCGAACTCACGATCCCCGCATTGACAGTCCAGCACTCTAATGACTGAGCTTGCCAGGCCCCCAAAGGTTATTAAAGAAAAGAAAGATTATCCAAATCTTTGTCTCAAAATCAAGAAGTTAATCTTGGCCTAAAATAGTCTCAAATAAGTTTGTACAGAGTCGACACGTAGTATAGTCTTGAAGGTAAATTCTTGGCTGTTACATAAATAGGTCATTTTACATTAAAAGGCCCAAACTAGTAAAAATTGTTCATGTCTTTCACATTCTACCAAATGGTATGCATAAATCATTTGATTTCACATATAACTTTTGATATGAAATTTTCACTTAAGTTCACCATAAGATTTTCCTTAGGAGCTTTGTGAATACTGGCCCTGATTTACAAACCCCTAACATTGTTCTTTTCTTTTGGCTGTTTCTACACATAAGAATATTATCTTGTATTAGTTTTCCTCTTATTTAACCACAAAAGCACAGAAACTGAAACTGGTTTATTTGATTAAACGCCTATTACTATGAAATAAACATATTCAATGGCGTTTTACAAAAACAAAGCTATAGGTAAATAAAATATATCATAATAGTTCGTAAATATTATAAAACAAAAGCATTAGTTGCAAAAAACAATATAAGACATTCAACGCAAGTAAAAACTTAAGATTTTGAGGACATAAAAACATAAAAACACGTTTAAAACATAAAACACCTTTGCCTTTAAGAGTATGTTTCAGTTACGCAAATAGTGAATAAAAATTTCGGAAAAAGTATGTTTTCAAATCTTTTTTAAACTTATGAAAGGAATTTGACTGTCGTAGTTCTGGCGGCAAATCGTTCCATAGTCTTGGACAGGCGGTGCTAAAACTTCTATCACTAAATGTTCTACTCTTATTGAATGGCACAACGTATGAGTTCTCTGCAGTATTCGACGATCGAAGACCGCGCCTGCAAGGAGTTTGTTTGGTAAGCAGTTCCAACAGGTAGTCGGGAGCCTCATTTGCAGAGCACTTGTACATGAATGTAAGTAATTTGAATTATATTCTAGCTTTTATCGGCAACTAGTGTAAATCGTATAGAGCCTGTTTTGAGCTTTCATATTTTCCACGTTCTAAAACAAGTTTAGCGCACATATTTTGTATTCGCTGCATCTTCTGAATCTCAATCTCGGCAACACCGTATAAAATTATATTACAGTAGTCAAGGTGGGATAAAACTAGAGATACAACTAGGATTTCGGTTGCCGGTCTGGTTAGGTATTTGCGGATACTTTTGATTCTAAAGTAATTCAGCATAGCCGAGCGACACTTCATTGCAACGTGCTTTCTGAAGCTGAGAGTCTCATCTAAGAACGCTCCAAGATAACGAATTGTAGTATCGCGATGAATTTTGTCTCCTGCAATGTTGATTTCTGTTGTTGTTATTTTTTGAAGTTGATGACGGCTACCAAACGTACTAAATTCAGTTTTTGAGGCGTTCATTTTTAACTTATTTTTATTCATCCAATTATTGATTGTAACAGAACATTTCTCAAGATCCGTTATTGCATTTCGTTCGTGAGGTTCAGACGGTTTGAATGATGTTTTTGCAATATGATCATCAGCGAAACCAAACACGGAAATATTCGATGGAATTATATCAAATAGAGTTCCGGCGTAGGCAAGATACAGCCAAGGACCAAGGCAGCTGCCCTGAGGAACGCTGCATTGTAGTGGCCGCGCGTTGGAAATGCCATTGTTGACTCGAACACTGCAGGTTCTGTCTCTCAGGTAGGAGTCCATCCAGTCGAGTGTCGTTTCATGCAGACCGTACTGGGATTGGAGAACATCGAGCAAAATGTCGTGGTCAACCGTGTCAAAGGCAGCACTCAAGTCTATGGCAATCATGGCTGTTACTTCCTGCTTCTCCATACCTGCCAACAAATCATTTACCAGCCTGAGAAGCGCCGATTCACAGGAATGGTTTCGTCGGTACGCAGATTGGTTCTTTGGGAGAAGACTGTAGGCATCGGCGTGAGTATTTAATTGCAACAACACCGCCTTCTCGATCAACTTGGAGAAGAAAGCTAAATTGCTTACAGGTCTGTAATTAGCAAGTTCAAGGTCGAGACCGGCCTTTTTCAGAAGCGGTCGTACGATAGCATGCTTAAAAGAGCTAGGAAATACGCCTTGACGCAACGACAAGTTTACCATGTTGGTAATGAGCGGTAGAATGTCATCAAGATATGTTTTAAGAATGTGTGTGGGCAAAATGTCAATTTCACAAGATGTAGTATTCATTTCAACTATAAGCTTCCGTACCTCATCCTGACTGAAATCCTCAAACTTTTCTAAAATAGGAACGTCCTTGTGAGTTGGTTTAAAGTTTTCAAATTCACACAAAGAATCACGAATTTTCTGAATTTTGTTGAGAAAAAAGTCTGCAAATTGCTCAGATAGGTCAATGTCAGATTCACAAGTCGGGAGTGGGTTGGTAGATTTAGTTCCAGTTAATTCCGAGACGAAAATCTGTGCAAAAACGAGACTTCAGAAACATCGATGTACAGGCTTTTTCATATGATTTAAGAAACATTTCTATCGATTCGGAAAATGTTGACGAATTCGTCGATCGTTTAAGATCCAAAATCGAAACCACCATCGATAGACATGCGCCTAGTGGAGAAATTGTGAAAAATTTGTAGAGCGCCAAAGCCATGGTTGAACGAAAATATTTACCGACTTAAGTGTTCAGCAAGAAAAGCAGAAGTCACATTTGTTATCAAATCTGAAATCAGTAATAATTCACATAATTACTGCGCTGCCAGGACTTACTTGGTAAATAATAACCAGTTAATCTAACCAGTTCAACACTCATTATTAAGTCCTGTCACCATTTTTAAAGCTTTGGGTCATTCCTATAATCACATTAACCCCATAAAACTAGCAGAAACATACATTGATTTGTAGTAGTAGTAATAGTAGTAGTAGTCTAGTAGTAGTAGTAGTAGTAGTTTGGTAGTAGTAGTAGTAGTACTTTGGTAGTAGTAGTAGTAGTAGTAGTAGTAGTAGTAGTACTTTGGTAGTAGTAGTAGTACTTTGGTAGTAGTAGCAGTATTAGTAGTAGTAGTAGTAGTAGTGGTAGTAGTAGTAGTAGTAGTAGTAGTAGTAGTAGTAGTAGTAGTAGTAGTAGTAGTAGTAGTAGTAGTAGTAGTAGTATTAGTAGTAGTAGTAGTAGTAGTAGTAGTAGAAGTAGTAGTAGTAGAAGTAGTTTTGAGTAATAGTAGTAGACATAGAAGTAGTAGAAGTAGTATCAAGATACCAGCAGCAGCAGCAATATCATTATCATCATCATCAGGAGCAGCAGCAGCGGCAGCGGCAGTAGTAGAAGTAGGAGGAGGAGGAGGAGGAGGAGGAGGTGGAGGAGGAGGAGGAAGAGAAGGAGGAGGAGTGGAGGAGGAAGAGGAGCAGTAATAATACTGATAGAAGTAGTGGTATGACTAGTAGAAGTAGTAGTAGTCGTAGTAGTAGTAGTAGCAGTAGTAGTAGTAGTAGTAGTAGTAGTAACAGTAGTAGTAGTAGTAGTAGTAGTAGTAGTAGCAGTAGCAGTAGTAGTAGTAGTAGTAGTAGTAGTAGTAGTAGTAGTAGTAGTAGTAGTAGTAGTAGTAGTAGTAGTAGTAGTAGCAGTTGACAATTGTATAAAATGTAGACATACATTTCGTGCTTATCAATAACAATGATGTTAGTTGTCATGAGTATATTATCAGTTTGTATCGACTAAGTATACATGTACATATTTTATATTTATACAATGAAAAAGGGAGACTGACGTTTATAGCAATTTGAAAGTGCGATGTCTACGACAAATTTATTTTAGGCAATATAAATTTACACCTAGGGTCGATTAACAAACATACGTTCGTTTTCGCTAAGCAAAGAATGAATTATGAAGTTTACCGGTACAAAAATTGATAATGTTATAAATAGGCTCGTTTCGTCGAACGCCTTTATCGGAACGAATCACGTGCGTTAGTGGACTATATACGGGTTATATTTGATGTCGAGCCATCTGAACCACCTGAAAAATACACTGATAAAACCTGCACAAAATTTGACAGCCCACCGATACCACGGGTATATATTTGCAATTTGCAACGTGTTCGAAGGGCGTCGGACATTCAAAGCGTCATTAAAGGCAAATGTTTTCTTTGTTTGAATATTATTTATTCTAGTATTTAATTTAATTATTTTTTAAATATGTTACTCATGTATACGTTAAAAGTTCATGTACCAGGAGCGAATTGTGGTTTTATATAGCGTCAATGATTTGTTTACACGTATTTACTGTGATAACGATTACAGTTAGGTATCTGAGTATTAATCAAACAAATCCAGTTACCAGGGTTGATCAGGAAGTTTGTATTCTTTATTCCAGTTAAATTTAATACTATAAATATTATGCTAAAGCTATCTTCATTCATTTCTTTATTGTAAAAATAAACATGAACATATTTCATTATTTATGAACATATTGTACGTTATACAGCTTCATATCCTACCATTATTTCGGTTTAAATACATTTCAATGTTATGTACAAACAGCAGGGTTGTATTATTCACTTTTACTATGAATATGTTATTAGATAGACATAACGACCACAACCATCGTCATTATCGCCGACATCATATTGATAGCAATGAGAAGAAACCACAGACAAGGCTCGTGTAACTGTAAATATCCTATTTGATTGCTGTATTAAGTTGACATAATTTTCAAGCAAGACAATTAAGTTCACAATGTACTAGACAAACGGTGCGATAAAACTAATATGTACATTAGTTGAGATAAATATTTAAGCCATACAAAGTAAGTGCTCCATGCTTTAGACAAAAGTTACAAGTCACTAACAATTTGTAAGTTAATTATAGCGATCTTTAAGAAATATTTCAATAATACAAGTCAAATATACCATGTATTTCACATCAGATGCAACACTAGTGGTAAATGCGTCCATTAACTTCTTAAGTATTTAAGATATATTTAAGAGATACAGTAAACTGTAACGTCATAAGACATGCCCTGCGTGTGTTTGGCGGAATCCGGTTAGTGCCATGTGAAATATCGTGTCTCTTACGGCGAGGGCGAGACACGAGAATTGCGCGAAACACGAAGCGAGGCACGATATACCCGCGAGACACGAAGCGAGACACGATATTGTAACACGCGATCTCGCACTGTCGCAGTATCCCATACCACGATATATCGCGGCAACATATCGTGTCTCGCTTCGTGTTACGCGCGAGTCTCGTGTCTCGCTTGTGTCTCGCGGTAAAATATCGTGCCTCGCATTGTGTCTCGCGCAATTCTCGTGCCTCTCGTTTAGAGGTCGAGGCACAAGATGCGAAGCGAGACACGAAGCGATACACGATATTCAGGCGAGACACGAAGCGAGGCACGATATTGTATCGTTCAAATATCGCCCGAATATCGAGACTCGCGGTTTGAAAGCATGGGAAGCAAAGCAGGGATACACTCTTTTTCCTAACGAACGGATGCTGGTCAGGACGGCCCAAGTCGTTGACGGCCCAGGCCATGACGGCCCGTCCTAACTGCCCCCTGTCTGTCTGTCTGCCTGCCTGTCTGCCTGCTGTTTGTCTGTTTGTTTGTCAGCCTCTTTGTCCGTCAGTCCACCCATTCGCCTGGATGATACTGCTGCTTTGTGGCTATTTCTACTCGATTTGATAACTGTTTCTGTTTGAACTATAATGATGACTACGTTTTATTTATGCTTCTTGTTTATTTTTATGAAAAGCCTGTTGCTGTAGATGTAACGGTCTGTCTCTCTATCAGACTGTCTCTTTTCTGTCTGTCCGTCCGTCCGCCCATCCATCTTGAGGAAACTGCGGTTGCAATTACTGCTGTTGCGTTGTTTAATAGTTGTGTACTAAATGCCTTCTTCAAATTAACTTTTTCACACTGAAAGTAGGTCAACACGACGTGGAGTTGCATCTTGCACTAAAGCAGATAGGTGCATTGCCCTATTGTCCTATGTAGCAACGCACGTTGGTGTCAACTCAACTTCGGTGTTACTTATCATCATCATCATTATCATTATCATCATAATAATCATCATCATCATCATCAACAACAACAACAACATCATCATCATCATCATCATATTTTTTCAAAATAATATCAAACAACTACAACGTGATTAATTTCTGGTGCACCGATAGACGCGAGACTCGATATTCGAGCGATATTTGAACGATACAATATCGTGCTTCGCTTCGCATGTCGCGGGATTCTCGCGTCTCGATTCGTGTTTCCTGTATCGTGGTTTCAAACTTTACCGAGATTCGGGCGATATTTGAACGATATAATATCGTGCCTCGCTTCGCGTCTCGCCTGAATATCGTGTATCGCTTCGTGTCTCGCTTCGCATCTCGTGTCTCGACCTTTCAACGCGAGGCACGAGAATAGCGCGAGACACGAAGCGAGACACGATATTTTGCCACGAGATATCGTGGCATGGGCTACTGCGACAGTGCGAGATCTCGTGTTACAATATCGTGCCTCGCTTCGGGTGTCGCGGGAATATCGTTTCTCGCTTCGTGTTTCGCGCAATTCTCGTGTCTCGCCCTAGCCGGAAAAGGCACGATATTCCATATGGCACTAACCGGATTCCGTAGAAACCACAGAAAAGGCTCGTGTAACTGTAAATATCCCATTTGATTGCTGTATTAAGTTGACATAATGTTCAAGCAAGACAATTAAGTTCGCAATGTACTAGACAAACGTTGCGAGAAAACTAATATGTGCATTAGTTGAGATAAATATTGAAGTCATAAAAAGTAAGTGTTCCATGCTCTAGACAAACGTTACAAGACACTTACAATTTGTAAATTAATTATAACAATCTTTAAGAAATATTGCAATAATACAAGTCAAGTATACGATGTATTTCACATCAGATGCGACACTACTTGTAAATGCGTCCATTAAGTGTTAAAGTCTTTAAGAAATATTTAAGAGATACAGTAAACTGTAACGTCATAGGACATGTCCTACGTGTGTTTGGCTTGTCAATAAAGTGTTAAATTCGCTCAAACTAAAGATGGAACACAAACATAAGGAATCCAACTACAAGACCACAGCTGACACGCACAATACTGCAGGAGTCACAAACGAGTTGCTGGACATGCATCCGGAAACAATGACACATGAAAAGGTATGCGCTCTTCAATACCCTATAAATAATATAGCTGAAAACGCGTATTCGCATGATTTTAACAATAAATTGCAGAATTTAATTTCTAAGGAATGCACAAAAAATAGTTCTTACAGTTTTTAAGGTATGCAATCGCCACTCGTAGAGTACTGTAAATCGAACAATATTGCTCAAGTATCTAACAGATATTTGCCTTAATAATAATATTAATAATAATAATAATAATAAGAAGAAGAAGAAGAAGAAGAAGAAAAAGTGTATTCTTTATTATAGTATTAAATGTGGTCAATGTTTATCAAAGTGTTCTGTCCCTACTCGGAGCGAAATAGACTCGACAGAATGCGAGCACGCAGTGAAAGACCGAGACGGGTGAAATCTACACGAAGTGCAAATATGAAGGTGTGTTATAGGTCTAAATCAATGAGAATCAGGTTCAACAGAAAACAAAATTGTGTTGAGAATTAATGTATCTAGCATATCGTTTTGTATTTTCTTGTCGACAAAACAATGTGTCGCTTTTAAGAATACGGAGATAGCCTGAGTCTTTAGTACCACAACTCGAAAGCATGTTTCGTTTTTGAGATGGCAATTGCACAGTAACCTCCCATACTTCACTGCTTTCAATATCATGTAGCAGGGTAGATCACTGTCCACATGTCCAATCAGAACCGCGAAACAATTCTTTGCTATCAGTAGACTTGTCTATTAAATACTACCAATACACCAATTCAGAGATGACAAGATTGAAACAATTACTAACAATCAACATAGTAATATAATCATAATCTACAAGTACATATCTTATTCTGTCAAATTGGTATGTTTCTGCATGTGTTGTTTACTGGTAAAGTGTATACTTACGATACATTACGTTAGTTCCAGTTCCAGTTCGCGTCTTGAAGCCCACGCGCGGGCGTCGTTTATTATGTACATTGTGGAAAGCTTTCGTAATTTTATCTAAAAAGCGGACTCCATTGCTTTAATGACGGCTAGAATTAACGCATATAGGACTAAGTATGCATATTGGGCTTTCAGTTATTAAATGTCCAGATAGTGGCGCATTTAGCTCGGTCCTTAAAGCATAAGCACATATTCGTTTCTTTATAAATGACATCTAAGATCAATTTTATTCCTATTCTAGTGTTAGTGTTATGCATTGTCTAATTTATATTAAATGTTAAATGATACATAAAATGTTAACAACGTATCCACTATAAAATACTAGAGTTTGAAACAGTATTAATGAAGAACTAGTTTTCTTGAAAATGTGATAATATTTTTGTCGTAACATTAAACTTAATATGACACGCCGCAGTCTTTAATAGCGTTCTTCGCTTTGTTTTATTTCTTGGATTTAAAGCTAATGCAATTTACTTATAATAATGTAACTGATTTCAATAATTCAAAATTACTTTAAACTTTGTATCCGGAGTACTTCACACAATTTTCTATCAGGAAATATTGAATGTCATGGGAAACAGTATAGACCTTGCATTCGGTCTAGAACTTAACAACAGTGATTTCGAGATACTAATGAAAACCGCTCTATTTCACATGTCATGGTATGGATACAAGGTTGCTATAAAACAACTTATTGTTGGTACATATTGCATATTAATAATAATTGAAAATACTTTTTAGGACAAATGGTGTAAAAATACTTCTTAATTTTATGCAATATGTGTTAGGAACTCATACTAACAGTTTGCTTCTTTTCGAATAAAGGCCTAACTTAAACAACTTGGGCATTATTAAACGACGCCAATAAACTGAACTGACTATTGTAATTTACAACTCTTTTTTTCAGTAGAGAGCCCGGGATGTAAAGCAGTTTAGATAAATAATATATTTTCTTAATATGTAATATTTGATTAAACTTGTTTATCAGGAAATGTTAAGGAATATAAGATGCAGGATGCTACGTATACATTGTGAGTATCAATTCAACACCTTTACTCTACAGTGCGCATATTGGTTATATTGGTTATGGTGTAAATCAAACACGTATTTGTTGAGGTCATAACTATATTTTCAGTGTGATATTGTTACATCTATTTAAAATTGATTCCATTACGGAAATAAACAATAATCATCCTGACAATTTTGTAATAAATAATCAGGCATAAAAGTCGGTGTGATGTTAATGTTTCCGAGTTATATGTGATTTTTAAACATATCAACGCCTGAAAAATTATTATATATCTGATACAATATTATACTGGTCAAATTATTTATGTTTCAACATGTATTTGAAAGACACAGCGACGCCTCATTAGTTTTTAGTGAAATTAATTTATATAGACTAAGTGTAAGTAATTGATAGCTGGACTACAATCTGCAAAGAATCATCCAACATTTTACAATAATGTGTCAGTAAAAGACAAATCCAATGAATATGAATTTATTGTGTGAGGTACTAGCTTTAACGTCGTTTAAGCCGAAATTGAATATCTACCGCTTTTAAATACGAGGAGTTAAAAGGAAATTTCATGGACGTAATTTGTTCGGATCAACAAATAAAAAGCGTTAACATAAGAACAAGAGGCATCTATATAAACAAGTAATTTTTGATTTTAGTTAGGAATGTATTCACTGGGTAAGACATTTAGGAGATAAATAAACTCTCCGGTGCGTACGTTGCTCTTAATAGACAGGTTTACTAACTATAAAATATAAACATGTATCTATTAAATATAACACAGCAGGTTTCGTGATAGCAAATACTATCTTGTTTATAGAAATATTGGGAGTGCTGACTGATTCTTTATTTTAATGGTTTGTATCATAACAAGTATAGGAGACAGTGTAAACTATACCAATTTATTATATCAAACAGTATTGTTGTTGTTTTGTAATCAAATTACAAACAATTTTACATGACTAAAACTATATGAACTTACTTACTGTTTAGGGAGTACAGACGATTTCACACGTTCAGATTAATAATAACAATCAAATGATGGACAAAAGAGACTGCAAACCCAAATCAGCCAAACCGTGCAGATCGATGGAAGATACAAAACCAGGAGCGAACGAAACTGTGTGTATATGTTAGTTACATAAGTTTAAGAGTTGCCTAAGACAGAACAATTATAACTCATTTTAAAAATTAACTATGTTTGTTTTTTAGAAGAAATGTAGACCTACATAAAATATGAGCAATGTTTTATAATTTTAATTTAAAAGCATAGTTATCGTTAACACCGCAAACACAGAAATGTTGTATACGTTGGATGAGTTTCATGGCCAGGAATGGCATATGTGTAGAAGGTTATTCGTACTGTGTGTGAGATGGGGTACAAAACGCTTAAGTGTTATATCCACACAAGGCTGGTATAACAATATAACATGGAATTGAATTCAATAACGTAACAGTCGTGTCAGAACTTGATCTACATTAACTCCGAATTCTTGTAGATTATCCTGGTTTTGTATAAAATTCGAGAAAATAATGAAAATGTTATAAAATGAAACCTCAAATTAAATTTAAAAGATGAAGGACAAATCAAAAAGGAGTGCATGTACTTTATTATAATGTCATAGTGACATGTATAAGGACCTCGTTGCGAAAACAATAATATGGATTGAATATTCATACTTACAGTGACGCTTCTGTGTTTCAGTTAGGAGGCCCGAATGTGCATGCAACACGACCGGAGGTAGATAAACACGTTCTAAGGATCGCACCATGTGCACAGGTATGCAATCTACTAAGTCTGACCGAGTTTTCTATTATTGAGAGAATCTTAAACTAACCGCTAAAGCATTGGCGACAATCAGTCGGTATGAAACAAAATAATAAGGACACAAATCTGCACGCCTGCTTAAACTTTCTACGATGCGTTTCTTCTTTACCGAGCTGTTTAAACGCATGTGTATTTGTATTCAGTTTTTCTTAAAATGAATGCATTTTAAAATTTATTGAGACACGTAACGAAGTAGACAAGCCGTTATAACCCTTCGGTCGCATTATATCTTGAGACACACATCATATTTAAAATATAATTATGTTTGTGTCCTTTAATATTGGGACACAATTTAAACTCCAATTTGCCCCGAAATCGCTAACATACTGTCGGACTCTTTCATATGATATTCAGATTGTTTTTATAAACTTGTTATTCTTTGTTGAATAGCGGTTACATTGAAGTTACTTATATATGCAGCACAATTTTAAACACCAAATGTTGCATTTAAATATCTTTAAAACAATAATATTCTCTCAAACTTGCTTTCAATTTCTTAATTATTTAAAATTCTTAATACACATGTTGGGTTTTTCGAAAAATGTTCATGTTTTCGGAAAATAAAATTCAACGGTTTGTTTAGCAAACACTTAACTATTCTGACTAACAAATACTCAAATGATATAATAAAAGGTTTAAAGGCATAAAAATATGGGAAACGTAGTGCTATCACCTGGGCTTGAACAAACGATTATTTTTGTTTTACGCAAATCACTTGGCCAAGCAGTCTACTACTAGTATACATTTTACCATTTAACAAAACGTCACCGAAATATTTAATCGTTTCGCGTTGTAAACACGTTATAATATTATACATTTAAACTGATGGTTACTGTTGGCTATTACATGTATTTGCTTCTGATGTACTTCCTTTTTATTTTTAGACTCTGTGACAAATTGTGTAAATTGTGTATGTACCAATCTTAAAACAGGGCTTTTTAAATAAGTTTAATATCATGATATTAGCCTTGAAAACCAAATTATAGTAAGATGGTTTAGCGTGAAACTATTGTATCTAATAAGGAAATTTTAAGTAGATCGAACAGTTTCACGCTCAAGCCTCAATTATCTAGATTGAGGCACACAATTTCTGGAAGTATACTTTATAGGCAATTGATCATTCACCTTAGATAAGAGACCTGAGGATGTTAATAAGGGTTTATCTCCTGGTAATGTTTCTGATGTTTTATTTGTTTAGAGTAATGGCGTTAAAAATATGGTCTGTTGTTGGTGTCCGAATATTATAGTTTATATAAAAAATTATATATTTTTTTCTAATTGTCCTTATACATTTTTTATAATGCACATCCAATTATGTATTGTTCAAATGAGCACATATTGGCAAGAACATATTAAATATACCTACGTCAATTGTTTCGTTTGTATCAATGAAAGTGACGTCATGATGCATTTGAATGCAAATAATATGCAACAATTGTATAACATTGTGATTGAGTACATAAATGTACAAGTATATAATTTTGATTTAGTCAAAGTTATAGTCATCAATTATAGGCTAAACGTAAACACACTATATATATCCCGATGAGCTATGCGAAACGCGTCATCTATTAGTAAAAACATGTTTCATATATAATCCCATGTAAAATGTTTTACTTGTATGATATATTTCATTATTGTGTGCCTGAAGGGTAATGCACCTATTATATCATAGTTTCATTGTTTGTTTCTGATAGTGCATTATCCGTCAACATAGTTGCTTTGAAGTGACAGAATAGTATTGATATACTTATTTTCATGGCATATTAAAATACAAAAGAGTAGCATTATGGGACACCAGGGAACTCAACTGAATATTGTTCTACTTCCATATCTATATATTCAGGTGTCAGATCAAGATGTGCCCCAAGCACGTGCGAGTGTATATCCAACTGGTCATACGCTCAAACCATGGCTACAGGTATATACATAGGTAGTAATCGATGCGCGCCCATCTTAAAGTTGGCATACTTCGATGTTGAGATTGATTAAGATTTTAATAGAATATCTAGAAATGGAAGGTATATATGTAAAACTTAATAGCGTCAAACAAAAAGGCCTTAGTCCCATGTTATATGACAATTGCTAAAAGTGTTAAATCGCCGTTAACGTGACGGATCGATTAAAAAAACTCCATACTGTGAAGCTATATCTAAAATCGATTTGTCACTTTTGCAGCAAAATAAAAACTCCAGTAGCATCGCACTTATTTTAACGATCTTATAACAGAGGGGAGAAATATTCGTACTTTGTGCTATAATTTTTTTCTCAAAATATTCCATAAACATTATTTACCGACACAACGCAATATGTAAAGATTGGGATGCGTGCATTGATTATCACCCTTGATACACCAATGATTCTATTCGTATCATACTCTCAGGTTTGTAGACGTCAACTGAATGTAAAAAGTGTTCCTGATCACATTACGACAAAAACACATAATGTTCGGTTGCAATTAACTTTCAAAATAGATCGGAAATACGAAAATAGACATATGTTATAAAGTTTTCGAAAACATTAAGCATTCTTCCAATACGTCATATTAGGTGACATTGCTGTGTGATATTTTCAATTATTGACTGTTCCGTTTTTATATGAACAAAAAAGGAAATAAAACAGTTGAGGTATAATAATCTTAAATAGCATTAGCTAAATAATTGGTTCAAGCTATTGTACACTATCTTTTTTCATGACTTGCATTTCATACAAGCAATAAAAATCGGTGTATTTTATATAGATAAATATATATATTATCAAACAACAATATATGAGATTCTGGCGAATATATACTACACATTAAATATTATCATCACAGTTCTTATAAATGGAAAAGCACACTAGAGATAGAAACACAGTCGAATTTTTGTGTAGAATTCCTGTTTCACCACTTATTTATTACACACATCCAATTAGGTTCCTGAGAACTTCACAGTGCTATCAATCCGGATGGCGGAAGTACTGAACGACATTGGAGCCGACAAACGCACTGTTAGCAGGCGGAGACGAACGTTTGTGCGGAGAGAGCAATACCTGAAAATCTTAAGTTGTTTAGAGAGTGGGTACATGGAATATTTTCATTTTCATTTCGGGAGCCAATCAGAAGGAACCACCACGGTCGGTCTCGAGTCCGATATCGATTTACTAGTTAGTGGCAACAATGTTAACATAATGACAGTCTGGAGTGACTGGCAGGCCGGGATGTTTAACTTTCTGATGATGCATGACGACATTACTCTTCCACAGCAGTACTTGCTGCAAGTCATCAGGTCTGACACGCCGGAACCGGAGACTCTTCTGTGGGAAGACACGTTTGTAAGGAAAGGTTCTGATCAGGTACTCCTCAGCTCTGAACGAGTTAAACAGCGCTCAGAAGAACTTGCTAAAGATCGCGGAGGCGCAAAGAAAAGTGGACCTTCTGTGAGTCATTTTCCTAACAGGGATATGGTTAGGGCTCATCACGTTTGTCAGCCACTTCCTGAAATACAACAGTGGATAGATAGGGGTAGACCGGGACACTGGCCGTCTCCCCAGCTACTAGAGGCTGCACGAGCAGCTCCGTGTTTTCTGGTACCCGCCGGTCACCCGTACAGTGATTACAAATGGGAAGAGTGGCGACTGTCTCCGAACCTTATAGAACGAATGCTGATGTTCAGTTTCAACATGACACAGATAAAATGTTATATTGTTTTAAAGATGATTAAGAAATCTTTATTCACGTTTATTGGAGACAATGTTATCACTAGTTTCCATTGCAAAACGTTAATGTTGTTTACCATTGAAAGAACCCACTCATTTGTTTGGAAGGACAATAACCTTATGTTTCTAGTGTTGTTTCTATGTTTGCACACATTAAGGAAATGGTTGCGTTTGGGGGTGTTTCCGCATTATATCATAGCTGGAGTGAACTTGTTCGACGGGAAACTGCCTAAGAGGCAGCGGATTCGTCTTTTAGAATATGTGGACTCGATGATTAAGAACAATTTGCATGATATATTTTATATCGAAATAGATAACTTTGGATCACGACTGAGCGCGAGTAGTGTGTGCGGCCTTGAACGAGTTGTTGAATTAGGTCGTTTATCCAGACATAAGAGTATTGGTTTATTGCTTGAATATGAACGCTTTGAACAGTTTCTAGCATTTCAAATGTGTCTTTATCATCAATATTCAGCGATGTACACTGAACACGGGATAACATGCTATCTTTTCACTGTTTACGGCTTCTTACAAGATTCTAGATTTAAACCCGTTGCTTTGGAAGTCGCCAAATACTTGTACGCCTTACGAACATCATTTAGGGCGTCGAAACGTATACGATTAGACATTGCAAGTTTCAACGACATTTTACGATGTTTCCGATATTCGTTAAGCACCGACGTAGCCTCTACTTACCTTAAGCTGGCTTCTGTGTTATACTGTAGTGGGCATCTGCGTTCAGCAGCTGTAGTGTTGGAGGACGTGGAGAGGAGCTATCACAGTAATATCAAGGCTGTGTGTGGATGTAGATCTATAGAAGGAGACAGGGATCTCCAGGTGTATGCTAACATGTTATCAGGTCACTGTGACAACGGATTCAGTGAACCGCCATTCGCATTCTGTGTCAGGTTTGCTAGACAAGAAGCATATTGCGCGCCGTGCATACTGTGGTTTGAAATGAATCGCAATATGACTGGAGAGGAAGTTGCACAGAGGAGTTTCAATGAGAAACAATGGATGGAATGTGCTGAAGTGGATGCTCGTCCGTTCCTTCACTATCTACAGTATCTCACGTATGGAGGACTCGGTGAACACGACAAACAGTTACATGCAATGGGAGTACTGGAGTCTTACATATGTGATCCAAGAAATAGAATCAACATATATCACGCTGAGACTGCTCTGAACTTGCTTGGTCACTGCTATGAAATTGAAGGAAACTATGAATGGGCGTTACATTACTACGAGGAATCCCTGCTGTACTGCGATACAAACAATGCCGCTAATAGGCACGTCAGACGCGTATTACGTCTCATAAGTGGTTAAGATTCGGAGAACTTGATGGTTTGCGGGGCGTAAAGGTGAAATATAAAATAACTTGTTAAAGTGTATAGCTTTGTTATGAGTTAGCACGAGAAGTATAGTTATAGATGTAGTAATACAAAAAAAACAAATGTATACTTGGTTTGGAGATTGCGTGATTTCATTGCACTTTGTACTGACAAATGTTTACCATATACATCCTTTCAGTTATTTGCATGATGAATGCATGGGCCATATGCTTACTAGTACCACGTGTCATTGTTTTTTAATAAAACACTGATATTTAGATGAGTGAATAAAATATGGTTTGATGAGTTGCCTGCTGATTAATTTTTAAAATAAGCATAAGGCCAAACAAATAATTGTTGGTTTCCGCTTACATATCAAATTTTATCTCCAAAAACCTAGGGTAGGTGAGGGTAAAACATTGTTTTAACTTTTATTTGTTCGCGGCATATTCACCACAAAGCTTAGGTATAATTGAACTGCATGCATAATGTTCAGTCGCCTCCCATCAAAGAAGCTTACATTAGCTATAAATAAGGTCATAGAACAAGGCTTGTCACAGGATGTGACGTATGCCTCCGAAGCATATGCCTCTCAGAGAAAGGCAACACAATGGCAAAAGTGCAATATTTAGCCCTGGACAAATATCGTGATATTTCAGCAACATAGCTGTTTGTTGTGTTTGACACCATGCCTCATAATGATTGTTCCTTCCCACAAAGTTATTAAATTGCTTACATGTTGGCAATAATGATGCTTCCTACGTCTGGTCATGGGAAAAATAATCTGAAGTTATATTACAATCCTCCAGTCTTTTGGAAGTTATAAAGCAGAAAGAAAATTCCTTGGTCTTTGATCTTGAGTTGTGAATTGACCTTTGACCGAGGACCATGGGAGTTGTACACGACACCTCGCCTGGTCATGGAAAATAATAATCGGAAGTTATACTTAAATCCTTCCAGACGTTTAGAAGTTATGATGGAAAAACAGAAATCCTTGAATTGTGACCTTGACCTTTAATAAACAAGCATGGGAGTTTTCTGTTAGACATTGTCTGGTCATGGCAAATAATAATCTGAAATAATATTTAAATCCCTTCAGACGTTTAATATTAATGGAAAGGAAACAAATATAATTGATCTTTGACCTTGAATTGTAACCTTGAACTTCGACCGACAATCACGGGAGTTGTACGTGACACATCGTCTGGTCATGGAGAATAGTAATCTGAAGTTATATTAAAATATTCCAGGCGTTAAGAAGTTACAGAGCAGAAACGAAATCCAGACGGACGGACCTACCTACCCCACCCCACCCCCACACATGAAACCCCACCTGGATGGACGTTTGCGACTACTACCTACCCCACCCCACCCCCAAACAAGAAACCCATCCCTGGATGGACGTTTGCGACTACTACCTATCCCTATCCCACGCCCACACAATAAACTCACCCCTGGATGGACGTTTACGACTACTACCTACCCCACCCCACCCCCACACAAGAAACCCACCCCTGGATGGACGTTTGCGACTTATACGTACCCCACCCCACCCCAACACAAGAAACCCTCCCCTGGATGGACGTTTGCGACTACTACCCACTCCACCCCACCCCACACATGAAACCCACCCGTGAATGGACGTTTGCGACTACTATATGCCCTCATTCAGGGGCATAACTAGACATTTCAAAATATGATCTTGAAATGTACTTATTCAAAATATGAATTACCGAAAAGCCGCATATAAGCGAAAATTGCCCTTTTCACCGAAAAAGTTCATTATCGATGGGCAAAAAAACTTGTCAGGTCGGCACAAATTATTAGGGGCGTTGGTTAAGCGGTAACAAACAACGGTTTGTCACGCCCAAAGACTAATCCGCCATTTGGACCGTTTAACCATTGTTGCTGTTAAACTAGCAAACTATAGTTAAATTTTAACTATTTAAAATGTGAGCTGAAAGATTTAATAAGAAGTAACTAATAAATGGCTAGTTACTACAGTGCTATATAAATAGTATATGCAGAAACATTGGAAGACAGCCTTAAGTGAATGCCTCTTTGAATAAGAAACGGTTTGCCAGTTGCATGTTACAGCCAGAGACAGAAAGCAAATCAGTTGCATGTAATATATGTTTTACCTACATATTTCACATTGATTTATATGTTCAAATCTTAAGTCTATATTTCTTACTGGTTAATATGTTTCGGTTACAAATGCGCCAGGCATGTTGAACTTCATGTTTAAATACAACAACAAAATGGGGTCCTGAGATAATCCAATACTATGTGTAATATTAGCAATTAAAGTATCAATACAATATTAAATCTAGGATGGCTCATCGGTTGTAATTCTAATATAATCCTGATGCCTCAAGTTCTGCAATCATTGTATCTAAGCATGGAGGAAGGAAGCTGACGCTTTCTTCAGAACTGAATACCTGTATTACTAAGCATTGTACATGTACACGTACTTTGCACAGCAAACAACAAATGTTCACATTCTCAATGCTCAACAAATGGAGGTGGCAATACCTCAATAATTGGAAAGATTCCAATTTGACAGCATGTAAACCTCAACATTGTATGTATGGGTATACAAAGTCTGAACTTATTCTGTCAAGACGGCTGAAACATGGAATCTGTTCGATGCAGACTTGAGAAAAACAATGCATAAAAGGTTCCCCACATCAATAGCTTAACAAACAAGCACTTTGCAATCAAGTAAGCCAAAGATCTATTGCAGTCCTTATGTTGATGTTATTTGTTTGCACCAAAATATTTATTTTACTGGGAACAACAAAACTTGTCAAAAAATGGACGTGTCAATATAAATATTAATATTTTATCAGACATGGCAGTATATAACTATATTCTGTTCAAGAGCCGTTACTTATGTTTCCGTAAATTTACGAATAACTTTTTATGGCAATACTTAAATAATGAGAACAATATTGGATAATGTAAACAAGAGGATACCGCTTTGTTTCAAAACTGCGATGCCTAAAATTATTTCAACAAGCTGATGTCTATTAAATATGTATTAAAAATTCTCCATTAAAAGGAGAATTTTCAAGCACAGCAACTCAATAACTTAATACACTTAATCTAAATCACTAACTATTGTAAGTCAAATAAATCGAAACAACAAGAAGACAAATAGCATGATTCCAAGTCATCATTTTAGATTGGCCAACGTATCGTTTATGAAGCAAGAATACAAAAATTAAGCAAGGTGCTTGTTCATAAAGTCTTCCATCCGTCCAAGGGCTAACTTGCAAGCACTCTCATTGTACTTGCCAAGCGGCCCAGTGGGGTTTGGTAAAAGCATGACCACACCCTGCGTACATAAACAGTTTAAAGTTTGCATTATTTTGCTGCTTTTTGGCAAGTGCCTTGGCATCAGCTGGCGATGAAAATCCTTCGATGTCATCGGCTGTCCCGAAGTGAGCCTGCACGGGTATGGTAATTTTGCTGACGTCACACAATCCCTCACTTGGGATCCCATAAAAAGGCTGCAAGGGACAGAACTCCGCCCATACAGAAACCGGTTACGCCCACCTGTTCAACAAAATTAAGTCATGATCATGCTATATATTCTTTTGTCATAAAATTGCTGGTAAAATTCATTCTAAAGAAAATCAAGCCCATTAAGTTAAAATTCCACTAGTCATAACAATAAAAACAAGAACTGTCAGATGACAGCATGCGCGACTATTCAAGTATTTGCGTTGGTACATATTTTGGAAAGTGGAAGGGGCATACATTTGTTAAAATACAAAGCTGAGTTATGGCAAATATTTCATCAATTTATTAAAAGTTTCAAGTGAATACCCTATGTAGTTTAGAAATTATAAGACTTTGGAACAAAAACTTAACCCCAAAATATATGTGGAAAGTGGGCGTACCTCTGTCAAAATACAAAACAGAGTTATGGGGATTGTTGGACTTGATGCTGGAGTTGCATGATTACAAAGATGTATTCCAAAGTTTCAAGTGAATATTGTATGTAGTTTAGAAATTATAAGACTTTTACCAAGTACAGACGCGGACGCAGACGCAGGTGCGGGTAGGAAAACTCTCTTATTCTTTGAATAGTGGGACTAAAAATTAATTGGAGGCCCTGTATTTTAAACGCTATACATTTGTACAACCTTTGCCCAGTAGGAAATGTGCAGCTCCTTGGATATCAGCCACTGCCCCCTTCCAGTCCAGGTTGTCCATCAGATGTGACGCCCGCTCATTGTCCGTGGCAACCTCCCCACGGTACAGATCTATTACACGGTTAAAGTAAGTTACATTTATACAACTATGTGTTAGCACAAAGAACAATTCATCTTGGTCCACTTTAATGCATAATTCCAAAATTTGTTTAATTTACAAGAGCTCTCTCAGGACAGCGCGCTCGACTATTCAACCGCTCAAAGCGCATAATTCTGCTTAATTGCAGGTCAGAGCTATGGGCCTTGGTCAGTGACCTTACATAATGACTCCGAAGAAATGTATGAAGTTTCAATTATATATCTGTAGTAGTTACAGAGATATTGACTTGTTGCACGCAAACCTTAACCAGAGCATTACAGCGCCGCCGGCGCCAATGAAAGGGCGAGTAGTATAGCTCTAACTATTCGGTGAATAGTCGAGCTAAAAATGACAATATTTCATGAAGAACTATATAACGACTGATTACTTAAATGCTATTTTTGATCTAAAATACTGTTTATATTAAATACTACATATTTTTCTTTAAATTAAACTAGTTGTGTGATAACTCGCTACAAAACAGTTAACTGCTAAACCACAAACTAAATAAATATGTTTCAATCTGAAAATTAAATTCCTTATTTGATGAACTTGTAAGAGCGCAACAAAGTTTCCCTCTGATCCTATGAGAGCAGCTTCTTTGCTAATTTGTTCATTCATTCCCCATCACTCCTGCAAATAACCATACACATGTTATAAAACAAACTACACTAAAAAAGATAAATATTTTGTTGCCATAGTCTTGAACAATTTGTTGGTTCAATGAAGCAACAAGAACAGTGTTTTGGTTCTCATCTTAGTGTCTAAATCTATAAATTTAAGGAGTTCAATCAAAAAGATGGTTTGTATTTAAATATTTTCTTTACATTTTATACCGTTGAACCTTTTAAAATGAAGAAAACACAATATGCAAAAATAATATAAAAATATATTCTTTTTCATGTTAAAAGAAGAAGAAATTGATACTTGAGAAAGATTTACGGACTAAATTTACAAATGGAAATTTTAACATATTCAATCCAGAGCAGAACATCAATTCAACGAAATTCTCGTGTAAACAAAATAAAACAACATTAATAACATGGAGAACAATAACAGCTTTCTGAGTCTGACTGACATCTCCCTTCAGAGCTCCGGAGCAAGAGCTTTTGGCATTGGTCGAGTCAAACGTCACCTTAGACATCGTGTTCAAAATCTGATAGGACTGACGGAATTGGAGAAACTTTGTCAGAAATACCTACAATAGTAATATCTTGTTAAAAATGCACATAGGACATTTAGAAATGGATAATTCCTGCTAAAATACCGCTTGCTCAGTTGGTAGAGCGCTGGACTCAATTCGGGGATTGTGAGTTCAAACCTCAGCCCAGCCACAAAAGTTGTGTCGAGATTGATCATGACATTATTTCTACATCCATTCTCCCCTACTTCTGATTCAAGTAGGGCAGTTGTCAGTTACTGGCAAAGGTATGTGCACTTGGTACTGGTAAACCACTTAGATTGGCTAAGCTTGACAAAAAAGTGTGAGTAGGTAAGCTGACCGCCGTGATATGACTAAAATACTGTTACAAATGTCGAAAAATCCCAACAAACAAACAAACAATACTGACACGGTCAGTACACAGTTATCAAACACAATGTCATTAATTTCTGTACAGGAAATGAATGAAGTTTATATTGTTACTAAACAACATAATACGAACACAATACTTCAATATTCAATATGACATTAATTTCCAAATCACTGCTTTCGCCGGTTTGCAAGCCCATGCACTGCCGGTATAAAAAGCTGAAGCATTTGGCAATTCAGACTTACAATCATGGTAGTGAATTGTTAATGCTATGTGTGTGTGTGATGCACACATTTTCCAATAACACAGATGAATAGCGTTTCAAACGCTTTATATTTGTATGCTTTTTATTTCATAATATTTCAGAAAAATGATAAACACCACATTATTTCAAATATATTCCTTTGGCACAAGTATTATTTATTTGTTTATAAGTAATGTAGTTTTTTTTGGTTGGGATATATGACAAACAATTTAAAACGATCAATTTGCCAATCTGTGAACAGGTCCCTCAACATAGCTTGAATTTAGTGTTGTTTTGTCTTCACAAAGATCAGTGGTGTGCAACCAAAATCATCCAATAATATACGTTTTTCAAAATGCAAATGCTTGGTTCTCTTTGTTCTGGTCTTGACACACAAAACTGGCAATATGATTAGCAATGCAAAGCTACAACACAGCACACGATTTTAAATCGAGAATTCGACAGAAATTTGACTTTGGTGCCATTACTCTGTATTCAGAATAACAATTCTCAAAAATGGTCCTGGTTCTCTATATTGACAATAACATTTCTCAGGACCGAGTCGAATTAGCATTTAAGCCAAGTTGACCAGATTCCATTCTCAGCAATGGTCCTGGTACTCTATTATGTATATTCAGAATTCTCGCAATGGTCAGAATTACTATATCAATTCTCGGCTATTGTCCCAGTACTCTACATTCAGAATTACAATTATCAGCTATGTCATCTATGGTCCCGTTACGCAATATTTATAATTTTAATTCTCAGCTATGGTCCCAGTACTCTATTTTTAATATGAATTTAGGCACTGCCTAAGTCGGGACAAACAAACAGAAATATACTTTATAATAAAGATGTATCAACATTAGATAATTACATATGAAATTAAATGTGTGACAAAATTAGTAAAAGCTGCTCATTATTATTAATTAAATTTATTTTGGCACATACCTTAACCTTTTAATTACTGTTATGTTTGATAGGAGGTTGCACAAGCTTTATTGCTGAAATAAATGCTGTTGCTGTGAATAAGACAGCCAAAACATGTTTTCTTGTCCTGCTATTACATAGCTCTAATAACTTAGTATTATTATTAAAGTGAAATAATTGATAGAATTACTTGTGCTTATATTAAACACAATGTTATTTAACTTCTGCATAATACATGTAGAAGCAACTGAAAAACAATTATAAATGCATAATTAATTAATGAAAACATATCCATATCTCTATTTGTTCCAGAACATTCTGTAAATTTTAACTTAACTTACTTAAACTTAACTTTACTAAGCCAACTGATTGGGTCTAGAAGCTTAAATCAACCAATAGCCTGTAGATGTTGAATTACTTATATAACTAACATCCAGTTTGAAATAAATGTTCAAGTCCTTTTTTAAATATATCTTTATTATTATTTACTTGTTCGATCTAAATGCAAATTGCACTCGTACATGGTATAGCCAGGGCCAGGTTTATGAAATGTCATTATTTTAGTACATCTGAAAAAGTTTAACTAAGGAGCTTTGTTGATACTCTGCCAGATCCAGAACATTGTCTCAAGATTAAAGTAGTTTCCATTTTGGTGAAGGGACATTAATGTTTGGCTTGTAGATCTTGTGACTGATTTAGAAGCAACTTCAAATAGTCTCTTAATCGTCCGCCTCTGATGTTTGAGACCCTGGTTCGATCCCCAACACAAGATGCTCCAATTCCTGACAAATATGCATTTTTTAAAAAAGTTTAGAAAATCTATTAACTCGTCATGAAAAGTTGGATATTTACGTGTAATAGTAATTTAATAAACGAACTGTCATGTATAATAGAACACGTTCTTCGATAAACATTGGCATCAGTTACAAGTATTTGTTAATTTTATAAAATATGTGATATTAATTTTTGAAGATCATCTGTCTGTCAATGAGTGATATATTAATTTTGCGATTTTGCTGGAGCACAAAGAACATTATTAAATAGCAGTCATAACTTACATGTACTAAATATTTATAAACAATATATGACCGGTAAATCATTATATGTACAGTTACTAAATGTTTAACAATTTTCTTCGTGTGATATAAATCTCATCTTTACATTAATTAGCAATCAAAGCGTTTTTACTGTGTGTCATGGTTTAAGACCATTTATGTAATATAAAAGCAATTTGATGGTTGTGGTTTAAACAATCTGAATTATAGGCTGTATACACCCTGACATAACAATTTGGTTTTAGTTTTGAGATTTGCTGTCATATATCCACCTAACACAGAAACGCAGCACTAAAATAGCCATGGGAACGTGATACTTTGCGGCCTGTTCTGTATTCTGTGCATATGTCGATATTTATTTACTGACAATTTACTTACGTTGTCTTATTAAGTAAATATACAATCGCGTTTTTACATATTTTAATTTCATAATAAAGACAAACAAAAGAACGACTCTGGTACAGAAGTATTTATTATATGAAGAGTGATTATTGAAAAATACTTGTTTACTCAAATTAATTCCGGATATGGCACTTATCACAGGGGAGATTACTTATATGATTTAAACTTGTTTTCACATTGATCTCCCCTGTTACTCTGCAAATCCGTTATTACTGCAAAGCACGGGATATCATCCGCTCTAAATTCCTATCAGTTTTGACATGTGTATGTCTTTTGTATTCAGATTTATCGTTGCCGGTTGCTTATGATGATTGAAACACTTGGGTTTAAGCAAACACAATATTTTCATTTTAACTGGATGTCACTTTTTATATTTAAACGAGAATCCAAAATATTCCTTAAAAATGATACAATGATCACAGATGACAATACTGTGCTAACGATTTATATAAAAAGAAACGAAAATGTTTAAATGTTAAATTCTTTTAATTTAGTGAACGGTGTTTAAACACGGACGGACGAACCGCCGAGCGGACGTACGATATTAAATAATGGACGAACGGGTTTTAAGTAACTTAACAAGCGTAAACGTTGGCAACGGTTTTTATCGTTACGATGGACGCAAACTGAAATCGTCACCATGATTTTTCTCGTTGTCCGTTTATGCACATATGTTGGCAGAGACTCCTGACTGCGTCAAACGGACCTTTCAAACTAGACACTATTAGAAGTTGATCTCACAGGCGACGTCTTTTTTAATACCGAATGTTTTATACGTAATATACGAAGATAATGATAGCTGGCTGTGACCAAACAAATGTGCTATTGACTCAGAGCTATTGTAAAAACTTAGTGGGATTGTGTGTTAATCATTCGAGTCGACTGTCTTTGCCCAATTTATTGAGTTCAATCCCATCGACTACGTCTGGGATATGTTTCCAATACGATGCTAGCCCTCAACGCACGACATGGGAAACTGAGACCGGCACTTCTGGAGGACAAGCAAACTCCTATGATTTACCTGACAGCGTGGGGAATCATATTTGAAGTTCCGACCGATTCACACTTTTAACTGGTCTCAATCTAATTGTTTTAGTTTCTGTTCTAACCAAGCGTCTTTCCACGCTGTAAGCGTTTTATTTTATTAGGTATCTAGAAAGTAAGGTTGGCTGCTATGTTTATACACACTGTTTAACCCATCCCAGCTTACTCGTGTCTCCCAGTCACGTCTAGACTATATTCTTTAGGCTTTCCTGACGTGTGGATTTTGTAAGAAGTTGACGATGATTCTTTCAATTATTTACGAGCGGTTTAAAGACACTTTCCTACAGAACTGCTTTAAATCGATTAAGTGCATCGAGCAGAGATTTATTCTATAAAACTTTAAAGGATAGTATACACAGATTGGCAAACAGACAATTTCCTAAGTTGTTGTCACTGATTCTAAACAGATTGCATATATGTATATATATATACATCAGCGAAACAACGCTCCTGATACAGAAATACAAGCCTTCAGACATTCCATCAACATTTTTGACTACCATGATCACATTCAAGTCGTTCAAATTTTCTTTGAAAAATTGTGAGCACAATTAGTTGAGTACTTCCGGGTCGCTAACAATAAAACGACTGTCTTCATTGTAAATGCACAAAAAATCACGTAATCAAAAATATCGCATATGTAGATAGAAAATAACCAGGCCTTAATTAACATGCAAAGAATCATAAAAATACTTCAATCAATACTAAACTAATTGTCCGAGTTAAAACCAACGGTGAATAATTCTATCAACAATACGTTGTTCTTATCATATTGTTATATGTTGTAATAGAAATGTATGTAGTGTGTTATCAGACTTCCGGCATTGTGCAATTAACTTCAATCCGAGATCTCGATCATATAGTTTGTGTAATGAAGATTACGACCAGCCGTGTCAAGCGTTTTTATCCTTTTATTACTTGTGTAATTGCAAACGTTTTAATTAGGTTTAATTTATAAAATATAATGAATGAAAATATATATTAAGTATTTTTTGTAAGAGGACAAGTAGAAATTTGCAAAGAAATGAACACTTAAAATATTTCCACTCCTCTACATATGTCAGGTTCAAGAAGTCAATACTGTCATCAAACTATGTTGATATCATATACCATTATGTTTAGATATGTCTGCATAGAACAAGTGTTAATTTAAACAATTCAAAGCACAAATCTGATATTAAACATGTACTGAAAATCTTCATAAAGTAGCCTATACACAATTGTGAAGTAGGCTATATTCGGCTTATTGTAAATAGTTAAAAACTATACATTAATTAACACGTAGATAATAATTTAGTGCCAAGTATATAAATATCTAAATATAGTAGCTGTATTGTAAATTGGTTAAAATTGCCGATCATAATTGCTGCCAAAATGCTTTCAAAAGCCAATTTTCGAAGGCAAAGAGGTCATAATTTTCCTATATCTGCGTATTAGACACATTGAAATAAAATTTTATGTCATAAAAGCACAAATATTATTATCAATAATGTCTATAATGTAAATGTATGTCATCTGAAAACACATTTCATTGAATTTGATAGAAAATGCGTTTACGTGTTAACGATGTGGTGTAAAGCCCTTCTGAATCTTTCAGGGTTGCCAGCACCCTTTGAGAAAATTCCCTGACTTTTTACTGATTTTTGCCTGACTAAATCCAGTTTCTCACTGACCAAAACCACCCATTTTCAAAGACCTCCTCCTCCTCTTGTATCCGTCTGAATCTTCGGGAAGGGGTGTCCATGAACAAATCATATTTTAGTTTCACCAGGACATTTACAAAAACTGTTAAAATATACATTTCTGACATAAAATAAGCATACAATTATGTATTTATACATACATGTTAGTAAATCAAAACAACTGGAAACTGCCATAGCCATAAGCAGCAAACTGCTATAAATTACTCTTGTACATTCAGGAATATTTTTCCCTGAATTTTCACTGACAGTTTTGTAATCTGATTTTTCTCTGACTTTTATAAATTCCCTGATAATTCATTGACCTAGAAAAAAAAAAATTTCCTTGATCGTGTAAGTTTGCTGCAACCCTATCTTCTAGAAACCAATTCAAGTATATCAGTGTGTTTTTTGTATACTTTTGGAATACAATGACATCAACATTTATTCTTCAAGTACACACTCTTCAAGTATTTAAAGTTGTTGGTAAGCTATAGATTGTACAATAGATATTCTGAGAAAGCATACTTATAATGGCATTGATTTTATCGTTGTAAGTTATTTAGTTTCGTTTCACCTCAAACGTGTTCACACTACCTGAATTCTTCCTTATTAAGTAGAACACTCACAGTTCTTAGGTACCGGGTGAAGACTGCAGGCATGGCTATGTTTTAAAGTACTTGTACATAAATTTCTCAACACTTATGCAGAGGGAAAGTTAAATGACATGTGAGTATTCAAAGTTTGTGATTGTATTTTGTCATTATTGTTTCAACTTGCTTGAGCCTCAATTGAAAGGGTCCTGGACACAGAATAATCATTTATCCTAATAAACATCTCCATCGCGGCACCAGCCATGTATTCTCTATATTAGGGAACAACCTATCACCTATAACACAGATCGAAGCTAGAAATAATTCTTTATAGAGCTAATAATAAGTATAATTTAAAATCATTAACGAATAATACGTTTCTATGGAGTTTGTATTGATACAGCTTTTAATAAACTTAATAATTTGAGAAAGAGAAGCGTGCGCATAACAATGTGGAAAACGCTGAATACTGTATCAATAATGATTCTTTCATCAGATGGCAGCAAGGGATGTGGCACAAGAAAGACAGGAAGTTTTCCCAATATCTTACAAGATATATAATGTTAAAATAAAAGAAAGAAACTCATAAAAAACATTAATCAAAAATTGAATTTCATATTTAAGAATACAAAATTTCAAGTGTATCGATATTGCATATAAATCGTCATTAATAAGCATTATTGAAAACATTCAACTACAGCCAAAGATGGATGATGATGATGATGATGAAGGAGAAGAAGAAGAAGAAGAAGAAGAAGATGATGATGATATTTTCTTTTGAAAAGATCCCTGTAATTCTTTTTTTACTGTTAAATTAAACTAACTTTCTTACTCGTAAGCTAATTTCAAATATATATCCAGGTTCCTGAGTAATTTACATACTCTCTATCAGACTGGTGCAAATACGGAATGACATTAAAGACATCAAAGAATTTTAACAACGTTCTTAAGTCAAGTTCAATTATATATCAAGGTTCCTGGGTAGTTCACATACTCTCTTTCCGGCTGGTGGAAATATTAAATGACATTGAAGACAGCAACTCCACTACATTGTTGAACAAAAGCAATACACGGGCCTTCTGGAGGTATCAAAATATATACCAAGTGAAACTGAAGCTACGACAGCAAAACATATGGTTTGAAATTGCTTATTTGTGTATTGGGGGGGGGGGGGCGTCGGGTACACATATCCATATCTGGGACGTTTTATCAACAAGCCTTTAACCACAAAAAAAGATGCCGACACAAAATTGTGCACGACATTTTTTCAACAGCAAGTGGATTAACATTTTACTATGATATGTTTAACCACTCTAGCAGTTATACGTTTTGACCTGCACGCGATACAAAATTGCGACGGGCGGACGGGATAGAGTGGACGGCACAGACGGACAATGGCATATATATTAGCCCCGCTCTCTGAAAGTGGGGGCATAATTAATACGTAGTTCAATTGCTTAAGATACACTATGAACTGTTTCATCCCGTGCGACCGGATACCCCTGTTCTTAGACCTGCCATTTGAGTGTTGATATACTTGCGGAATCGTTCTGATTGTCTTATTGACAATTGACGAGGTTTCCCGGAATAATAGCGACTCATATTGAAGAGTTTTCCCCCAAATAATAGTGACACATATTGAAGAGGTTCTCGGAATACAGGTGACTAATATAATGATAGGCATGGCTATTAACTATCTCTTACATTTCTAACAAATAAATGGACACTTTTGATATATTATTGTATCATAGCACCAGTGTATACGTATTGAGTTATGTTTACAATGAATGTATACCTTTTAAAATACTATGAATGAACTATTTGTAAAAATAATGCAATAAGAACAACCGTGAACATTAATCGTCGATCACAATCGTTAAGAATAGTGAATTATAATATGGCACGCGCAGACTTTTCAATATACAAAGCACAACATTCGACGTTTTTAAACTACCACTAAACAACATAGTTCCGAGACTGTTAAATATAGTTCGCTCTGTTATTGCAGAAAATGTTGTGAGGTCACGTTAGAATCGAAATAATGTTCGCATTATCGTTTTTTATCGGCTTATACACACCGACTTGTCATTCTGATACGGTGTATTAAACGCATTGGGCTAACACCCTATAATACCTACGCATCAAAACTCCAAATAGTTGTTTATTAACCGATTAACAACTCAAAATCGAAAAACATGTCTTAATTTGCAAAGGCTAAATATATAGAGAATACCATGTTACTGCCTGGTCTTGTGTAAATAGCTTAGAATAATATAACGGTGACCGTGTTTGTTTGTAACTAAAACAAGCAAAATTAAAGATTCAAACAAGGGTTAATGATTTCTTTTGTGACACAATTACAATCAAATTGACCACATGACGTTATTTTGAGCAGGGATACTTTTGCCACACATATATTACTTACATCGCTTTACTAGCACAAATGCGCAACATATTATCATATCAGTAATATTTTTAAAGAAATCTAATTGAAAACATACAAGGTTCACAGCTTTAAATCATCATAATTTAATGTTAATATGTATGTATAATATATGTTATAACCTTGATATAATGTTTGATAAGGAAGTTAAGTAATTTCTTGTTTTTCATAGACTCTCACTCGAAGAAATTATTATATACATTGTATTACGTTTGTGTTTTTGTGGTTAAGTATCGGTTAAACGGAGGTATTTGAAATACTCAGCTGTTTACTCAGATATTGTGTGTTTTATTGGAACTTGTTATTTCGTCCATTTGTACTGCATTGTTTGGTTAGCTGCCATACATCTGTGTGTGTGGCCCTGTATATTTCTAATTATTTCAATAAACAAAAAAAAGGCAAAATAGCTACTAGAATGTGTTAATTTTCTTGAAAATGAGGTTTATTTTCGTGAAGAAATGATTACACTATTGACAGGTAATTTACAATTTGGCTACTGATATTCATTTGAGACGCGAGCCTAGAAGTCTAAGTACACGTATAACTGAGCTATAGATATATGTCCTGAATAAAGTACATATTCAAGGCTAAAAGATGTGTACAATCACACATAGATCTTTGTTGATGTACCAAATGGTTTTACATACAACCATTTATTTTAAACCCTGTAAGTTCCTTTATACGGAATCTAGTTAGTGCCAAACTGGATGTCGAGTGTCTCTCTTTGAGGGCGACACACGACAATCATCGCGATAAACGATACGACGCACGACATTGTAACGTGACTTACGACAATGTACAATGACTCACGACAATTGAACAGCTGAATGTTTCATTGTCGCCCTAGGTTTTGGAAAGAAATGTTGCAGTAAAAATTTAGTGTCAATTGTGACTGTCGAGTGTCGTTGGTCATAATGTAGTGTCATGTCTCGTGTCGCGTTGAATGTATGTCGTGTCGTGTGTCGCGTTCAGTTGTCGTGTGTCGCCGTTAGAACGCGATACACGACACTTAACGCGACACATGACAATGTACAACGACACTCGACATCATGTCGCGCAAATGTCTTGCAATTGTCGACTTTCGACTTAAATTGCTTAATCATGACACACGACATTCAGTACGACACACGACTATGACTAAGACACTCGACAGTCTATCGAGCAAATATCGCGAAATTATCGTGTGTCTATCGATGTTTTAGATAATTAATCATTATAAAGCGGTATCATAATAGTGTCGTGTGTCGCGTTCTTAGGGCGACGTACAAAACTCAACGCGACACATGACACTACACACGACATTCAACGCGACAATCGACACGACACGACACGCGACAATGACCAACGACAGTCGATCTTCACCAACGACACTACATTTTTACTGCAACATTTCTAGCCAAAAACTTAAAGCGACAATGAGACATTCAACAGTTCAAATGACGTGTGTCGTTGTACATTTTCATGTGTCGCGTAACAATGTCGTGCGTCATGTCGTGTGTCGCGTGGATTGTCGTGTGTCGTCCTCAAAAGGCGACAGTCGAAATTCAATGTGACACTAACCGGATTCCGTACATTAAACCCGCAAGGGATGAAAATATGTGTGAGTCAGTATGACTCACACATATTTTCATCCGTGTGAAACCTAACGCGCAAAATGAAATCCGCGACGGAAGTATGGTTACTTTCGATCTCGGTGGGCATTATTAATGGTCTGTGTCGGAAATAACCCGACACACAGATCTACTTTCGTTATCTATGTGCTAAATTGCGACCCAGTGAAGAAATGTAGTATTTTTCGTTAATACGTAATAATGTAAGAATATCAACATACGTTTGTAGCAGGTTTTCATATACAATTGTTATAATAAACACAATACTCCAATAAGAACGTTGGTAGAAAAAGTTCAGATTTCTCTGTCTTTCTATTGTTTCCTTCATTTTATTTTATTTGATTGTAGTGAGGTCTAGTGAAACATTTATTACGAAATTATGCAAATCTAATGTAAATAATTTATTAATTTATGATTATTCCTAATAATATGAGTACGATTTCGTTTCCAGAATAAGAAAATATCTAATTGTAACTTGAATGGTTAAATTAACGTTTCAAAATAATGTTCGACAATCTCTGTTTCTGGTTTCCCGAGTAAACTGGATTCTGCCTAGTGATTGGTATCAGTCCAAAAAATATTCGTTGATTAATCCGAGCCAAAAGTGACTAATTAATCAAATAATCATGACTAAATATGTGGGTTTTTATTGTTCAGTATAAATATTGTATCTAATCATTTTTTCCCGACTTTATTGTTTGTCAAAATATTTGTTTAAACTTGGTCTTAGTTTAAACAAAAAAGATTTGAATTCGCAGATTTGCTGTTGTTAAAACAAAATAATGGAATTTTAACTGCTGTACTTAATTAGACTAAACATGTATTTACACACCTGGCTTAGTGGTTAGGGCGTTTGCCTACGGAGCGGGCGGTAGAAGGTTCGAGCCCTGCACAGGGCTTGTTCTGAGGTTGCCTACCCAGCAGCTAGTTAAATCGAGGGGTACCGATTGCCTTCCTGCCAAGCGCCCGGCATATAGGATAGGAATCGTGATTTCATCAGTAAAGGTATATCGTAAGTCAAAACTGGCTGGCCCTTAATCGCGAGGGGGTGACACTATAATAAATAAACACTTTACTTTTACATAAAGGTATTATATGTACAGAGGCACTTAAAGACGTTCGCAAAAAAAATTGGGTTAATTTCTCCTTTTGCTTTATTATTTCTTTACTGTATATAGGTTACAATATACTAATTTCAATTAATAAATATAAACCTGTGTAAGCCAAGTGTAAGTCCCACTCAATGGATAAAAGTTCATAAAGCATTATAATAATCAAACACACACGTATTCAATGTATTACCAAAGAAAACTTACTTAAAAAAAGATCCATAAAAATATCAAAATTCTATTTTGGAAATTGATACGTTGTATACTTAAATACAAAACATGAAAAAGGCTACACAGGTACCCTATTTAAAGTCCAATATTTCCCAAATAAGTTCGGCGACCCATTATTTGTATTAATGTTTTGTTGTGAGTATACATTGGTGCATGTATGTGCAAAAATTTAAGAACATCTCTCGTTTGGAACACAATATATTGATTCATAATAAATGACGTTTCAGAAGGTATTGTTGATACCCATTTGACCGACTTCAATGAACGGTCAAATTCATTATTTTAACAGTAATTTAAGGTAAAGCGTTTTTATTACCAAAATACACTTGTATATTGCCAAACGAGACATGTGAAAACAAATCAGTTGAAAGAACCATAAACTTATTTGAAAAAAGCTCCCCTATATAATCAAAACATTGATAAAAAATCCAAACTGAAAAAAGGGGCTTCGAAAGGTACCGTATTCAAAACCCGATATTTTCGGAACAAGGCCGGTGACCCCTATCTTTTAAGACTGTTTTAGTATCAGCATACACTGGCATTTGTATAAAGAAATTTTTGACAAAATATGTCGTGTGGAACAAAAGATATTCGTATATTTGATTATTTATTGATGTTTTCAAAGGCATATTAAATGCAAATTAACCACTGTAAGCTAAACAATAATAATGAATTGTTTCTCAGGCACTTTTTCCAAAAATCAGGAGGGAGGGCGAAGTTTTTATTTTCTCGTACTCT
Organism: Congeria kusceri; assembly: GCA_027627225.1. Classification (NCBI taxonomy): domain Eukaryota; kingdom Metazoa; phylum Mollusca; class Bivalvia; order Myida; family Dreissenidae; genus Congeria; species Congeria kusceri. The sequence continues at coordinate 18,996,521 of CM051039.1, forward strand.
TTTCTATTGGCACTATTTACTTGCTTATTCAAAGAATTAAATAAGTACAGATTTACGACAATATTAAGTTTTAATAACAACATAAGCATTCCTTTTTATAAAATTATAAATACAGGTATATAAATAAAAAACGGTCATTTATGCAAGCTGACGTAAAAAGGCAATCAATTTGAATGTACATAATTAACATATGTGCCTTTAAATTGATATACCGTCAGCATTAAAATGCTCCTATTTATAGAATTTAAATTTTCGTTTCGTAATAAATATTTTTTATAACTGTTAACAATAGGAATTATTCTTGCAATAAATCACCAATAATTGTTGGAAAGGAAAATCAACACTCTTTAATGTAGCTGGCGTTTTCGTTTGTTACTATAGAACTTATATTGACACAGATTTTCTTTAAAAAATAGTGACTGCTAAATATTACACAAGCGAAAGCATCCGCGAAACAAAAGTTTAAGTCAACAAATAGACGATATTTATAAACGTTCCCAATCGAATATGACTTTTTTCCAAGATTGTCCCAGTATTTCACAATTTGTGTAAATCCGATTTATATCATTACATCAAACAGGAAGAAAGTTACTGGAAATACCGAAATATCTTCCGTGTAACTCTTCTTTCGCTATGTTAAAATGAAGTGTCGTTTAATTTTAAGCCGCTTTCCATGGGATCTAATTAGAAATAGTTCTTATGAACGTTTGTGGTGTTTAATCGTCCGAAATCGGTGTCTTAATTACGAAAGCCATTGTTGAAAAGCACTTGGTTCGCACGGAATATACTATAAAGTACATGATGGTTTACTCAAGAGTCATCATCAATTATCGCACACAGAAAATAGATGTTAGCAAGTTACCAACATGTTAATAATTAACAGATTTCAATGGTTAGTTTTCTATTTTGTTCGGTAACATGTCCATTAGAAACACTTTCTTTGAAGTTTTATTTTTATTAACACATTTCTGGACTGCTTTTTTAAAAGCCGGTCGTGATCGTAAAAAATAGTACATTTTTTTTGTTCGGCATTAAATCAAATTATTGGCGGGTCATTAGAAAACGTAAATGGTTACTATAGAAAAGGCGCGTTTTATCATTAATATGCCCGTGTATATTGCCAAACGAAACATTAAACAAAGATGCATTTAAACGTATCCAACTTTATGTACCATAATCCTATCTAGCCTTATCGCGCTAGTCCTGTTAATTGTCGCCTTATTATCACATTTTGTTTACATAATAACTATAAAGTATTGCCGGTACTAAAATAAAGAACTCAAACTTTTGCTACTTTTATTTTTCAGGAAAAACATAACTGTTAAGAAGTTTATGCGATAATATTTACCATTTTTCAAGACGCATAGCACAAGCATGGAACGCTCATTAAGAGTACGAATAAAATATTTATTACAAATTAATAAAGGTGACGCATGGTGCTTATTTTGTATTTTTGTATACGACATGGATCCAATTCCGTGTATACACCATCAATATTACACCGGCTGGGATAAAGTTTTTAAAATAAAACAAAATCCATTTAAATAGAATATAACCATACACGGTTGTTTTATTTAAAAAAAAAAAAATTAAACCGTGATGGATTTTGTTCTGCCTTAAAATGACAAACAGAACATAATAAATTACATGTATGATAAAATTAAATCCTTAACTAATATAACTGTTAAACATAACATATCCATAACCATAAAATACATAAATATACATAAAAACAATGTATATGCTCAATGTTCATCCTCTTGTCAATTTATTGTATACTTACCTTTATTTTAACTTTCAATTAAGTTTCAAAACTAATTCAACCAATATACGATAAAGCATATTGTCAGTTTTCTTGCAGTCCGTAATTTATTGCCGATACAAGACCGGAAAAGGCCGAATGCCGAGATTGATTTCGTACATATTCGGGGATTCGGTGAAAATTACGATAGAATCAATTACAAGGATTCTTAACAAAATACGATCTAAATGCCAATTTTCATTAACAAAAATATATTGTATTGACAGGAAAATTATTTCCTAGCCTTCCCCAAATGCAGCAATTTCATAATCTGTTGTCAGCAGATTTTACTAAATTCCCTAGAACTTACATTGAAATAACAACAAAATGACACCTCTACTTTTAAAACCTTACAAGGACTGTTCCAACGTTAAATTTTCAAAACGAAAAAATACTATTGTATAGAGAAGATATTATATATACAGATGCAACCTGTACAATTTTGATATTTAAATTATGAACAAAAATATGATTGTTTGAAGTTCACAGTTCTTAATTTTCCAATTCAATTCAATGTTAAATCTTATCATCGATTTTGACCGATAGCGACCATTGGATTGCACTGAAAATTGGATATGCATCTCCGTCCTTGTTTAAACATGAACGCTTTATATAATTAAACACTGCTAGTCATACAAACTGAAAAAAAGGCTTGGATAGGTACCGTATTTGAACCCCAATACTTCCGGAACACAGCCGATTACCTCTTTTTTAAAGACTATTTTAGTTTTGTGATACACTGACACATGTTTGTGCTAATTTTTAAGAAAATCTGTTTTCGGAAAAAACATGGAAACAATTGTTGCGAACGTCTTTAATAGAAAAAATGTGTAAAACAATCATCCCCTGGCATAGTGATATGTCGGTTTAACGTAATTTAAAAGACATAATATCTCAAAGCTAAACTAATTGCAACATTTTTTCTAAAGAAGTACATGTATATACCAGTAGACTGCAGTTTTACATTTTTAAAAGTATTTCTGTTTTCTTCAGACCCTTAGCACTACAAGTTGATTATCTATGCCATGTTTGTTGTATTTTTTTAAATAAATGTTGCATGTTTGTACCCACACAAGGTCAAAGATTAATAGTGTTTGTGTGGTTGCTTAATCTTGCAAAAATTCATTTAAATTTGATATGTATCTTGTCAATAGTCAAGCGCTTTAGTGGGGTAATGCAGTTCACAAACTGATTTAACAAACACCTGTGTTATGCCTATTTCCTTCATAATTGCTATATAAATCAGACACATATTGATTGCCAAATTAAATAAAACAATGTAAATCATTGAAACATTGCACTCTAGGGTGTGTTTCCTTTACTTTCAAGAATCCTGATTATTCGGTTATTTAGTCAGAACGTGTTGCTTTTTAATCGACTTAAATTTTAAACACTGATTAAAAACGCTAGTGATCTATAATAAATCATAAACCGATCCATACTATTAAAAATGCATATAAAATCATTAAAATCCTTTAGAGCACACAATGACAACCTATCAAGGAATGTTTTATAGCATTGTATATTGCATAAGTGGTACAAATTATTTTATTTATTATATGTTTTAGAGTTTAGAACTGTAAAACAGTATTTTATTTTTGCTACATAATACAGTTTTGTCCAAAAGTACATGTAGTACCAGCGGCATTAAGAAATTGTGTCGATTATTTTTTTGCTCTTGTCGTCGTCATGTCATGGCTCTGTTCGTCATAAGTATTTGACTAAATGGTTAATAAGTCCATTCCATTCCAAATTCTCGCACAATACAGCGCTATAACATTAAAAACAACTTAACATTAGGATCACTTGTTGTTCGTCTGAACACCATGTTTGAAATTGATCAGTTTTCTGAGGTTATTTCCAATGAATTGCTTCGTTTAAGGATACCAAATGAAGTGAGGACTATTCAGAAATTGAAGTCAAGCTGTTGATCAAATGTCAGTTGAGTTAGGCTGGAAAGCTATAACTGGCAGTAATGATAATCATAATAATAATAATAATAATAATAATAATAATAATAATAATAATAATAATAATATGAATATGAATATGAATATGAATATTTTAATATATGAAGCATATAAATAATACTATGAATAATCATTATATAAATAATATTAATAATAACAATATGAATAATATGAATAATAACAGTATGAAGAAGATGAATAATTATAAAATGAATAATATAAATATAAACGCATAATATCGAGAATACTAAATGGCGTTATCATTGATTTTTTTCTGCAAACGTAATACACTCAACGAAATCATTATAAATAATACTAATAATAACAATATGAATAATATAAATAATAACAATATCAAGAATATGAATAATTATAAAATGAATAATATAAATATAAACGTATAATATCGAGAATACTAAATGGAGTTATCATTGATTTTTTCTACAAACGTAATACGCTCAACGAAAATTATAACGCACCAAATGGATATTGTTGTGTTTTTTTATGATACAAATTTCAGCTGTGCAATTGTAAACACGGATGTATTTCGTAATTTGTTTTCATTATTTTGGTATGAACACATGCATGAATAACTCAAGTAAATAATACGGACATTTCAAGATGAATTGCTTATGATAAAGAGAATACAACGCTTTTCATTTTGTTCCATTTGGTACTTTTGGTGAGTATTGATTATCAGTGCGCACACTGCCCGACTGTTTTACATTAAATATGAGTGTACATTTCATAGATGGGTCGTAGTTTTATTTTTGTTTAATGTATTCCCTTTTAGGTGAATACACGTATATAATGGAACAACAACGTTCCAACAACAAATCCAACAAAGCACGCAAGTCACTGATAGTTACTCAGGTGATGCATTGAGAAAGAGGAAGCAACGTTGCGGTATGTATATAAGGAAATACATGGAAAAGTAAACAAGGACTGACTATTACTGTTTACAAAAAAATCATTAATAGGATTTTTACTAAAGGTTAGATACCAGTAATTCCAATTCCCAGAGGGTCCCATTATAAAACGGCAAACTTACCAAGCATTTCTCTAAAATTTCCTTTATTTCAGATTATGCAAGACTGGTATCAATTTAAAGATCAATCTGTCCTCTTCCAAACTTTGAAATAAAAAAGATATGTCATGTTACATCCTAGAAAATGCATCTCACTTGAATGCAGGCACCGGTAGCAAACTGGGTTTCGGCTGTCACATTTCGACAAAAGCCCCATACCACATTAAACACACCCCAAATGTTCACCTTTCAAGTTAGCCTCCAATGAAATGCACCAAAATGTTACAGACACGCATAGGATATTAGAAATAACCACAAACGGCATGTCTGAGATTGCTTAATGGCTTTTATGCCAGAAGAGAAGAGGAATTCGTTAGAAATAGGCACTACTTTTGAATGGACCAGGGAGGGATACACAATGATTTACTGGTATCTAACCTTAAAGAAAACTCAAAATTTTGCTATCATGAAAAAAACTCTTCTACTACATTATTAACCTACTTGTACCACACATGCAAACTTTCAGGTCGATCAGCTAAGTAGAAATGTCCCAAAAATGCATTACAGTATGACACATGATAAGCCATCTGGCTTGCGTTTCAGTACTTGGATTGTATGGGGAGCGAGAACTAAAATTCGCACCTAAATCACATAAACTAGTCAAAATACCAGTTCTTTTAGACTTATTTTGATGCAATGGACAGTAATAAGTTATAAAATGGTAATATTTGCGTATAACATGATTCGATGCGCTGTGAGCTGCAAAAGCGAGTTTCCGTACTTGTTTTTCTTTTTTTTTCACCCGAAAAAAAAACAGGTTTCGCTTTTAAAATTGTAGATAACGTGTCAGTTACGATAGTATTCACATTTATTCCCGTGAAAAGTAATAAACGCGATAAAATAAGACAGTTAAATGGTGATTTTATGTATAAGTGGACCCTAATTGCCGGTCCCTGGTTTTCTTAAAGAAAACTCAAAATTTTGCTATCATGAAAAAAACTCTTCTACATCATTATTAACTTACTTGTACCCCACATGCACAATTTCAGGTCGATCCGCTAAGCAGAAATGCCCCCAAAACGCATTTGAGTATGACACATGATAAGCCATCAGGCTTGCGTTTCATTACTTGGATTGTATGGGGAGCGAGAACTAAAATTCGCACCTAAATCTCATAAACCAGTCAAAATACCAATTCATTTAGACTTATTTTGATGCAATGGACAGTAATAAAGTATAAAACGTGTAATATTTGCGTATAACATGATTCGATGCGCTGTGAGCTGCAAAATGCGAGTTTCCGTACTTTTTTTTTCTTCATGTTTTACCCTAAAAAACAGATTTCGCTTTAAAAATTGTACATAAAGTGTCAGTTACGATAGTATTCACATTTATTCCCGTGAAATGTAATAAACGCGATAAAATAAGACAGTTACATGGTGATTTTATGTATAAGTGGACTCTAAAGGGCCGGTCCCTGTTTTTTTTTAAAGGTTAGATACCAGTAATTCCAATTCCCGTAGGGTCCCATTATAAAACGGCAAACTTTCCAAGCATTTTTCTAGTACTTACTTTATTTCAGTTTGTGCAAGCCTGTATCAATTTAATGATAAATCTGTCTTCGTCCAAAATTTGGAATAAGAAAGATATGTCATGTTAATTCTAAGAAAATGCGTCTCATTTGAATGCAGGCACCGGTAGAAAACAGGTTTTCGGCAGTCATATTTCGACAAAAGCCCTATACCACATTAAACACACCCCAAATGTTCACCTTTCAAGTTAGCCTTTAATGAAATGCACCAAAATGCTGCAGACTCGCATAGGATATTAGAAATAAACACAAAAGTCATGTCTGAGATTGCTAAATGGCTTTAATGCCAGAAGAGAAGAGGAACTCTTTAGTAATAGGCACTACTTTTGAATGGACCAGTGAGGGATACACAATGGTTTACTGGTATCTAACATTTACATAGTGATGGTCACCACAAAACAATGCCTTGAAGTCTATCTTGTACACCAGTTATATAGTATAGGTTTTGGCTGAGCCATCGATTTATTGTTTAGAAAAGTGGTGAATCGTCGTTTAAAAGCCAGGCTATTAAAATAGCAATGCGCAATGATGTTCAAAAACACATTCTGCATACGAAACAAATAAAATCATTTTAATGTTTACCGATTATTATAATAAAAACAAAGAAATGTACTGCATTCAAAGAGCCTTGCCGTAAAAACGCTAAAATAAATGTGTTCTCATGACCTACATGTAAGCTGTCAAATGATCAGTAAAAGCAACGGACATAATTCAGCAAAAAAAAAAGTTCATGGTACTAATTATTTGTCCCTTTTGATTATTTCAATGAATTATTTTAAACGTTAAGGACATCATGATGCGTTGCCATTGAACTGAACTGTTAACTGTTATTGATAATTCTTTGCTATAGTCAGCAGCTTAGGATGTGCACCACGGACGACCGGAAGTAGATACCGCTGGTCTTTGTATCGTACCATGGGCACAGATATACGTACTCCTGAGTAGATTTATTAAGAGAGTATACCATATATTGGAGGACATTCGGCGCATATAAAACGTTTGCCAGGGCTGGGATTCACAAAGCTTCTAAGGGAAATCTTAACTTAAGTTGTACCTAAGTGAAAATTTCAGATATAATTTTCTATGTGAACTGCAATTATCTCTGTTTACAAAAGGGTAAAATATGAATCGTCTAAGCAATATCGTTTGTTTAAAATATTTTAATGAAAATCTTCATATACATGAAACAGCCACAGGCTTAAGGGACTTGATGAATTTAAGAAATTAACTTAAGTTCTTCCTCAGGATCTTTGTGAGTATGGGTCCAAAATATTAAAATATCATGGGATCGGCTGTTAACAATTTCTAAGATGTATTATCTGTTGCTTCACATTACCTTTACACATTTGTAAACTATACATTAAGGTATTCGTATAATGAATATGAATTTAAAATACATAATGAACATGTCAGAGGAAATTATAAATATAAAATAGATCTTCTATATCATGCGGTATTGATAAAATTTAAAATAATAAATTTGCAATTTGCAATTTTATAATACGAATTTGATATTTTACTGTACTCGTTATTACAATGCAACTTATTTGTTTAAAACAAACAATATGCACTATAATAATAATAGTAATACAAATACTAGTACTTTTAATAATAATAATAATAATAATAATAATAATAATAATAATTAAAAAGAATAATGATAATAATAATAATAATGATAATAATAATAATAATAATAATAATAATAATTATTATTATTATTATTATTATGATATCTAAATCTTACGTTTACAACCAGGTTCCTGCGTACTTCATATAATTATCAGTCCGGATGGCGGAAGTATTGAACGACATTGGAACCAGCAAATAGACTGTTAGGAGGCGTAGACGAACGTTTTTGTGGAGAGAGCAATCACATACAACGGTGGAATGTCTAGTAGGTGTCGCCGTGCAATGTTTCCATTTCGGGAGCCAATCAGAAGGCACCACCCGGTTTCCAGTCCGATATCGATTACCAAGCCAGTAACAACACTGTGAATATCATGACAGACTGGGGAGACTGGGAGGCCGGGATGGGTAACCTTCTGATGCTCCATGACGACATCACTCCTCTACAACAGTACTTGTCATCAAACCTGACACGCCGGACCCGGAGACCTGTCTGCGGGATCACCGGATGGTGAGGAAAGGTCCTGATCAGGTACTCATTAGCTCTGAATTTTTTAAACACATGTACGAGGATATTAATAAATATCGGGGTGAAGCAACCAAAGTGGACCGTCGGTGAGTTTTTCGCCTAACTGGGATAAAGTGCATGCTTTAAGCGTTCGCCAACTACTTCCCGAAATACAAAAGTGGATAGCGAGAAGTAGAGCGGGACACTGGCCGTCTCCGCAGCTGCTGGGGGCTGCACATATAGCTCCGTATTTCCTGGTAACCGCCGGTCATCCGTACAGTGATTACAAACGAGAAGAGTGGCGACTTTCACCGAACCTCATCGAACGAATGTTGATGTTCAGTTTCAACATGACACAAAATAAATTTTATATTATTTTAAAGATGATCCAAAAGTCGTTACTTCATCACATAGTTAACGATGCAATTACTAGTTTTCATTGTAAAACTATCATGTTTCACATGATAGAGAGAACTCACCCGTCTTTGTGGAAGGAACATAACCTTATGTTTCTTCTTTTTCTATGCTTACAAATATTGAGAAAATGGTTGCGTGCTGGGGTTTTTCCCCATTTTATCATACCTAGAGTGAGCCTGTTTGACGGGAAAATCTCCAAGGCGCAGTAGGTGCACATTTTACAATATGTGGAATCAATGATTAAGAACAATCTGCGTGATATATTTCAAATTGATATTGATAACTTTGGAAGGCGACTGAGCGCGAGAAGTACGTTCGGCCCTGAACGAGTTGTGGAACTTGGTCGTTTATCCTTTCATAAGAGTATTGGTTTACTGAATGATTTTGAACGTTCAACGATGTTACTAAATAACTTTTGGGAACTGATTTATCAACGCCTCTATTCAGGAGTGAACGCTGAACATGATATCACAGACTCTGTTTGCACTATTTACAGCTTCTTTGAGAAATCTAGAAGGTATGTCTTTGAGAGTCATGTACTCATTACGAACATCATTGATAGTATCTAAGTCTACCACATGGCTGATTCCTTAACGTGGTGTGGTGGTTTGAGTGCCTCGATGACCCGGCGAGCTACGCCAGCGGGAGTGTAAACTCCTGGCAGGGCTTCCCAAGCTGGACAGGTCGAAGGGTAGAGGACAGACGAATATCAGTCACCTCTCCTCGAGGCTAAGGGGTATGAGAAGGATCACTCAGACAGAAAAACCAAGGGCAGGAGATGCTCTACAGCCATGGCAGGCAAGTCTCCTACGACAAGGAAAAGTCGGAGAATAAACCACTGCTGAAGACGGATGCACTGGGCCAGAGTGCGCATAACGACAGTGCAACGCTTTCCACTCCAATGATGGACAACAATGGATCTTTGCGTGATGGTGCTCTGCCTGTGGAGTCCCCCCGGGCTGGTAGAGTGCCGGACCCCATGCCTCGAAGGGGTCCAACCCAAGCTACCGGAGGTCACCCCGTCCCGCTGCGAGAAGCCAGGCTACGGAGGCGGAGGGTAAATGCGGCTGGCCAAGAAAGAACACCAAGCACTCAAGAGACCCCTCGACCGCTGAACATCCTTCAATGGAATGCGGAGGGAATACACAACAAAAAGCTTCCTTTCACTGAAAGACTGCACGCCGACAATATTGATGTAGCCTGTATCCAAGAAACCCACCTGAATTCAAACCACCGGTTCACCATCAGAGGATACCAAACCTTCAGGCTAGACAGAGAAGGAAGACACAAAGGAGGAGTGCTGATGCTCATCAAGAACAATATCCCAGCACAAGAAATTAAAGTAGTCACTAACCAACAAGCTGAAATCCAAGGAGTCAATATCACAATGGACAGGTCTGTAATTACAATATACAATCTGTACTGCCCTCAAGACAAAGAACTTTCCCTGCAGTACCTGGAAAACCTACCCACTGAGAACTGCTTGGTTGTTGGAGACTTCAACAGCCACTCAACCTGTTGGGGCTATGAAGAGACGGACAGAAGAGGAGAGGAAGTGGAGGACTGGCAGATTGATACCCAAATGGTTCTGCTGAATGATCCAGAAGACCCACCCACCTTCTTCTCACGCAGGTGGCTGTCAACTTCTACCCCAGATCTCGCCTTTGCAACTGATGATCTCTCCAAGAAGACCACCAGAGGGGTACTGAGCCAGTTAGCAGGCAGCGACCACAGACCAGTAAAGCTGGCCATCAACCTGCAGTACAGACCACAGAACTCAACAACGTTCCCAAGGTGGAACTACAAGAAGGCAGACTGGAACATGTTTGCAAGCCTCACAGACCTCTACACCAGGGGCCTAAAAACAGACGACCTTAACATCAACCGAGTCACCAGGAACTTCAATCAGGCCATTCTGAAAGCGGCTTCCGAGACAATCCCACGGGGCGCACGTAAGAACTACAGGCCCTACTGGACGGAAGAGCTTCAAGAACTTGAGGACCAAGTCAGCAGCAGCAGACAGGAAGTAGAGGAGAATCCCTCTGTTGACAACAACATCGCCCTGAAAGCAACCACTGCCAAGTACAGAAGAGCCTACCTTCAAGCAGCAAGATCTAGCTGGAGAGAAAAAACCGAGAAGCTAAACTTAGATAGGGACGGAAACAAGCTGTGGAAGCTGACCAAAGCGATGAATGGTGAAGACACAAGGGCAGAGCCAATTACCATCTCACAAGGCCAAGAGTTGCTGACAGGGAGAGAAGCTGCCAACCTTTTTATAGATAATTATGAGGAAGTCAGCAACATCACTGTACCTGAAGAAAGAAAGGCCCAGGTACAGGAGGACAGAAGAACCTCCAAGGAGTATCAGCCAGAGGAACACATGAACAAGCCGTTCAACCATCATGAACTAGCAGACGCCATGAAAGCCTTGCAAGAAAGAAAATCCCCAGGGCCAGACAAAATAACCAATGAGATGCTTCTACATTTAGGCACAAGGGCAAAAACACAGTTACTGAAAATCTTCAACAACAGCTGGAAGACTGGCCATGTTCCACAAATCTGGCGAGAGGCTGATATGGTCCCCATCCACAAGAAGGGCAAAGACCGAGCAAAGGTGGACAGCTACAGACCCATCAGTCTCACCAGCTGTGTGGGCAAACTCATGGAACGGCTAACCAACACCAGGCTCACTTGGCATTTGGAGAAGAACAACACTATTTCCCCAGAGCAGGCAGGATTCAGGCAAAATCGTTCGACTGAGGACCAGGTGACGTATATCGCAGTGAAGATTGAAGATGGCTTCCAGGACAAGAAAAACACCCTGACGATCTGGATTGACATGGAGAAGGCCTTCGATAAGGTCTGGAAGGAAGGGCTGAAGCTGAAGCTCCAGAAAAGTGGTGTGGCCGGTTGTATGTTCCAATGGATCGGCCAGTACTTGAACAGCAGGAAAGCAAGAGTCCATGTAAGTGGACAGTACAGCCGGAAGAAGACACTGAAAGACGGAGTCCCGCAAGGCGGAGTCCTCAGCCCCACCTTGTTCCTAGTCTTCATCAACGACATCGTCAAGGACCTCCCTCGAAATGTCCATGGGGCCATCTATGCGGACGATCTTGCACTCTGGTGCTCAGAAGAACACATCACAACCGCAAACTACCGGATGCAAGAGGCGCTGAAAGTTCTTGAGGACTGGACAAAGAAGTGGCTCATCACCATCAACTCCAGGAAGACCACTTACACGATCTTTAGCCTCTCCCCAAAAGAAGTGAAGGCCAATCTCAAGCTCTGCGGACAGACGCTGCAAGCTGACCACACCCCCACGTATCTTGGCGTGACCTTCGACAGGCGACTCACTTGGAAACAGCAGACAGAGAAAGTCGAAGCTAGAGCCAAACTGCGGTTAGCACTCATGAAAAAGCTAACCGGCACAACATGGGGGGCAGATGCAGCAATCCTCAAGAAGATGTACATGGGCAGCGTTAGACCAGTCCTTGAGTATGGGGTGACGGCATGGGGCACAGCAAGCAAGTCAAACTTTGACAGAGTCAGCAAGGTGCAGAACCAGGCGGCCAGAATCATCACTGGCGCCATGCGGTCAACCCCTATTCAAGAGCTGGAAACCATCACGGGTCTTGAGCCCATAGAAGACAGAAGGGACACCAAACTCCTCACCCAGGCAGCAAAGTTCAAAAGACTGCCAAATCATCCCATGAAAGACAGACTGTGCCAACCAACAAAAGGAAGACTGAAGAGAGGGAGCTTCATCCACCAGACGAGGGTTTTGGAAAGGAAATGCCAAGATATCCTGGATCAAGAACCCAAAGATATCCCCCCGTACCTTGAAAACCCAGGCTGGAGCGATGCTGAAAGACCCCAGATACACAGCAGTATTCCTGGCATTGGCAAGAAAGACTCCCAGAGCGATGCTGAAAAGAAGTCCATCTCCATGGAACACATCAACAACTCCTACCCACAACACAACTGGACTCATGTCTACACTGATGGGTCTGCTGACCAGGCTGTCAGAAGTGGTGGTGCCGGAATCTACATCAGGTATCCAGGAGGTAGAGAACAACACATCTCCCTCGCTACTGGCCTCTACTCCACCAACTTCAAGGCTGAAGCAGTAGCGCTCAAGACAGGTGCAGTCCACATTGAGCACAGTCCACTCTCCTCCAACAACGTTGTGTTCTTCAGCGACGCAAAGTCAGTCCTGCAGGCCCTAGACACTGCCAGAGACAAAGAACTGAACGACCTGTCATCTGCCTTGACCTCCCTGTGCAGAGCCCACACGGTCGTGCTGCAATGGGTCCCCTCTCACTGCAACATACTAGGCAATGAAGCCGCAGACACTCTGGCAAAGGAGGGCACCACAAAAGAACAGAATGACAGGTCAACCACCTTCAAAGAAGCCAAGACCATCATCAAGGCAAAGCAACACACCAAGTGGCTACAACAGCACCCACGATACAACCGAAATGACCCATACCACCTGCTCTCAAGATCTGAGCAGGTCCTCATATTCAGGCTGCGGACAGGCCACAACCGTATGAACCACCACCTTTTCACCAAGTTCAGATTTGGCCAGTCAGACCAGTGCCCCTGTCAGACAGATAGCATGACAACAGAACACTTGCTGCAGTCCTGCCCACTACACAATGGCCTCAGGCGCCAGATCTGGGCGGAGGAGACCACGATGCAAGGGAAGCTCTATGGCAGTCTGGAGGACCTGCGGCGCACGGCGACCTTTGCGCAGAGAGCCGGCGTGTCCATCTGAGTGATCGACAAGAAGAAGAAGAAGTATCTAAGTTTATACAATCAGGGCTTGCAGGTTTTAAGGACATTTTACGAGATTTCCGATATTCTTTTAAACCAGACTAGCCTCTACTCGCCTTAAGTTGGCTTCTGCGTTATACTGTAATGGACATCTTCGTTCAGCAGCATTTTGTGCTGGAGGACTTGGAGAGAAGATATCATAATAATATCAAGGCTGTGTGTGGATGTAGACATATAGAAGGAGACAGTGATCTCGGGTGTTTGCTAACATGGTATCAGGTAATTGTGTTAATGGATTCAGTGAGCCGCCATTTGCAGTCTGTGTCAGTTTTATGAGGCAAGAAGTGCATACTGTTATCTGAGATGAATCGTGGTATGACTCAAGATGAAATTGCACAGAGATAATACGTTGATAAAGAATGGATGTACTGCGCTGAGGTGGATGCTCGTCCGTTCCTCTACTATCTACAGTACCTCACGTATGGAGGACTCGGTGAACGTGACAGATAGGTACATCAAACGGCAGTGCTCGCATCATATTTATGTGACCCAAGAAATGTTATCAACATGTGTCACTATGAGACTGGACTTAACATGCTTGGTCACTGCTTTGAAATGGAAGGAGTCTCTATATTGGCGTTACATTGTTACCTACATTCTTTGAGAAATATACTTACAAATATTGCTGCTAATTTGGCACATCAGACGTGTGCTGCGTCTAATAAGCGGTGAAGAATATGATAGGGACAGTTAGTTAAAGTGAAATATAAAATAATTGATTAAATACTAATAATAGGTCATAGGTTTGTTAGAAGTTAGTACAACAAGTATAGTATGAACATGTAGTTTTAAACACACATAAAAATATAAACGCAGTTCAGAATACTAACAGCATATGTTATTATTTCTTTTAATGCTATCTGTACTGAAAAATGTTTACCATATGTATCATTTCAAGTATTTGCATAATAAATGCATGGGCCATGAAAATATGTAAATTACCATACAATTACTTGTTCAGTGTATAGATGTTGAAACTTGTTATTGTTCTTGAAAATAAAACATGGATATTTAAATGAGTGAATAAAATATGTTTTTTATTATTTGACTGCTGAGCAATGTTCAAAATGATTATAAGGGTAATACAAATAATTGTTGGTTTCCGCTGACATCTCCAATTTACCATATGTTTACTTGTTCATTGTATAGAAGATGTAGAAACTTGTTATTGTTCTTGAATAAAACATGGCTTTTTAAATGAGTGAATAAAATATGTTTTAATTATTTGACTGCTGAGCGATATTTAAAATGATCATAAAGCTAATACAAATAATTGATTGTTTTCGCTTGAATCTCCCAAAAATCTACGGCGGGGGGGGGGAGGAAGAAAAAATAACTTTTTTCTTCAAAGATTTTCCTTCGCAGCATATTTACCACACAGTTTAGGTGTATTGGACTGCATGTAAAAAGTTCAAACGCCTCCCATCAAAGCAACTGTATCGTATCTATAAATAAGGTCACAGAAATAGACACTTCAAAATATTAATTTGAAGTTTACTTATTCCAATTATGAATTACCGAAAAGCTTCTTATAAGCAAAAACTGCTCTATTGACCAAAAAAGTTAATGATTGAAAGGCAAAAATAACGTTTAGGTTCGGCACAAACAAGTGGGTCGGGTAAGCGGAAATAAACAAATTTATTTATGCCTAAGGACTTATCCGCAATTTGGAGGTTTTAACATGTCGGATTAGCAATCTGTAGTTATACTATTTAAAATATGAGCGGGATGATATAATGAGAAGTAACTAACAAATGGCTAGTTACTAGAGTACTGTATAAATATTATATGCCCATATATTGGAAGTCTGCCTATTACTGTCAGAGACAGAAAGCAAATCATATGCTTTTACCTACATAGTTCATATTGGTTTATATGTTCAAATCTTAAGTATTCGTATGTTGTACAGGTAAATATTTTGGTTGCATATGCCCCAGGTATGTTGAACTATTTATTCAAATACAGCAAAAATAATAATGGGGGCCTGGGATGTTCTATTACTATGTGTAATATTAGCCATTCAAGTGTCATAACTAAATAAAATATAGGATTGTTCATTGGTTGTAATTCTGATATAAGCTTGATGACTCAGTTCAAGTGTACTAGCATATACATTAATGTCGAAAATCATTGTCTTACAAAAATAGAATCAAAACATTCTAGACTAAGAACCTCTGCTATTAATTTTGATCATTTGACTCAAGTCTATTTCTTTGGAACTGCTATCTAAAATTCATCTCGCATGACACAATTGAAATCTTCAAAGTCCGATAACTCCAAGAAAAATCCCTGAATCGAACTGTCCTGGTAATATGCATACATCCCAGGCGCGTTGGAAGCTCACAAACATTTGGGGCGTGGACTGGGGGGGGGGCGTGCGGAAGGGGTATCCCCTGCCGACGAGAACTTTTTTTGCTAAACGTGGTGATTCAAATACTCAGTTTGCTAATTTATTTCATTATTTCAAGTTCAGATAAATTCTTTAATGGATTTAAGAGGCAGAGTTAAAAAATAGTATGTATTGAGATATCTTATAGCATGCAACTGTTCCCGACTTGTTTTTAACAATGTTTATGGTACTTTGTAACTTATCCTCTTGCGGTCTATTTGTGTACTTTTTGGTATTAGTTTTTGGTCAGCTGATCATTCTGTGCAAAAATTTGAATTATGTTACGCATGCGCAAATAAATTCCTTCATTGTTACATATAAAATATTCATTGTTTGATCTCAATTTTCACCATGACCAAGCAACTTCCCAATATATAACCATACATTGTTCGAAAGATAAGGCCATAGCCTTTTGAAAAAATAGCATGTCAAAAAATTCTATAGGTTGTAACTCAAACATTTCACTTTAGAATAAACACACCGGTTTTGACAGCCATGGGGGCTGCCATTTTGTGCATGAATACATATGCCAAAAACTATGAAGCTGTGAACTATTTAAGATAAAGTAGTGCCTAAAACTGTCTTTTTTTCTTATTTCTAACATATATACCTTTATATTGATACCAAAACATATCATTTAAATTGTATTTTAAAAATCGTATGCCTTATACACTGAACCCTTTGTGTTTATTATCTAACTGACAGCATTTAACCCTAAGGATGTGACTTCCGTTTTGGTGTAATTTGACATTTAAGAGAAACCAACCCTTTTAAATTTTAATAAAAACCACATTTTTCATAAGTCTGATCTATTTCGAGAAAGAACATGAAGTCCTGTCACACTGGTTTAAGGATTTATTGGAAAAAAAAATAAAGTTGAAAATACCACATATAAAGGCGTTGCGAGACAAGGATTTCGACAGAAAAGATGTAGTTATCTACATCTTGGAAAACATTATTTCAACTCAGAATAAAGCACAACATTGAGTTTTAATAGGCATGGCACACATAATATATAATATCAGAAGTGAAGTATTCTATAACATGTATATAATATCTAAATGTTATAGAATAGGTTTTTAATCCCTTTTGATTTCTTTTTCTTTTTTAGTTTCTGCATTTTGAGGCTAAAATTCATATAAATGTAGCATTTCAGATGCCATTTGACCCCAGAAAAGGGTTTGTTTACATAACAATCAACACAGGCAACAAAAAAAAGAATTTGACCCCAAAATGTAAATGCCATATATATTAATTAACAGTCTTCTCTCACACCTGAGCCTGTGGGTGAGGTCAGCCGCCTTCAATCTTCATTCTGCTTCAGGTACTCTCTGCTGTGTAATCTGTGAAAATAAAAAGTTTTTCTGTACATGTTTACTCAATATTGTGATTACTAGTGTAACTAGTAACAATATTGTGATTACTAGTGTAACTTAGATACAATAAGTGTACATATACAATAGTTTACACAGTCTTTTGTATTGCGATAAAGCTAGTCGCTATGCCAGCTTCACATTGTCGAGCTCACGTGCGAACAGTCCAGTTCAAAAACGGGTTTGAGAGTCCCAACAAGGGTTAAACTCCTGCTTGTACCACTGGTGTTCATGAGAAGTATGCCAGGCTGGAAAAGAAGTCATAAAATAGTAGAATACATGACAATAATCGTGTACTAACCTTCAAAGATACTGATGGTACGGACACGACAGTGTCAGCTTTACGGCACCGACCCAACGCTCCAGTGTAGTTGACAAGTTCAGTAGTTTTGATGACTTGTCACTTCACCCAGACTTGTATACCAATGAGTTGATGGTTCCGGCTGAGGTCCTGGTTCTTTTCAACACTACATTTGTAAAACATACTCAAATTGAACCAAACTGTGATGGTGAATTTTGATGCCGCTAACTCCATTAGGTGAGGTCTGGGTTTGCGTGGGCCCCTAAAGTGTTGTATGCATGTATTTCATGTATTTTTCAGCTGAAAGCCTGATCTAAGTACAATTAAAAAATAAAATATTAACTAAATAGGATCTGTTAACTTTGCAAATAAGGAAACTTGGTATTATTCAAAGCAGGCAGGTCGGACGGTCATCGTGGCCAATGCATCGGCCAGTGCGGACACGAACTTTGCGGTCATTTTTAACAATTACAGGTTCTAAAACTAAATGATAAGGATTGCAACACAAAGTATGATGACATAAATGAGATAATTGTCGAGACTCGTGCAAATAATTGTCAAAATGAAACTGTAACACAACACGGTGAACACAATGGGCCTTGGATGGTAACTCTGGTGGACATTTCGCTTTAACTTTCCCATATCTACCACCATTATGTCCACTAGAGACATAATCCCATAAAATACAGCCTTTAATGGGGTCAAGTTGGCATCTGGCAGTGATTCTCTCCATTACAGTGCGTTCATAGGCATCCATTTTCAAAATGTTGGCAGACGACAAATCTTACCGGAAGTTCTTAAAGGTTACGCATGCGCAAATAAATTCCTTCATTGTTACATATAAAAAATTAAATGTTTGATTTCAATTTTCATCATGACCAAGCGACTTCCCAATATATAACCATACATTGTTCGAAAGATAAGACCATATCCTTTTGAAAAAACAGCATGCCAAAAATTTCTATTCGTTGTAACTCAAAATATTCACCTTAGAATAAACACACCGGTTTTGACAGGCATGGGGGCTGCCATTTTGTGCATGAATACATGGGCCAAAAGTTATGAAGCTGGGAACCATTTAAGATAAAGTAGTGCCTAAAACTGTCTTTTTTTTCTTATTTCTTACATATATACCTTTTAATTGATACCAAAACATATCATTTAAACTGTATTTTAAAAATCATATGCATTATACACTGAACCCTATGTGTTTATTATCTAACTGATAGCATGTTACCCAGAGGATGTGACTTTTGTTTTGGTGTAATTTGACCATTAGGAAGGACCAGTTTTGTCTCATGACTTTGAGAAAACGTTTGTTTCTTCTTTTTAAGAGATTCTCACTGGCTGATACGTTGTCTTTGATTGTGGTAAACTGCATTTATTCTGTTGTATTTGTTTTTTGTATTAAATGAAGGATTAATCGTAATTGGCATGTAAAGTCATAAGATTTTGCGAACATTGCAATGGTTGCACAATGAGGATAATTCTTTATTTAATTGTAATAGTTGGTCCGGTTTTAACTAGTATCTAGAATGTGCACTTAATATGTTTTGCATGGCTAACTTACAGCAGTTACCAAGGAGTGAGAAGGGAAGGACTGCAGGAGGAAAAAACCATTTGATTCCACATAATTTGTAACGGAAATGTGTGTTATAAGTTGTATACTATGATGTACTTGTATGTCTGCCATGTTATATTTGTTTGTTGCTTTATTTGTATGTTTTTATATACATTTTATGGTAAAATCATGTTTGATAACACGGTGTTATTGTAAAGCTATTAGAACATGACACTAATAATTTGTAATGTAAAGACTCGCCCTATTTACGACTTGCTCCTTAACGACTCGCCCCATGTTTAAAAACGACTCTCCCCATATGAATAACAGCTCGCCCCATATGTATAACGATTTGCCCCATCAAATTTGGTTGTAGGAATCGGTTATATTTTGATGTTTTGTAGCTTAATTTGAGTGTGTGTAAACGAATAAATATGATATGATAAGACAATGTGGTATAGTTGTGTAATATCATTAAATGTGTTTACTGCCTATGTAATGTAATAAAATATGGGATTGAAAGTTGATATTTGACTGTATAGAATTGTGATCTATAATAATAGCAGACCTTTAATGTTGTTCAAATAACTTGTGTACGGGTCAACTTTGTAACTAAGGGTCGAGCAGTCATCTAATGGTTTTAACAGGTTTCACAAGTGTCATGTTTTGTATTGTACTATTAATCTAAATCACTTTATCAGCTGGACAAATCCAGTTTTAAACATAATTTAGCCCCACAGCAATTTGTTCTTTTGTGTTTTTGCATTCTTTAAATTTAATTTTAAAAGGTATTCGACCTTTTGTATGCAATTTTTATATGTAGAAAATGTGAAAAAAAAACACATTACACAACTGTTAATGTTTAGTTAAAGTATACACCATTGTAATCGATATTTTGTTAAGTTCAAATGAAAAAAAAGAAAATAATGAATGAACGTGTTCACGTCTTTTTCTCGCCGTAATGTTTCGATAAATAATAGATAGGCATATGTAGGCTCTAAATCTCTTAATATACATAAGCAAAAACATCACATTAAAAGGAATTTGCTTTTGTTAAAAGAAGAAGAAATTGACATTTGAGAAATATTTACAAATGAATGTTTTAAATTATTCAATCCAGAGCAGAACCAGGATTTCAAATAACCGTGTAATTCAAAATGTGTTATAATCTTATCGGTTCTAAACTAGCAGAATCTTTCTTCGATATGTGCTTTTGATATGACGTGTAGTAGTCAAGCATTCTTCTATAATCATGTACGATTTAGCGGACACTTATCCACGATGAACACGGACCGCACACTATATACTTGTATACACTATTTTTTGTTTAACCTTTCCTTTGCAACCATATTATGTCAGCATGAATTGGATTTCACGTTTATCAATGTTTTGCATCTAGATTATGTAAACAAAGAATGGTACTTGTATTAATATTGTCAACTATACAACGGTCAGATCAGATCATTGAGCTATATTGTCGAGTTTATTTTACGTAAGTATTATAGATTTCGTGTTTCCAAACCATTTGAATATATTTCAATAGAGCGTTCATTACGTATTGTATATAAATCGGGGAGGGGGGGGGGTCAGAAAGTACTAACTTCCATTGGAATCAACAGCAGTTGGAACCTTCTGGCTTTCAGCCCTCGAAATGTTGATTTCAAAACTCTACCCGACCTACATAATTGCGGCAATTACGTGTTTGCGAACATGACATGTGCAATAAGCGTAACCGTTTTTACTGCTTTTGATGTGTTTTGACAGTTACTAGTGACGACGAACAAATAAAACCTTAGAGAACATTGAAGGCCATTGTGATTTTAATAACGAATATGTTTATATGTCAATGTGTCTTAAAGATGATACGTCGTAAAAAGAATTATCCACGTACCATGATAAGTCCACTGGCATATATTATTAATTGGGAGGGAGAGCATGCTTGTTCAGTCGAAATAGTGTACCACGTAGTGTGTTTATGTTAATACTAACAAACTACGCGGACTTTTTTTTCAAACAACAATATAATGGAATACAGTTTGTCATACGCAAAGTAGTTTAGATAAATAATATATTTTCTACTTAATATGTAATCCTTGATTAAGCATGTTTTTCAGGAAATTTTAAGGAATATAAGGTGCAGGACTACGAATACATTGTGAGTATCAATTAAACACCTTTACTTTACAGGGTGCATATTGGTTATGGTGTTTTACCCCAGCATAAATCAAACACGTATTTGTTTAAATCATAACTATATTGTCAGTGGTATACTGTAACATCAATTTGAAATTGATTCCATTACGGAAATAAAAAATATCCTGACGGTTTTGTGATATATTCAGGCATAAAAGTCGGTGTGAGGTTAATGTTTCCGAGTTTTATTTGATGTTTCAACATATCAACGCCTGGAAAATTATTATATATGATATAATATTATATTGGTAAAATTATTTTTGTTTTAACATGTATTTGAAAGACAAAGCGACATCACATTTGTTTTGATTGATAATAATTCATATACACTAAGAGTAATTTATTGAAAGTTGTACTATAATCTGCAAAGAATTATCCAATATTTTACAAGATTGTGTCAGTAAAAGATAAATCGAATGAATATGAATAAATTGTGTGAGGTACTAGCTTTAACGTCGTTCAAGCAATTTTGAATATCGATCGCTTCTAAAATACGTGGAGTTTTGAGGGAATTTCCATTGACGTAATGCGTTTCGGATCAATAGATTTGACAAGTTACATATAAGAATAAAGCCGCAGCTGTTTGTAGAAATGAGTGTAGATTTCTGGGTGGGATTTATTTACTGGGTACGAGATTTTATATACGTTTCTTATTATCCTTATGTGAAGAGATCAATAAACGACCCGGTGGCTCTTATAATTAAGCCGATTTACAAACTAGAACATGTGTTTATTAAATATAACATATCAGGGTTTGTGATATCAACTACTGTCTTGTTTATGGAAATATTGGGAGTGCTGATTGCTACCGTATTACATAGTTTGTTTCATTACAAGAATACAAAAAAATAGCGTAAACAGTACAAGTTTTTTACATCACCCAACGTTGGGAATATATTGTCTTTATCAAACTATCCAGAATGTTACATGACTAATACTATATAAACGTAATGACTGTCTAGGGTGTACAGACGTTCTTAGGCAAATAACAGTCAGAAGATGGACAAAAGAGACCGCAAACCCAAACCACGCAGATCGATGGTAGGAACTGAAGCAGGAGTGGACGCAACTGTATGTACCGATAAGCGTAAATTACATAAGTGTAAGAGGTATGTAAGACATAATTAGTACAGCACATTTAAAATAATTCACTAAGTTTGTAAACTACAGAAGAAATGCAGACCCATTTTAATAATTCACTAAGTTTGTAAACTACAGAAAAAATGCAGACCTACATAAAATATGAAAATGATTTCTTATATTAAATTTAAAAGCATAGTTGTCGTTAACACTGCAGACACAGGCATTGTTAATACTTTGCCTGAGTTGTATGGCCAGGAACGAAACAATACCCTATATTGAATGGCATCTGCGTAGCAGGTTATTCGTACTGTGTGTGGGATGGAGTACAAACGTGTTTCATCGACACAAGACTGGTATAACAATATAACAATTCTATGAAAATCAATTCAATAACATAACCGTCGGATCTGAACTTGGTATACATTAACTCCGAATTCGTGTAGGTTATAGTGAAATGCATAAGGACACCTCGATGCGAAGACAGTAATATGGATTGAATATTCATACTTACAGTGACGTTTCTATGTTTCAGTTAGGAGCCCCGAATGTGCATGAAACACGACTGGAAATAGATACACATGTTCTAAAGATCGCACCATATGCACAGGTATGCAATCTTCTGAGTCTGACCGAGTTTTCTATTATTGAGAGAATCGTAAACTAATCGATTAAGCATTGGTGACAATCGGTCGGTATGAAACAAAAATGATTACACAAATCTGTTTATGTAAAGTACGTGTCATCTTCTCTACCGAGCTTATTAAACGCATTTGTTTTGTGTTAAGTTCTTCTTAAAATGAATGCATATTAAAATACATTATGATAAGTAACAAAGTCTAAAGTAGACATGCCGTTATAACCCTTCGGTCACATTATATGTTGGGACACACATAATATTTGAAATATTTGTTTTTGGTCCCTTAATATTGTGACACAATTTAAATTTCAAAGGGATTTGTCCCGAAATCGCTTAAATACTATTGGACACTCAAATATGATTTATAGCTCGACTATTCGAAGAATATGTGAGCTTTCCTACTACCCCCGGCGTCGGCGTCCGCGTCTGAATTTAGTTTTTATTCAAAAGTCTTGTAACATTTACTAAACAACTTTTAACAAAACTACATAGCTATTCAAATGAAACGTGGAATATACGTTTGTCATCATTCCAGTGTCAGGGGCATTATTCCTCATAACTCTGTTTTGAATTTTGACAGAGTTATGCCCCTTTTTCACTTAGATTTTCTGGTTAAAGTTTATATTCAAACGTTTTGTAACTTCATAACTACATAAGTTATTCACTTGAAACTTGGAACTAAGTTTTGTCATCAACTCCAGTATCAAGGGCAGCATTCTCAATAACTCTGTTTTGTGTTTGACAGAGTTATGCCCCTTTTTCACATAGATTTTCTGGTTAAAGTTAATATTGAAAAGAGTTGTAACTTTAATTCTACAAAAGCTATTCACTTGAAACTTGGAATATACCTTTGTCACCAACTCCAGTATCAGGGTGAACATTCCCCATTACTCTATTTTGTATTTTGATAGAGTTATGTCCCTTTTTCACATAGAATTTCCTTATAAAGTTTATTTTCAAAAGTTTTGTAACTTCAAAAAAAATACATGAGTTATTCACTTGAAACTTGGAACAACCTTTATCATCAAATTTAGTACCAGGGGCAACATTACCCAAAACTGTATTTTGTATTTTGGCAGAGTTATGCCCCCTTTTCACTTAGATTTTCTGTTTAAAGTTTATATTCAAAAGTTTGGTTACTTCAAAACTACTATTCAAAAGTGTTGTAACTTCAAAACTACATAAGTTATTCACTTGAAACCTGGAAATAACCTTTGTCATCAACTCTAGTAAAAGGGGCAACATTACCCATAACTATGTTTGTATTTTGACAGAGCTATGTCCCTTTTTCACAGAGATTTTCTGGTTTATATTTAAAAGTTGTGTTGCTTCAAAACTACATAAGTTAAGTAAAAGTCGGACCCACTCTAAATTTGCCGGTTGTGTCCGTCTGACCGACGGTTTTCGGGAAGTCTGCTTCAAGTTGTCAGGAACTGGCATAAGTATGTGCACTTAGTACTGCTAAACCGTTTAGATCGTGTTAGCCTGCCCAGGAAAAATGTGAGTAGGTTAACTGACCGCCGTGATATGACTGAAATATTGTTAAAAACGGCGAAACATTCAACTAAACAAAAATAAACAAACAAACAAACTAGTTTTTAATTTTTTACATATTTTAAATTTTTAAAAGACGTTCGCAACAAAAACAAAATAATTGGTTTAATTTCTCCTTTTGCTTCATTATATATGTATTGTATTTATGTTAGGCTAAAAAAAATAATCAATTGTTTCTCAGGCACTTTTTCAAAAAATCAGGAGGGAGGGCGAATGGTTTTTTTTATTGAAGTACGTTTTTTTTTAATATTTGTTTTCCTACTCTTTTCTATTGGCACTATGTAATGGCTTATTAAAACAAGTAAATAAGTACAGATTAAATACAATTTATTTTTTTAATAACAACATAATAATCCCTTTTTATAAAATTCTAAACATAGATTTATTAATCACAAACGGTCATTTATGCAAGCTAACTTAAAAAGGCAATCAATCTGAATGTTCATAAGTAACGCAAGTGCCGTCAAATTGATATACCATCAGCATTAAAGTACTTCTATTTATATAATTTAACTTTCATTAACAATTCATATTTTATATAAATAAATGTCAGAAATAGGAAATATTTTAGCAATAAATCGCAAATAATTTTTGGAAAGGAAAATCAACACTTGTCAAAGTAGCTGACATTTTCGTTTGTTTCCTTAGGACTTTTATTGACACAGATTTTCTTAAAAAATATGGAATGGATGAATGCTATTACACAAGCCAAAAGCATCTACGAAACAAAAATTTAAATCAACAAATAGACGATATTTATAAAGGTTCCCAATCGAAAATGACTTTTTTATTCAAAATGTACACAGTATTTCACAATGTGTGTATATCCGATTTATATACACGTAATTCAATCAGACAGGAAGAAAGTTACAGGAAATACCGAATTCTCTACCGGATTACTCTTCTTCCGCTATGTTTAAATGCGGATTCGTTTAATTTTAAGCAGGTGTCCATGGGCTCTAATTTAATACATCGTAATTTTAGTAAAAGTTCTTATGAACATTTATGGTGTTTATTCGTCTGAAATCTGTCTCTTATTTACGAAAGTCATTGTTCAAAAGCACTTGGTACGAACGGAATATCATATAATGTACATGCAGGTTTACTCCAGAGTCATACAGAAAATAGACGATAGCAAGTTACCAAAATTTTAATAATTCACAGATTTCAATGCGTAGTTTTTGTATTTTGTTCGATAACATGCCCATAAAAAACACTTTCTGCAAAGTTTTATTTTTATTTTAACATATTTCTGGACTGCTTCTTTAACATCCGGGCGATCATTTTGGGCATTAAATCGAATTCGTGGTGGGACATAAGAAAACGTTGCGGCGCTGCCCGAGAAACAAATCATTACCTTTTTTTTAGCCTTATAAGATACTATTTTCAATCAATAAATATAAATCATTGTTAATCATGAAGTTCAAGTCAATGGTTAAAAGTTAATAAAACACACGTATACAATGTATTGCCAAACAAAGTAGTTAAAAAAAGATCCATTAAATATCGCTATTCTATTTTGGCCATTGTTGTTTACGTAAACACGAACACAAAAAAGGCTACACAGGTACCCTATTTAAAGTATAATATTTTCAAACAAGTTCGGTGACCCATTCTTTTTATTAATGTTTTGGTGTCAGAATACATTGGTGCATGTGTGTGCTAAAATTTAAGAAAATCTGTTGTTTGGAACAAAATATATTGATGGTTGATCAATGACGTTTCAGAAGGTATTATTAGTACCCATTTGATCAACTTTAATGTCCAGCAATTTCATTATTTTAACAGTAAATGTAGGTAAAGGGTTTTTTAACGAAATACTCCTGTACGTATATTGCCAAACAAGACATGTAAAAGCATATAAGTTGAAAGAACCATAACGTGTTGTTTAAATAAAAGCTCTCCTTTATACATAAAGCATTGGTAAAAATCAAAACTGAAAAAGGGGCTTCCAGAGGTACCGTATTCAAAACCCAATAATTCCGGAAAAAGGCCGGTGACCCCTATTTTTATCACTGTTTTAGTTTCAGTATACAATGACACATGTTATGGAATTTTCTTTTTACAAAATATGTTGTTTGGAGCAAAAGATATTCGTATATTTGATAATTTATTAATGTTTTCCCAGGCATATTAAATGCATATTTATCCTCATTAACCGTCCATTAAAAGTCATTTTTTAAATAGTAACTGTAGATAAAGCGCATTTTATCATTAAACTGCACTTGTATATTGCCAAACGAAACATTAAAAAAATATGCATTTCAAAATATCCGTCCTTGTTTGAACATGAACGCTTTATATAATTGAACATAGTCACATAAAAAGAAAAAAGGGCTTCGACAGGTACCGTATTTAAACCCTAATAATTTCGGAACAAGGCCGGCGACCCCTAATTTTTAATTTAAGACTGTTTTAGTTTTAGGATACATTGGCACATGTTTGTGCAAATTTTTAAAAATATCTGTCCTTGGAAAAAAATAAAAAATAAACACTGTTGCGAACGTCTATAATAGGGTTTCTTTGACAATTTTTCATGTTTGTGAAAAATGAAATTCTACGGATTTTGTTTTGCAAACACAAATCATTTTGAATAACAAATATGATATAATGAAATTAAAAAAAATATACGAAATCGTATTGCTTTCACCGGGGCTCGAACCCACGACCTATTTATCAGTTTTTTACGCTGAACGCTTGGCCAGTCAGTCTACTATACATAAGGGAACAATATACAAGTGCCATTTTTTAAATGTCACCGAAAGATTACTCTTATTTAATTGTTCCGCGTTATAGATGCTTTATAAATATATACATTTGAACACATGATTACCAAGGGTATTGTTTCGATTCTGAAGTATTTCTTTTATTTTTGGAATCTGTGACAAATATTGTGCAAATTTTCTATTTGCCAATCTCAAAACAGGACTATTTGAATACGTTATTTGTAGTCTTTGAAGTTAGCCGACATAAGCAATTTATACAGTAAGAGGGTTTAGCGTGAAACTATTGTATCTAATAAAGAAGTGTTGATCAGATACAACAGTTTCACGCTCAAGCCTCAATTAGGAACACAGTTTCCTTAATTATACGTCATAAGCATGTGTGGCATTAACCTCAAATAAAAGACCTGTGGATGTAAATGAGGGTTTCTCTCCAGGTAATGTTTCTATTTGTTGTCTTATGGTATGACATGAAAAAGATATTAAATAGTTCTTGTCGCAATATTATATTATGTAAAAGAAATAATAGATGATTATTTGTTAAATCGTCCGTATACATTTTTAGTATGCAATAATGCATTGTTTTAACGAGCACATATCGGTGATAACCAATTGTCTACAGATGTGTTAATTTACATGTAGTTAGGCGCGTGTGAGTGCAGGATTTTTACCGATCGTTTCCCCAGTGCCTGTTTTTTGGGGGAATTAAGAAAATGAAAATGTGGTAAAAAACAACGTGTATATTTTGTAAGTGCAACCCAATGAAAATATTAGTATTATTAATATCTGGACCGTAAAAAAAATTTCACACCGCCCCATGATACATGAACAACCAAAACACTTTACGTTAACATAATTTGTATACAATTTGTCAGGCAAATTTAACAAATTAACTATGTAAAAAAATAATTGCGGTGATAATCGAAAATTATTTCGTATCATTTTTAAGTAATATACCCTACGTTTATCTACTACAAGTTATCTTATACAAAAACAAGTAAAATACTGAAGCATTTATACCGTGTATCCCAACGAAAAGAAATCTTCAGGGAACGTACAGCTCTTTGAGGTACTTGGTGATGGCCTCCACAGTCTTCTCCCCTGAGTACGTCTCATTTCATATGTATTTCGAACCTGTTACGAATTCGTCTGATATATTTTTGGGATATTGCGCCTACTCATTTGTGACTAGTGTAGTGGAAATTGAGCTTAAATTAGCCGATGGAATGATAGGATTTATTCATTTGGGACTACTGGCGGGAAATTTTTACAACATTTGACTGGATATTCAGGAAGGTCAAAAGTTTGGTTAAACAGCTACGACACATTAATGGGAGCATGGCACACTTGGTATTTATAGAGTGCGCCGCTAGGCTAAACAAAAAAGTCATTTCATTCTGGGAATGAATATAATATTCTGTTCGTGACATACAATGATAAACTATGTTCATACTTATCACGCCAAATTTCTAGCTTTTAATTGGTACACATTTACAAAAACAATCTATACAAAACGTGATCTAAGACAGCTACGCATAATGCAACGCATCATAAGGCGCCGTTAAAAAACACACTTAAAACGTAAAGAGAAATGGGAACACTACATTACATTAAAGTAAATATGCATTATATGGTTAATACAACAGTAAACTCGTTAAATCCTGGGGCTGTTATTTGAAAGCTACTTTGGGAACACGAAACTGTGAACAGACACTTTGCGAATACGAAACTGTGAACAGACACTTTGGGAACACGAAAGTGTGAACATACACTTTGGGAACACGAAACTGTGAACAGACACTTTGGGAACACGAAACTGTGAACAGTCACTTTGGGAACACGAAACTGGGAACAGACACTTTGGGATCACGAAACTGTGAGCAGACTTATGTTTAAGATAAATTCCAGTGTTATGTAATGTTCGTAAAATTTAATGATTTAACCACCTTAGGTTTTTCATCAATGATACTTGTATAATCTAAATAATTCACGTAAACATATATATTTTATTATTTGGCAGACAAATATAAGTTTACTGTGTTACAAGGCAAGACAATAATAGCGGGAATGAGTATCATAGTTGTACAAGTGAACAATCAAACACGTATTTATTCTATGTGTATCAAATGAAAACAATCATCAGGACACATTCATCACATTAACATAATGAATTGATATACTATATTGATAAGCAAAACATGTAAAGATATATATTAGATAAGGGCGAAGTAGTATTTCTTAAATAAATAATGTCGTAAACGTTACATCTCGACAAGAGAAGTTGAGAGAAAAACGTAATTGTAAATAATTAGTAATAAAATACAAATTCATATTAACGTGCATGTTGAATTAATAAATAGAAATTCTTCATTCATTATTATTCGTTTTGTCTACGATGTTCTGGAAGCTTGTTGCAATTATTTTAACACAATTGACATCAATCTCCTAACAGAGTTGTCGTGCGTTGCTCTCACCATACATTATAGAATATAGTCCGTGTGCAAGAAAACTGACATAGGCTGCTGCAACGCGTAAAATTTATAGAATAAGTCAATATTGTTGAACCTGTGCTGTAATTGGCACATGTCTGGTACTCACTCTGGATACACATGCGATTCTATAAATACATCTACCTAACGGAGCAATTCAGAGAAAGTCTGTTTATAAACACTCTCTGTTTCACAATTGACCAGCAACTAATTGCACATGATTTCTGTTTTTATCCGAAGGCAAAAACAATTAAATAGAACAATACATATCTTTAAAAAAAGGTTTTCGTCGTCTATGGTAAATTTGAAAATAAGAAATGTAGATTATACTTCATACATTCAAATTTAAACTGAGATATTTGTAACTGTGTTGGGTTTTCCATTACAAATCACTTATACGTCACATGAATGACCATATTTAGAACGGCACATATCATTGTATATTTTAACGTTACCATTCTGTAACAATTAATCTAAATATGTGTAGTTTTCAGCTTTTTAAGCGTTAAAAGAATATTCAAGGGAAACAGATTAACACATAAAATAAACCGTAGACGGTATACAAATATATTCTCTTGTTACAAGTGTTTTAGCACAACTAACATCTGCTATTTCAATGCGCGATATTTTTAGAATGATTGGCACCGCGCATTTCCTTCTCGAATTGAGCTATTTAAAATGTGACGTACTAATACACTGTAGACGCGGCTCCTGATCAGCGAATGCACCACTGCTAAGCGATATCGATAGAACAAATGCCCTAGTTTGTGAATGTTATTGTTTTGTTGTCTTTATTTGACGTAGCTGTCTAAGATCACCTTTGACCCATATTTTCTTGCGATAATTATGCAGCGGGAATATTGAATGCCAATAGAATTGGGCACATTTTCTAATTCTAGGGAATGAAAACTTCAAACAATGGTTTAACGTATAACAATAACTGTTGCATACCTATGGGGAATACAAATTTACATAATTGTTTACATATCATCGCGTATATTCTAGAACTGAGGCTTATTATGAACGTATTGTCTCATTGTATGCCATAAACCGAATGATAAATTCATTCACGTAACGAAATAACTATTTTGTTTAGCCTACATTTATATCAGCGATACGCTCTATAAATGGCAATTGTGCAATGTTCCCATGCATAAATCTAACTCTCAGAGCTGCCGTTCCATGTAGCCTAGTGATTCTAGCGAGTTCATCGTATAACACAAAAAGTAGTGGCATTCTAAAAATAGCGCGCGCGTAGCTAGCAACGGCTGTATAGCTGTGTTAATATACTCGTACTTGTATCAATAAAAGCGTTCAGAGAATCATAAACCTAACAATTTCAATAAATGTTGAATTTATATTATAAACTTACTGTCAATTTGATATAAAATTGTGGTTACGATTTATTATTGTGATAAATGGAATTTAACTGTAAATATTGAAAAAACAAAAATAATGGTTTTCCGAAAAGGGGGCGTGCTAAACAAAAATTACAAATGGACATACAAAGAAAATGAAATTGAAATAGTAAGCAATTTTAACTACCTTGGTATTGTTATGTCAAGTGGGGGATCATTTATTCCTGCCACGAATACACTATATGGCAAAGCTACAAGGGCGATGAACTCCCTGTTTTGTATAACAAAAGACATGGAAGTCCCAATAAATGTTATGTTCAAGTTGTTTGATTCATATGTCTTGTCAATCCTTAATTATAGTTGCGAAGTATGGGGATTTATTGCGGCAATTAATATTGAACGTCTTCACAGAAAGTTCTGTAAAAGACTGCTAAATGTGAAATTATCAACAAATTCATTGTCATTATATGCTGAAGTTGGTCGATTTCCTTTATATATTGGTAGATACCTAAGAATTGTTAAATATTTTTTAAAATTATATCAAAATAAACAAGGAAATTGTATCCTTAATACTGTCATTAATATGCAAAGATTAGAAATTGATGCACAAAATAACACTGTTAATTGGTCCTCCAAAGTTCACCAAATTTTGAATCATGCAGGATTTACAGATGTATGGTTATTTCCTGAGTCTGTTAGTATTGATAGCTTTATTCCTCTGTTAAAGATTAGACTCAGAGATCAGTATATATCTGAGTGGAGAGTTAATGTTGATTCATCAACCTCATTACTAGTTTACAAAGAACTTAAACCTGTATTTGAAAGGTCTCTGTATTTAGATGTTATTGACAATAAAAAACATAGAAATATCATTGCCAAAATACGCCTATCATCACATAAATTGTTGATTGAAACTGGCAGACATTATAACATTAGCAGAAACGAAAGAAAGTGCACTTTATGTAATCTTAACGACTTAGAAGACGAGTATCACTTTATAGTTAAATGTCCGTTTTATTTAGAAGAAAGAACCAAATACATACCAACATACTTCTCAACAAGACCAAGTATGCACAAATTTTTGAAACTTGTGAATAGCAATAATAAAGGAACGCTTAGGAAGTTAGCTATTTACTGTATAACATGCTTTAAGAAAAGAGATAATTATATGTTTCTCTAACTCAAGGTTTGTTAATGTCATTTATGTACAGTTTATTAAGAAATGAATGTATTTGTTGCCTGTTATCATTGTTTTTCCTCAAACATGTGTTTATATACCAAATCAGTTCATTATATACTACCACACAACACCCTCACGCATACTATATCTCCCCTACCTTACACACGCACACACACACACACTCACACACACACACACACACTCACATAAACTCACACAAAGACTGCTACTCGTGCAACATACATAGACATTTCGACAGCATATATGCCATTAGGGCTGTCTAAATTTTGTTTTCGTTTTAGACTGCCAAAAAAATGGCATCCCATATTAAAGACTCGTTAAAGTTAATACATACGTACCCTTTATGGCAATCTAGCATGTACTAGGTTGCCCTAATTAAAGGGTTTATGTTGTAGCGAAGTTCAAGTATAAATATACGACGTGTCAAAAATGCATGCATACATATACTCATACACACACACATGCACGCACACACACGCACGCATGCGCGCACGCATGCACGCACGCACACACACACACACACACACACCTTTTACCCATACAAGCAGATTATTAGATCCATTGTTCATGAATTGTGTATTAGATAAATATGCTATTATTTACCGGCTCTGTGATTACTAATATTTTATTATTTATTATTATTTATTATTTATTATTTCCACGCATGTCTGTCTTATTATGAATTTGGTCAACACGATGAGCTGTAATATGCTTAAGTGAATACATATTTGTTGTTGTTGTTGTTGTTGATTTATTAACGATTATTTATAATTGCAATTTATAATTGCATCTTTCTCTCAACTTCTCCAGCAGTTGTTATTTAATCTGTTAAAAGATGCTACATTTTCTATAGATAAATAGATGTTTGCGTTATCAAAAAATAAAGTGTTAACATTTAAAAAATCGCTGAATGTTCACTGACTGTTGCTTTTTATTGGGATACACATGCAGTATACATGCTTATTTGACTTCAAATTGGTATTATATTAGATAACTAACATGAATGGTATATTACCGGTACTATAAATAACTATATAGACTCGTCTGAAACATGATAAGTTTAATTCATTCCCGAAATTATTTTCTGACATTGTGAATCTGTTAAATTGGCTTGACAAATGCAGATAACAATTATGTTAACCTAAATTATTTTGGTTATTCATATATAACTGGTGGAAACATGGAGTTGTATGATTGGTTTATTCACGGCATATATATTAATTATAATTCTATCTGGGATCTGAGAAGTCACGTAACCGATCATCTTGGCCGTCTGTTTAGGTCAACTTTATATGACATCTTAATATTAATTTCAACTCCGATTGTTT
Source organism: Congeria kusceri (assembly GCA_027627225.1). Classification (NCBI taxonomy): domain Eukaryota; kingdom Metazoa; phylum Mollusca; class Bivalvia; order Myida; family Dreissenidae; genus Congeria; species Congeria kusceri. Next base: position 19,030,490 of record CM051039.1, read on the forward strand.
TTTTAAAGACATTTTTCTTGTTTTTTATATAACATATGGACGCCTGATACGGAAGTAAAGAATTCATAGTATATATAGCGCATTTAAGTGGACAACTCAAAAACATGCGCGTGTGTTTTGTTGAATGATATTCACTATGGAAAGCGGTCTTTAAACTTGCAAAAGCATTAACCCAATATCAATATTTTCAAACAAAGATTAAAAGTAACTTTTAATACATGCAATGGAAATGATGTGCATAATAATATAATGCGCATTGCTGCCAAATTGATGTTGATACGAACTGGATCCGTTTTAAGAATGTATACAAATCATTCGTGATATATACGTTTGAAGGTAGTCAGGTATACATTTTCTCATGTTGATAGACTGATGTTCTTGACCTTCTTTAAGATTAAATACGTGTGTAGTGGAAACGCGAACAAAATATTAAACATCACTGAATGAACAGGCGGACGTACAGACGAACATACATGTCTCTCGAACAGAACAAAGCGAAAAATAATTTTTTTTAGATCGAACAGTCAAACTTTGATGATCTGGTGTTGTGTTAAAAACCTAGTTTCTTGATAAATTTCTATTTCGCTGACCATTGGGGCCGAGATAAATATAAAATCTTAGTGAATTGGTGTCGATTTTGTGTACACCACATCACTTTATAACGTTATTACTTTCATACTAAACATACGACAAAATCTGCAATTTAGATTAAATGCTAATGGATTTTCGGAAAATAGTTATTCTTCAGGAAATTATGTTCAGACTCGAAACAAGTCGTTGATTTGACACGATTTTTGAATTTAACTCCGATGTAATAAAGTAAGTATAACGTTCTATATCGTAAAATTTTCTGTGCACACCTTTCACAAACATATGTCATTATGGTAATGCCAAATCACGAACATAAAACAAATACAATAAGAAACCAAGGTATATATACCAACTTTGTTTTTTCGCTTTAACTGAACATTGGTGCATTCGCATGTGTAGGAGCCGGTTCTACGGTGTGATCAGTGTGGCGGGCGAATTAGAAAACACTAAAATGTGAAAAAAGTGTATTCATTTACATCGTTGCAAAACAACAAATTTATTGCGCATTAACATAACAATAGCTTTTAAAATATTGCAATAACGTTTTTTATTCTCCTTTTGTGTGAAATGTGTTTTTCTATTATTGAAGTGCCATCAGTATTCCAAACCTGCTACGAATCTGTCGTTAATAATTTATGGGATAAATACTCATATAAGTTTACTATTACATTTGTTCAATATTCTAAATATGACTTATACATTGCTAATGATAGGTTCCCACTATCACGACCCGTGTCATGATTGAAATCGTGGTCTTAATCGTAGACCAATCGTGGTGATCCTATCAGATCTTATCAGATTTTGAGGTCAATCGTGGCAATTGTGTTAATCTAAGAAAAAGTTTGAACTGTTCAAAAATTATCTACGATTAACACGATCAACTGCGATCGATTGTCCATCGGGAACTTCGTATCAAATCGTATTGCATCAAAACAAAGCTCGCAACCGAGCGCAAAACATCGTTTCGAAACGTATAGACTCGCATTACATCGTATCCAAGCCTGAAATCTTAGAGAAATACCAAGATTAAATACGAGTGTTCAATCGTTGTGTTCGTATACGCGATTGATATTAGTCAAAATGGTAAGTTTAAATACAATATTGTCTCGTAAACATGCAAATCAAATTTTGAAATAGACGATATTTTATAACGGTCCATTTTGTAATTATGTTGTTTTTTTTCTCTCAATCATACCGTTTAGAATAGACGCTTCCACAAATGTCAATCATATTTAAATTAATCTGCAATATTTACCAATCATCGCACTTGGATATCACGTGTTAAGCGGTTAACGATTTCCTACAAAATAACACGTGGGATTTGTTTGTGATATTCCAAAGAGCACGTGGTAATGTTTATGATTTTTGATGAAGGGTAATAATCCTTATATGTGTAGCTGATGAATTTATGTCCACTGTAAAACGTACGCCACTCATTAAAACGTAATCAGGTGTAAAAACTAGAAACAGTCACGTTCAGCAGCAGAACATTATGTACGAGAAAAATATATTTAAAGCCTTTCAAAACCACATGAGACAAATTATTTGTCCGATTTTCAATTGCATGCTCTTTGTTTGGGCGACATATATATTAATTTAATGGTATCCTTTTTGACATTCCGACATCAAATATTCATTACAAACACACATTATCTGGATATACATGTCTATAGTGAAAAACGACCATTATGAATTTCATAACCGGACACTATGTGGAAGACAGATAATTACGCTGTCGAAGATCAAAAGCTATGCAGTTGAACAAAACTCAATATTAACCTTTAACTTAACAACAACAAGATGCTGAATAGTAAAAATATTAAACATTATATGAATGCAAAGACTGTGCTACAAGCTTTCCAACCGTTATTACAAGTGTTTTATGTTCCTTAAAGGGAGATACTATCAAAATATTGTTGGTTTCTTTTGAAATTGTCTGAAAATGTATTCCCTATAAATTAATTAAGAATCTGAGGTAGCAAAATTGTCAAAAAAGTATATTCCACAAATTATCAACCACTGCCGTGAATCGAGCCCGGGTCCTTGAGAATGCGTGTCTGTCATGCTAATCACTAGGCTATTGCCGCTACAGCTTTGGGCGTTTAAAATTCTGCAAAATGTAGTTTCTGATATGATTAGTTTATCCGACCTCAATCGTGATACATTGACAATATCAACAATGATACGTAAAAATCAACCGCTACTGCGTAATAACCGCTAAGTCTAAAAATAATCCTGATTTGTTTCTCAGACAGCGCCGCAACGTTTTCTAATGGCCCGCCATTAATTTGATTTAATGCCAAAATCGCGCCGGGTTTTAAAGGAGCAGTCCAGAAATATGTTAATACAAATAAAACTTTGCAGAAGGTGTTTCTAATGGACATGTTACCGAACAAAATACAAAGAATAACCATTGAAATACGTGAATTATAAACATTTTGGTAATTTGCTAAAGTATATTTTCTGTATGCGATACCTGGTGATATCACTTGGGTAAATAAGCATGTATATTATAGTATATTCCGTTCGTACCAAGTGCTTTTGAACAATGCCTTTCCACAGACAATGCCTTTCGTAAAAAAAGAAACATATTTAGGACGAATAAACATCATAAACGTTGATAAGAACTATTACTAAAATTACGATGTATTGATTTAGATCCCATGGACAGCGGCTTAAAATTAAACGAATACGCATTTTAAGATAGCGGAGTACTTTAATGCTGATGGTGTATCAATTTGAAGGCACTTATGTTAATTATGAATATTCAAATTGATTGCCTTTTTACGTCAGCTTGCATAAATGACCGTTTGTGATTAATAAATCTGTATTTAGAATTTTTTAAAAAGGGATGCTGTTATTAAAACTTAAAATTGTCTTTAATCTGCATTATTTAGTTGTTTTAATAAGCCATTACATAGTGCCAATAGAAGAGTAGGAGAAAAAAAATACATCAATCCCCCCCCCCCCCATCTGATTTTTATGAAAAAGTGCATAAGAAACAAACAATTCATTAAATTGGTTTAGTCTAAACTGTTCTTCCTCGTTATAATGATGGCCACGTAAATAATAAAATGAGTAATAATCATTCCCTACTAAACAAATTCACTACTCAACAAATAATCTTTACATGAGTCGGTCATAACGAGATGAATAAGTAAGGGTTAGATTTGTTCTATTCGGCTCGCCGCGTGACCCAATATTGTCATTTATTAATGTATAAGGACGTCGCATTACGTAGTATTTTATTTTCTACCGCAAGTACAGTCATATTTCATCCTACATTGATCCTACATTGAATGTTGTTGACTTACGTTTTCCTAACATGTCATGTTCTAATCAAATTCATTATTGTAATGATAACCATTTGACAAATTAAACGATATTTAAAAATGTCTTACTTTCGGGTAGTTTACCGGCCTAAAGCTAATAGGATCACAGATTGTTTACTGTTTACTTTTGATTGCGGTAAATAATCATAAAAAATCTTAAGGCAATTATAATATATTATAACAATACATATGCAATACCCGCAATCGTTACGACTAACGGCGGACTAGTAAAATCTTAGGGGACATTCACGCCCAGAGTGCAATTATAGCGTATATGTATATAGACCTCTATGTAGTAAAGATGATACGTTTTGTAAGATCCAAATACCAGTATATATTCAACGGCATGTGCTTATTGTTGAGTAGCGATCATGCTATTGTGGTGTATAACAAGTGATTGAGAAAATACAATGAGAAATGCTCATTATGTTTACATAGCTAATCTTGTGAATATGTTAACCATAACACAAATATGTGTGCTATCTTTAAAAAATTTGTCATGGGACACAGTGGTCCATAAGCAAGCATGCAAAGTGCGAATGTCAAAGTGGTTTGAATAGAATATATTGTCCCCTTTGTTGAATCATGTTGATAGCTTTATAGGTTACTTTTAAGGAATATAAAACGCAGACTAAGTACATTTAGAGAGAGTAAAACAAAATATACATTGAAAATATCCCATAGAGTGGTTGACCCAAGCATAAAACAAACACGTATTTATTGGTGCAACAACTGTATTTACAGTGGGATACGTCTACATCAGTGTTTTCTCTATTACATTTCGGAAATTAAATTAATCATATTGGCGGATTTGCAATATATTCCAGCATAAAGGTCACTGAAAGGTTAATATGTCCGAGATATATGTCATTTTCAAACGTCAATGAAATCAACACCTAAAAAAATTATCTTATTTTATTGGTCGATTTATATCTACAAGTATCTAAAACGCAGACTAAGTACATTTAGAGAGAGTAAAACAAAATGTACATTGAAAATATCTCACAGAGTGGTTGACCCAAGCATAAAACAAACACGTATTTATTGGTGCAACAACTGTATTTACAGTGGGATACGTCTACATCAGTGTTTTCTCTATTACATTTCGGAAATTAAATTAATCATATTGGCGGATTTGCAATATATTCCAGCATAAAGGTCACTGAAAGGTTAATATGTCCGAGATATATGTCATTTTCAAACGTCAATGAAATCAACACCTAAAAAAATTATCTTATTTTATTGGTCGATTTATATCTACAAGTATTACTATTAGAAAGAAAAATGCGGTACAAAGCAATGTCCTCTTTGTATGCAATGATGATAACTTATATAGTTTCAATAATAAATTATTGGACTATCATATTATTATCATCAAACAAATTTCAATAATTACAATTGCCTGTGGTTTCATCATTTTACAGTGTTCTGATTGGCTGAAATGTATCATGTGACAGGCTTTTATTTTTCGATGAAGCCGGTTGCCTCTATTAATATTCATGACTGCCTACTTTTTATTGTTGTTTACATGCAGTGCTGACGTCAGACACAAAAAACGCACACATAGAAATGCAGTAACAGATTTATTAACATTTATACATGGCATTTCAAAAAAAGAATTAATAATAAATAAATTAATTAATTAATAATTAAGTATAAACATGTAAAATGTAAGTTGTTCATTTCTTTTTGCCTATTTGTTGAGCATTATGTATGAAAAACGATACGATTTCAATATGAACATTTCATTTTCTCATAATTTGAACAACACAAATGAGAGGACGAATATAATCAAAGGAAGTTAAAAAAAAAGGAAATACACAGATATTTGTACCATACTTCATATGTTTTTTTTAATGAACTTCATGATAACGACACATTTATTCCTAGTGCTGTGCCGATAAAACACTTTCAATTGTTTTTGTGAGTGAAACAAAAAACGTATCCATGATGTGTTGTATGAACAGTCTGCACAGAACTCAAGTCAACAAGTAACACATATTGGGGATTTCCCAAAATTGTACATATCTGAACTCTGATGCACATGAATGAGGTTTCGACTGTAAGACAAAAAGTATTTTTAAGTATTTTGAGGATTTTCGAATATAAATTATTCTGAACTTTTATTATACTTTGTTATTAATCATTGTTTTATAGGTTTTATTTTACTTTCATATTTTTCTATGAAACTTTGATCAGATCGTACATACCCTCTTTAATATTTAAATTTATATTTATCAAAAGAGGACAACAAATGAAATTTAACAAACACAAACATAAAAATACACAATTTTACAGATTAGGGCAAAGAACGGTTTAGAAACTAGGATTTCAGTCAAATAAAAGACATCCAGTTGAACAAACGTCTCACATTTTTTTTACAAGGAAGCCACCGGAAAACCAAGCGAGCATGGTATGCAGTCATCCCATGGAGCTTGCAAAAGAATGCCACAATAACACCTCGAAAATTGTTCGAGCTCCATCCAATTGTCACCTCTGAGAGCTGAATGTACCATTTATCATTGTAAAAATCCCATTTTCAAGTACGTAAATGACTCGCAAGCTGCGCAGCTCAAAACACTCCTTGAAGTAGGCTCACGTTGGTCAATTAAGCATAAGCCAAGGATGATTTGCACAAAATTCACTTGTTCATTAAGATTTTCTCCAACATTTATCCATTCACATTGCACGACAGGGCGACGTATATCTTGTACATTCAGTTTGTGGCGAATCGTTATAACACACAGAGGCGAATCGTTATCACCCTCTGCCGAATCGTCATTATACTTTGGCGAATCGTTATGTGTCGAAGCGTTATTGTGGTGAATTGTTGCCAATTCTATTACTGGGGCCAGGAGATTCATCAACAGCTGAAACAAAAGTTAGAAAAAAAATTAAACAATTTTCATTTACTAGTAGCTTTGACGGAAACAATTAAAATTGTCTTCTTGTTCATAGTTCTTTACAAAAAATATGCATAACACTTGACCTTTCCTAGCTAAAGAAACTTCAGGGAACAGTTTATTTAATTTTGACTAGACCTGTTTTATGTCGCGCAAAGTCAAAAAATATTAAAAGCGACATTTTAAGTTATGGAAGCCAGAACTAGACCTTTCTAATTTATGTCACACAGGTTTTTAAGTGGCGTTTTAAGAAAGAAAAAAAAAAATAAAACATACATATGAAATATTGCGTTTCAAATATAAAAAAACCCATTATATTTTACGCCTAAAGTACGGTTGCATACACACATGTATACGGGCGTTTACAAAATTGCAACTATCTGAAAAAACTTTCGACTCGTTAGCCATCAGTCGTAAATCTAACTGGAACGCGTTTCAATATTTCCGTCTCTTGCAACATATATTATGGATACAAAACACCTTGTTCGAAATTGCTCTTACGAAATATGAACCAAAACAAAAGTAAATCAAAAGTTAATTTTATCACTAGAGCTACTGTATCATTTCAGATACCGCTGTGTTGCGACATGTACACAATGCTACTGCAGTGCAAGGGGCGGAGCCTACGAATCATACTTCAATGTATTGATGCGCGAATTGCAAAAAATAAATCCCAAAAATAATTTACTATTTTAATGTGAAAATTTAAAGTATACAAACAATTGTAATTCGGCGTTATGCAAATTAGATACCAAAAAACTGACCTTCATACATCGATGAAGGGCCGAAAAGAGCGTTTCAATTCTTAACTAATGAGTCAGAAGAAAAAAAATTCAATGAATAGAAATTGACCATGTGAGATACTAGCTTTAACGCCGTCTTAGCCGATATTGGTTATCAATCGTTATTAAATACATGTACGAGGAGTTTTGAGGGTATTTCCATTGACGTAATGCTTTTCGGATCAATTGATTTGAATATATTATAATAAAGCCGCAGCTATTTGGAGAAAGGAGTGCTGATTTCTGTCAGGAATGTATTTACTGCGTGTACGAGTTTTATACAGGTTTCTATTATTATCATTATGTTAGGAGATAAATAAACGATCCGGTTGCTCTTATAATTATGCACATTTACTAACTAGAACATAAATTGTTTGTGTCATAACAAGTATAGAAAACAGCGTAAACTATACCAATTTATTACATCCAACAGTGTTGGGAATATATTGTTTTTATCAAACTATAAAGAATTTTACATGACTAAAACGATAAGAACTTTTCACTTGTTTAGGCTTATAGCAGTGAGAAGATGGACAAAAGAGACTGCAAACCCAAATCTGCCAAACCACGCAGATCGATGGATGGAACAGAAGCAGGAGCGAACGCAACTGTATGTATATGTAAGACATAATTAGTATAGCACCTTTTACTAATTCACTAAGTTTGTATACAGAAGAAATGTAGACCTACATAAAATATGAAAAATGATTTGTTATTTTAAAATTAAAAGCATAATTGTCGTAACACCGCAGACACAAGCAATTTTAATACTTTGCATGAGTTTTATGGCCAGGAACGAAACAAGAACCTATATTGAATGACATATGCGCAGCAGGTTATTCATACTGTGTGTGGGATGTGGTTCAAAAAAGCTTAAGTGTTACATCCACACAAGGCTGGTATAACAATATAACAATTCTGTGGAAATCAATTCAATAACATAACCGTCGTATCTTGGACCCGTCTTATAAAATATCTTAGGGTATATTTACATTACGATACAATTTGAAAGAAGCATAAATGCTTAGCAGCAACATCTGATTACTTTATTTCAGTAATTCTATTCATGTTCTTGGTATCGATTACGTGTCCTTTATTTCAAGAACATACTGGTAATAATTGTCTATTTTTTAGACTACATTATTCAGTCGTAACTTAAACTTGTCGTAAGATCTTTGATAAGACAGGGCCCTTAACTTTATGTACATTAACTCCAAAATCGTGTAGGTTATACTCGTTGTGAAGAACATTCGGGAAAATAATGAAAATGTTATAAATCAAACCTCAAATTGAATTTAAAAGATGAAGGAGACGATAAAAAAAAAAGATTACATGTACATTCTTAAAATGGCATAGTGAAATGCATAAGGACACGTCGATGATAAGATAGTATTATGGATTGAATATTCATACTTACAGTGCCTCTTCTATGTTTCAGTTAGGAGCCGCGGATGTGCATGAAACACGACCGGAAGTACATACACGCGTTCTAAGAATCGCACCATGTGCACAGGTAAGCAATCTACTGAGTGTGACCGAGTTTTTGTATATCTTGACAGAATCCTAGCTAACCGCTAAAGCATTGCGACAATCGGTCGGTATGAAAACAACATATGAACACGAATCTGTACGCCAGCTTAAACTTAAACTATGCATATGTCTCCTGTGAGTATGTACAGTACGTGTCTTCTCTACCGAACTGTTTAAACGCATTTGGATTTGTGTTAAGTTCTTCTTAACATGAATGCATTTTAAAATACATTATGACAGGTAACGAAGACTAAAGTAGACATGCCGTTATAACCCTTCGGTCACATTATATCTTGGGACACCCATAATATTTGAAATATTATTATGTTTGCGTCCCTTAATATTGGGTCACGAGTTAAATTCCAATTGGATCTTGTCCCGAAATCGACACTTAAATATGATATTCTTTTTTTTTTAATAAACGTGTGATGCTTTGTTGAATAGCGACCGGTGACGTTGCGATTATTTATATATGCAGCCCAGTTTTAAACATCGCATGTTGCATTTAAAGATCTATGTTGAAAACATTAATCTCCTAATGATCTTGCTTTCAATTTATTACATATTTTAAAATCTTAATATACTTGTAGGGTCTTTGATAATTGTTCATGTTTTCGGAAAATGACATTCAACGGTTTGTTTTGCAAACACTCAAGCATTCTGACTAACAAAGCCTCAAATATGATATAATAAAAGGCTTAAAGGCATAAAAAAAATATTGGAAACGTAGTGCTTTCATCTGGGCTTGAACAAACGATTAGTTGTTGTACGCAAATCGCTTGGCCAGGCAATCTACTACTAGTATACATGTTGCCATTTAACGCAACGTCACCGTAATAAGTAATTGTTTCGCGTTGTAAACACGTTATAATAATATACATTTAAACTGATGATTACTGTAACCATGGCTATTACACGTATTCGCTTCTGATGTACTTCCTTTTGATTTTTAGATTCTGCGACAAATTGTGTACATTGTGTATGCACCAATCTGAAAAAGGGCTCTTTAAATAAGTTTAATATTGGGTTATCATGATATTAGCCTAGACAAGGGTGTGTGGGATGTGGTTCAAAAAAGCTTAAGTGTTACATCCACATAAGGATAAGTTTGTTATTGGTTTATCATGATATTAGCCTAGAAAAGCAAATTATAGTAAGAGGGTTTAGCGTGAAACTATTGTATCTAATAAGGAAATGTTAAGTAGATCGAACAGTTTCACGCTCAAGCCTCAATTTTCTATATTGAGGCACACAATTTCTGGAAGTATACTGTCTAGACAATTGGTCATTCACCTTAAATAAGAGACCTGAGTTTTTTTAATGAGGGTTTCTCTCCTGGTAATGTTTCTGAGGTTTTATTTGTCTTAAGTAATGGCATAAAAGATATGGTCTGTTGTTGGTGTCCGAATATTATAATTTATATAAGAAATGATATATTTTGTTTGCAATTGTCCGTATACATTTTTATAATGCACACCCAATAATGTATTGTTCAAATGAGCACATATCGGCGATAACAAATTAAATACACCTATGTCAATTGTTTCGTTTGTATCAATGAAAGTGACGTCATGATGCATTGGCAAGCAAATAATATGCAAACATTGTTTAACATTGTGATTAACTACATAAATATACAAGTATATAGATTTGATTTAGTCAAAGTAATATTAATCAATTATATGCAAAACGTAAACACACTATATATATCCAGATGAACTATGCGAAACGCGTCAGCTATTAGTTAACACATGTTTGATATATAATCCCATATAAAATGTTTGTACTGTTATGATATATTTCATTATTGTGTGTCTGAAGGGTAATGCACCTATTATAGTTTCATTGTTTGTTTCGGATAGTGCCTTATCCGTAAAAATAGTTGCTTTGAAGTGAAAGAAAAGTATTGATATACTTATTTTCATGGCATATTAAAATACAAAAGAGTATCATTATATGACACCAGGGAACTCAACTGAATATTGTTCTACTTCCATATCTATATATTCAGGTATCAGATCCAGATGTGCATCAAGAACGATCGAGTGTATGTTCAACTGGTCATACGCTCAAACCATGGCCACAGGTATACACATAGGTAATAATCGATGTGCGCCCATCTTAAAGTTGGCATATTTCGATGTTTAGATTGAATAGAATATCTAGAAATGGAAGGTATATATGTAAAACTTAATAGCGTCAAACACGAAGTTCTTAGTCCCATGTTCTATGACCATTGCTAAAAGTGTATAATGGCCGTTAACGTGACTCATTAAGAAAACTCCATACTTCGAAGCCTATATCTAAAATTGATTTGTCACGTTTGCAACACACAAAAAATGCAGTAACATCGCACTTGTTATAACGATCTTATAACAGAGGGGAGAAATATTCGTACTTTGTGCTATAATTTTTTTCTCAAAATATTCCATAAAAATTATTAACCGACACAAAGCAATTTGTAAACATTGGGATGCGTGCGCATTGATTATCACCCTTGATACAGCAATGATTCTATTCGTATCATACTCTCAGGTTTGTAGACGTCAACCGAATGTAAAAAGTGTTCCTGATCACATAAGAACAAAAGCACATAATGTTCGGTTGCAATTAACTCTCAAAATAGATCGGAAATACGAAAATAAACATATGTTATAAAGTTTCCGAAAACATTAAGCATGATTCCACGACGTCATAGCAGGTGACATTTTTGTGTGATATTTCCAATTATTGACTGTTCCATTTTTATATGAACAAAGAAGGAAATAAAACGGTTGAGGTATAATAATCTTAAATAGCATTAGCTAAATAATTGGTCTAAGCAATTGTAATTTATCGTCTTTGTCATGACTTGCATTTCATACACAATAAAAATCGATGTATTTTATATAGATAAATATATATATTATCTAACAACAATATGTGAGATTCTGGAGAATATATACTACACATTAAATATTATCATCACAGTTCTTGTAAATGAAAATGTACACTTGAGATAGAAACACAGTCGATTTTTGTGTGCAGAAATAATGTTTTCCCACTTAATTATTACACACATCCAATTAGGTTCCTGAGTACTTCACGGTGCTATCAATCCGGATGGCGGAAGTACTGAACGACATTGGAGCCGACAAACGCACTGTGAGCAGGCGGAGACGAACGTTTGTGTGGAGAGAGCAACACACGACAATGTTATTTTGTTTAATGGCTGTATACAATGAATGTTTTCATTTCGGGAGCCAATCAGAAGGAACCACCACGGCCGGTCTCGAGTCCGATATCGATTTACTAGTTAGTTGGAACGATATTAACATAATGACAGTCTGGAGTGACTGGCAGGCCGGGATGCCTAACCTTCTGATGTTGCATGACGACAATACTCCTCCACAGCAGTACTTGCTGCAAGTCATCAGCTCTGATACGCCGGAACCGGAGACTCTTCTGTGGAACGAGTTGTATGTAAGGAAAGGTTCTGATCAGGTACTCCTCAGCTCTGAACGATATAAACATCAAGCAGTTAGTAGATATCGCGGAATATTAAAGGAAAGTGGACCATCAATGAGTTGCATGATTAACTGGGATATGGTTAATGGTTTTTACGTTTGTCGGCCACTTCCTGAAATACAACAGTGGATAGATAGGGGAAGATCGGGACACTGGCCGTCTCCCCAGCTACTAGAGGCTGCACGTGTAGCTCCGTGTTTTCTGGTACCCGCCGGTCACCCGCACAGTGATTACAGACGGGAAGAGTGGCGACTGTCTCCGAACCTTATAGAACGAATGTTGATGTTCATTTTCAACATGACACAGATAAAATGTTATATTGTCTTAAAGATGATTAAGAAATATTTATTCACGTTTATTGGAAACAATGCTATAACTAGTTTCCATTGCAAAACGTTAATGTTTTTCACCATTGAAAGAACCCACTCATTTGTTTGGAAGGACCATAACCTTATGTTTCTAGTGTTGTTATGTTTGCGCACATTAAGGAAATGGTTGCGTTTGGGGGTGTTTCCGCATTATATCATAACTGGAGTGAACTTGTTTGACGGGAAACTGTCTAAGAGGCAGCGGATACGTCTTTTAGAATATGTGGACTCGATGATTAAGAACAATGTGCATGATATATTTTGTATCGAAATAGATAACTTTGGATCACGACTGAGCGCGCGTAGTGTGTGCGGCCTTGAACGAGTTGTTGAATTAGGTCGTTTATCCAGACATAGGAGTATTGGTTTATTGCTTGAATATGAACGCTTTAAACAGTTTCTAGAAATCCCAAGGATTATCAATCAAAAAAATTCAGGGATGCACACGGAACACGGGATAACATGCGATCTTTTCACTGTTTACGGCTTCTTACAAAATTCTAGATTAAAAACAGTTGCTTTGGAATTCGCCAAACACTTGTACGCCGTACGAACATCATTGAGGGCATCGAAATGTATACGATTAGACATTGCAATTTTCAACGACATTTTACGATGTTTCCGATATTCGTTAAGCACCGACGTAGCCTCTACTTACCTAAAGCTGGCTTCTGTGTTATACTGCAGAGGGCATCTGCGTTCAGCAGCTGTAGTGTTGGAGGACGTGGACAGGAGATATCACACTAGTATCAAGGCTGTGTGTGGAGAAAGAAAAGAAGAAGGAGAAAGTGATCTCCAGGTGTTTGCTAACATGGTATCAAGTCACTGCGACAACGGATTCAGTGAACCGCCATTCGCATTCTGTGTCAGGTTTGAAAGACAAGAAGCGTATTGCGCTCCGTGCATACTGTGGTTTGAAATGAATCGCAATATGACTGAAGCGGAAGTTGCACAGAGACATTACGTTGAGAAACAATGGATGGACTGTGCTGTAGTGGATGCTGGTCCGTTCCTTCACTATCTACATTATCTCACGTATGGAGGACTCGGTGAACGTGGCAAACAGTTACATGCAATGGCAGTACTCAAGACTTATATATCGAAGAAATGCAATCAACATGCATCACACAGAGACTGCACTGAACTTGCTTGGTCACTGCTATGAAATGGAAGGAGACTATGAAGGGGCGTTACATTACTACGAGGAATCTCTGTCGATGTACGACACAAACAATGCCGCTAATTGGCACGTCAGACGCGTATTACGTTTCATAAGTAGTTAAGATTCTGAGAACTTGATGGTTTGCGGGGCGTAAAGGTGAAATATAAAATAACTTGTTAAAGGTTATAGCTTTGTTATGAGTTAGCACGCCAAGTATAGTTACAGATGTAGTAATACAAAAAACAAATGTATACTTGGTTTAGATATTTCGTGATTAGACTGCACTTTGTACTGACAAATGTTTACCATATGCATCCTTTCAGTTATTTGCATGATGAATGCATGTTCCATATGTTTACTAGTACCACGTGTACATAGAAACTTGTTATTGTTTTTGAATAAAACACTGATATTTAAATGAGTGAATAAAATATGATTTGATTAGTTGCCTGCTGAGCAATATTTAAAATAAGCATAAGGCCAAACAAATAATTGTTGATTTCCGCTTACATATCCAATTTTATCTCCAAAAACCTAGGGTGGGGGAGGGTAAAACTTTTTTTTAAACTTTTATTTCTTCGCGGCATATTCACCACAAAGTTTAGGTATAATTGGACAGCATGTATAATGTTCAATCGCCTCCCATCAAAGAAACTGTACCTTAGCTATAAATAAGGTCATAGAACAAGGCTTGTCACGGGCTGTGACGTATGCCTCCGAAGCATATGCTTGTCAGAGGAAGGCAAATTTTTAGCCCTGGATAAATATCGTGATATTTCAGCAACAGAGCTGCTTGTTGTGTGTGACACAATGCATCATAATGATTTTTCATTCCAACAAAGTTATTACATTCCTTACATGTTGGCAAAAAAGAGGCTTCCTACGTCTGGTCATAGGAAAAATAAAGCGAAGTAATATTACAATCCTCCAATCTTTTGGAAGTTATAAATCAGAAAGAAAATTCATTGACCTTTGACCTTGAATTGACCTTTGACCAAGGGCCATGGGAGTTGTACACGACACCTCGTCATTGAAAATAATAATCGGAAGTAATATTAAAATCCTTCCAGACGTTTAGAAGTTATGGTGGAAACACAGAAATCCTTGAATTGTGACCATGATCTTTAATAGACAAGCATGGGCGTTGTCTGTGAGACATTGTCGGGTCATGGAGAATAATAATCTGAAGTAATATTTGAATCCCTTCAGACGTTTAGAATTAATGGAAAGGAAACAAATATATTTTATAGTTGACCTTAAATTGTAACCTTGAACTTCGACCGACAATCATGGGGGTTGTACGCGACACATAGTCTGGTCATTGGAAATAGTAATCTGAAGTTATAATAAAATCTTCCATGCGTTAAGAAGTTACAGAGCAGAAACGAAGTCAAGACGGACGGACCTACCTGCCCCACCCCACCCCCAGACAAGAAACCCACCCCTGGATGGACGTTTGTGACTACTATATGCCCTCGTTCAGGGGCATAAACATACTTTTCACAATATGAGCTTGAAATTTACTTATTCAAAATATGAATTACCGAAAAGCCGCACATAAGCGAAAACTGCCCTTTTCACCGCAAAAGTTAATTATCGATAGGCAAAAAAAGTTGGAAGGTCGGCAACAAAAAATTAGGGGGGTCGGTTAAGCGGTAACAAACAACTTTTTTCACGCCCAAAATAATACTAATCCGCCATTTGGACGGTTTAACATTGTTGATGTCGGACTAGCAAACTATAGTTAAATTTTAACTGTTTAAACTGTGGGCTGAAATATTTAATGAGAAGTAACTAACAAATGGCTAGTTACTACAGCGCTATATAAATAGTATATGCCCAAACATTGGAAGACAGCCTTAAGTGAATGCCTCTTTGATTTAGAAACGGTTTCCCATTTGCATGTTTCAGCCAGGGACAGAAAGCCAATCAGTTGCATGTTATACCTGTTTTACCTACATATTTCACATTGATTTATATGTTCAAATCTTAAGTCTTTATATTTCCCACTGGTTAATATGTCTTGGTTAAAAATGCAACAGGCATGATGAACTTCATATTAAAAATGGGGTCCTGAGATAATCCAATACTATGTATAATATTAGCAATTCAAGTATCAATAGAATATTAAATCTAGGATGGCTCATCGGTTGTAATTCTACTATAATCCTGATGACTCAAGTTCTGCAATACTTGTATCTAAGCATGGAGGAAGGAAGCTGACGCTTTCTTCAGAACTGAATACCTGTATTACTAAGCATTGTACATGTACTTTGCACTGCAAACAACATATGTCCACATTCTCAATGCTCAACAAATGGAGGTGGCAATGCCTCAATAATTGGAAAGATTCCAATTTGACCGCATGTAAACCTCAACATTGAATATATGGGTATACAAAGTCTGAACTTATTCTGTCAAGATGGCTGAAACATGGAATCTGTTCGATGCAGACTTGACAAACACAATGCACAAAAGTTTCCCCACATCAATAGCATAACAAGCAAGCACTTGGCAATCACGTAAGCTCAAGATCTACTGCAGTCCTTATGTTGATGTTATTTGTTTGCACCAAAATATTTATTTTACTGGGAACAACAAAACTTGTCAAAAAATTGACGTGTCAATAGAAATATTTTAATAATAATATTTAAATATTAATATTTTATCAGACATGGCAGTATATAACTATATTTTGTTCAAGAGCCGTAACTTATGTTTCCGTAAATTTACGAATAACTTTTTATGGCAATACTTAAACAATGAGAACAATATTGGATAATGTAAACGAGAGGTTACCTCATTGTTTTAAAACTGCGATGCCTAAAATTATTTCAACAAGCTGCATGTCTATTAAATATGTATTAAAAATTCTACTTCAAAAGGAGAATTTTCAAGCAAAGCAACTCAATACACTTAATCTAAATCACTAACAAGTGTAAGTCAAATAAATCGAAACAACCAGAAGACAAATAGCATTATTCCAAGGCATCATTTTAGATGGGCCAACGTATCGTTTATGAAGCAAGAATACACAAATTAAGCAAGGTGCTTGTTCATAAATTCTTCCATCCGTCCAAGGGCTAACTTGCAAGCACTCTCATTGTACTTGCCAAGCGGCCCAGTGGGGTTGGTAAAAGCATGACCACACCCGTCGTACATAAACAGTTCAAAGTTTGCATTATTTTGCTGCTTTTTGGCAAGTGCCTTGGCATCAGCTGGCGATGAAAATCCTTTCATGCCATCGGCTGTCCCGAAGTGAGCCTGCACGGGTGTGGTGATTTTGCGGACGTCACACAATCCCTCGCTTGGGATCCCATAAAAAGGGGCCGCTGCTGAGATTTCGGGAACCAGGGCAGCGGCTGCAAGGGACAGAGCTCCGCCCATACAGAAACCGGTTACGCCCACCTGTTCAACATAATTAAGTCATGATCATGCTATATATTATTTTGTCATAAAATTGCTGGTAAAATTCATTCTAAAGAAAATCAAGCCCATTAAGTTAAAATTCCACTAGTCATAACAATAAAAACAAGAGCTGTCAGAGGACAGCATGCGCGACTATTCAAGTATTTCAGTTGGTACATATTTTGGAAAGTGGAAGGGGCATACATTTGTTAAAATACAAAGCTGAGTTATGGCAATTGTTTCATCAATTTATTCCAAGTTTCAAGTGAATACCCTATGTAGTTTAGAAATTATAAAACTTTGGAACAAAAACTTAACCCCAAAATCTATGTGGAAAGTGGGCGTACGTCTGTCAAAATACAAAACAGAGTTACGGGGATTGTTGCACTTGATGCTGGAGTTGCATGATTACAAAGATGTATTCCAAAGTTTCAAGTGAATATGGTATGTAGTTAGAAATGATAAGACTTTTACCAAGTACAGACGCGGACGCAGACGCAGGGGCGGGTAGGAAAGCTCCCTTATTCTTTGAATAGTCGGACTAAAAATTAATTGGAGACCCTGTATTTTAAACGCTATACCTTTGTACAACCTTTGCCCAGTAGGAAATGTGCAGCCCCTTGGATATCAGCCACTGCCCCCTTCCAGTCCAGGTTGTCCATCAGATGTGATGCCTGCTCATTGTCCGTGGCAACCTCTCCACGGTACAGATCTATTACACGTTTAAAGTAAGTTACATTTATACATTTATATGCTAGCACAAAGAACAATTCATCTTGGTCCACTTTAATGCATAATTCCAAAATTTGTTTAATTTACAAGAGCTCTCTCAGGACAGCACGCTCGACTATTCAACCGCACAAAGCGCATAATTCTGCTTAATTGCAGGTCAGAGATATGGGCCTTGGTCAGTGACCTTACATAATGACCCCGAAGACATGTATGAAGTTTCAATTAAATATCTGTACTACTTACAGAGATATTGACTTGTTGCACGCAAACCTTAACCTGAGCATTACTGCGCCGCCGGCGCCGATGAAAGGGAGAGTAGTATAGCTCTAACTATTCGGTGAATAGTCGAGCTAAAAGTGACAATATTTCATGAAGAACTATATAACTTAAATACTATTTTTAATCTAAAATACTGTTTTATCTTAAATACTACATATTTTTCTTTAAATTAAACTAGTTGTGTAATATATCGATACACAACAGTAAACTGCTAAACCGCAAACTACATAAATATGTTTCAATCTGAAAATTAAATTCCTTATTTGATGACCTGGTACAAGCGTAACAAAGTTTCCCTCTGATCCAATGAGAGCAGCTTCTTTGATAATGTGTTCATTCATTCCCCACCACTCCTGCAAATAACCATATACATGTTACAAAACAAACTACACTAAAAGAAAAGTATTTTGTTGCCATAGTCTTGAACAATTTATTGGTTCAATGAAGCAACAAGAACAGTGTTGTGGTTCTCAGCTTAGTGTCTAAATCTATAAATTAAGGAGTTCAATCAAAAAGATGGTTTGTATTTAAATATTTTCTCTACTGTTTATACCGTTGAACCTTTTAAAATGAAGAAAACAAAACATGTAAAAATCATATAAAAATATATTCTTTTTTATGTTAAAAGAAGAAGAAATTGATACTTGAGAAAGATTTACAGACTAAATTTACAAATGGAATTTTTAACATATTCAATCCAGAGCAGAACATCAATTCAAAGCAATTCACGTGTAAATCAAAATAGAACAACATAAATAACCTGGAGAACAATAACAGCTTTCTTAGTCTGACTGACATCTCCCTGCAGAACTCCGGAGCAAGAGCCCTTGGCATTGGTCGAGTCAAACGTCACCTTAGACATTGTGTTCAAAAGCTGATAGGACTGACGGAATTGGAGAAACTTTGTCAAAAATACCTACAATAGTTATATCTTGTTAAAAATGCACATAGGACATTTAGAAATGGAGAATTCCTACCAAAATAACTTCAATAGTGATATTGTGTTAAATATGCTCATAGGACTTTCAGAATCTGAGAAGCTCAGTTGGTAGAGCGCTGGACTCAATTCGGGGATTGTGAGTTCAAACCTCAGCCCAGCCACAAAACTTGTGTCGAGATTGGTCATTACATTATTTCTACAGCCATTCTCCCCCTAGCTCTGATTCAAGTAGGGCAGTTGTCAGTTACTGGCAAAGGTATGTGCACTTAGTACTGGTAAACCACTTAGACTGGCTAAGCTTGCCCAGGAAAAGTGTGAGTCGGTAAGCTGACCGCCGTGATATGACTAAAATACTGTTAAAAATGTCGAAAAATCCCAACAAACAATACTGACACGGTCAGTACACAGTTATCAAACACAATGTCATTAACTTCTGAACAGGAAATGAATTAAGTTTATTTTGTTACTAAAGAACAGAACACGAACACAATACTTCAATATTCAATATGACATTAATTGCCAAATCACTGCTTTCGCCGGTTTGCAAGCCTATGCACTGCCCGTATAAAAAAAACTGTAGCATATGGCCATTCAGACTTACAATCATGGTAGTGAATTGTTAATGATGTGAGTGTGTGATACACACGTTTTCCAAAAACACAGATGAGAAGCGTTACAAACGCTTTATAATTTTATGCTTTTCATTTCATAATTTTTCATAAAAATGATGAACACCATATTATTTCAAATATATTCCTTTGGCAGAAGTATTATTTATTTGTTTATATGTAATGTTGTGTTTTTTTGGTTGGGATATATGACAAAAAATTTAAAACGATCAATTTGCAAACTGTGAACAGGTCCCTCAACATAGCTTGAACTTAGTGTTGTTTAACCTTAATCATCCAATTATATTTACGTTTTTACAAAATGCAAACGCTTGGTTGTCTTTGTTCTGGTCTTGACACACACAAATGGCAATATGATTAGCAATGCAAAGCTACAACACAGTTGCCACACGATATTAAATCGAGAATTTGACAGAAAGACTTTTATAATAAATACCGCACCATTGAGAATTTACCAGAATACCAATTGCGATTTTAACAACTAGATTTATTTTGTGTTTATCAACATACCGGAAATTCAATCAGATTTATTTTCATTCTCTTTCCAGCTTTGCTTCAATCAGAGGGTAATTAACTTCAGTCGCAATATTGATAAAAGAGATTCTGTAAAACGATTGGATAAACAGTATTTAGGTGTGGATTGTAATACACATCTTGTTCTGAAAATGCGAAACATTCTACAAGGCTTGTTCAAGACTCAAGAAGTTGTTCAGGTTTTCAATGCCCTTCTAGATCAACCTAAAATATTGCTAACACTAACCTAGCCTCCTATTTATTTTCAGAATGGCTCAAGAGTTCCAGGTACTGCAGTGCTTTAGTTGCAACACATTTCAAGTCCACCAGGTTAAGAAGGCATTAAAGTGGGTTTGCAAGATGTGTGGAGAAAAACAGTCCATCAAAAAGGTACTCTATGTTCAGAATCATCATTATTAAAATTCTCAGCTTTGCCTTTAGTCCCATTACTCTATATTCATAATAACAATTCTCAACAATGGTCCTGGTACTCTATATTCAGAATCATTGTTTCCATTCTCAGCTTCGGTCCCATTACTCTATAGTCAGAATAACAGTTCTAAACAATGGTCTGGTACTCTATATTCAGAATAACAATTTTCAGGGCCAGACCGAATTAGTATTCAGGCTGAGTTGACCCAATACTATTATCACCAAATGAGCAATGTTCCTGGTACCAAATCGGCAAAATCGCTTGAACTAAGCCTACTATCGCTAAACTACCTAGTCTATCGCTCGACCAACACCTCCTAACTTTGACCGCTTCCAAAGTCTAGCATGAACACCATCTGAATCACATAATAGTACAGGGTGTTTGTTTAACCCGAGCTCCTGGGTTTTAACCTGTTATTTTCATGGAAACAGTGAAATTGATGCGTGGTAAAATCCCCCAAAGAGTCCAATTGACCCTTGGTAAATGTCTGGATTGCGTCACTTCCTTTAAAACTGAAGCCAGTTAAGACACTGTCTGTTATTAACACATTAGGCCTACCTTATCTTAATCCGTTTTGCATTTACTGATAAGATCTTCCATGCTAGGAGGTTATAAGTGTATGTATTTGACCCTTCCGCTGATGAAAACACAGACAGTTTCCATTAAGCCCCTTTAGCCTCGTTGTAAACTTATGTTTGTTACACCTTTTGTTACGGCATTTTGTGTACTATCAACCTGGATAATTCTGATGTTTAAATGTTCAAATGCAGATGAAATGATGTTTAAAATGTTAAATAATAACAATATTTCACATAAAATATAATAATATAAAATTAATACTGATTAAAAACACCAGAAACACTTACGAAAAAATCGGCCGAAAGTTGACAACTGTCAATTTCGGGCAACATTTTCGGATATTTTGTTGATAAAACAAAAAAAGCAGCATCAAGTTTTGTCTTTATTTTATATTGATCAATTATTGCAAAATCTACCTTTTTAGGTCTTTCTAAACAATTGTATATTGAATGAAAAAAACAAAACAACAACCCCTACTTTTTAATATTATGATCAGCACCAGGTTGATTTTAAATTAGTAATATTTTTTGATATTCTATATTTATTAGTATAATGTGAACCTTGAGTTTGTCTGTTTTTGTTTTGGTGACTTGAATATTTGAATTTGACTCTACAAAATTGAATTTTGACCCTTGAAAATGTTGGTCAAAGGGTCAATGACCCTTGAAATTCACAGTCTACTGATAGTATAATGGATCCGTCAAAAAGTGCTTGTTAAAGTTATATCGTCATGCACAAGGTCACGGCGCCTTATGACAAACTTGTGTGTACTGGTCACGTAGTTAATTGCAGTGTTTATGTGAACACAATGGCATTTGACGACATCAAATTGTGTATTGAAATTAGGCTGTATAATGCATTATTTGTTTCCATATTTTTGATTGACAATTTGTGAAATGCATAAGGGAATAACCAGGATACAATAAAATGGTAAATATAATAATGAAATGTTTTAAAATCCCTATTCATGTTTCCCTGCTAGCTCTAGTATTTGTTGTCAAACACTTTTTTTCGTTGTTACCAAGGTATAAACTTTGTCCTAAAAATCGCCAAATTTAATTGGCTAATGAGATTGTTGTGGGCGGGACTACATTGTTCAGTAACTTGTCAATTACACTGTTGGAAGTAAGACCTTATTGATAAATACGGCGTTCATTTATGGCCCTTCGATTAAAGCTTGGTGTAATTAGATAAAGGGATTAAGGGTGGTTGCTTTGAAAAATAAGGCATGTCGGCGTGGTTTAAGCATGTCGGCAAAATGACTTACTGCTTTGAAGCATGTCAGGCCCGACAAGCAGAACAGGCCTGGGGTAAACCCTGATTTAGAATTATTATAAAAATTCCCGGCTATTGTCAATTACAATTGTTAGCTATGGTCCCATTACGCAATATTCATATTTACAATTCTCAGCTATGGTACTCATTTTTATTATTACAGGTTTATGGCAGGGGAACCGGAGCAGAGTGCAGACATCATGTACAGAGACTGAATACCATGCACGGAGAGATAACAGAAAGCTCTCAAGCTATGGCCCCAACTACCTCGTTGCCATGGCAACCTGAGAATGGTGACTGTGTAAATACAGCGATTGCATCATCTTATGACAGTGAGCCGAGTTCTCAACATTTTGGCTTGAGTATTGCTAAGGTAAGTTGTACAGCAATACATTCTGATTCATCTTCCTTTCTGTGTACTCTTGTTTATGGATATATATTTTGGGTGCAGGCCAAGGTCACTGATGCAAAAATGGAAATATTTTTTGCACAAATAAAACAGCGCCTAGTCTTCATGACACTATAACGGTACTGCTATGCAGAGCTGATACTGCTTTATAGAGCTGATACTAAGTTTGTGATAATATACTCTTTAAATAAATGCGTTTTCTATTTATTTCGTAAGCATAACTGTCATTTTG
The DNA here is from genome assembly GCA_027627225.1 of Congeria kusceri. Taxonomy (NCBI): domain Eukaryota; kingdom Metazoa; phylum Mollusca; class Bivalvia; order Myida; family Dreissenidae; genus Congeria; species Congeria kusceri. Next base: position 19,054,094 of record CM051039.1, read on the forward strand.
AAATATATTGAATATTTATTGATTTTACATTAAGAGCAAGAAATGGTGTAAATTTTTGGAGGCAACCAATGACATTGGTGATGAAGAAGATTATGAAACAGATGATGATGATGACTGTTCGGGTTTAAATGACCCAAGTCCTTTCGTCAGAAATGGAAAAAAAAGAAAAAGGTAATGGTAGAAAAACAACTTCTGTTTTTTTGTTTTAAATATTTAAAAATGTATTGCTTTAGTAGGTATACTTATAAATGTGTATATTTAAGTGGACCATTCTTGACTTACTTATTATCCCCCGGTAATGAAATCGGGAGGGGAATATTGACTTATTATCCCCCGGTAATGAAATCGGGAGGGGAATATTGACTTACTTATTATCCCCCGGTAATGAAATCGGGAGTGGAATATTGACTTACTTATTGTCCCCAGGTAATGAAATCGGGAGGGGAATATTGGCTTACTTATTGTCCCCCGGTAATGAAATCGGGAGGGGAATATTGACTTACTTATTATGCCCCAGTAATGAAATCGGGAGGGGAATATTGACTTACTTATTATCCCCCGGTAATGAAATCGGGAGGGGAATATTGACTTACTTATTATCCCCCAGTAATGAAATCGGGAGGGGAATATTGAATTGCGTTGTCACTGGCTGGTAGACTTCCATGAAACTTAAAATAAATATGTACCAACATAGTGCAGTGATGCATGTCACATTTCAATTGGATCAGTTAATTTTTCCAGGTTTATTGCCCTTTATTCAATGAAAAATAAGCAGTTTTGTCTGTCCTTGGCCATTTCTCATTAAGGTGTAAAAAAATATGTTTGTTTCAGGTTACATGCCCAAAAAATTAGGGTAGGTAGGTCGGGATTTTTTAATTATTAATTTTATTTGGTTAATGATCAACTTGAAATTCTTAAACTGAATAAATATATCAGTAACATCCTTAAACATTGTTTATAGGTGGATGCTATCAAAACAAAACACTTGTTTACCCCAAAACACTTTTAATTATTGAAAAAGGCAATAAAACTAAAATCTATCTGACAAACCCAATAACATGTTCTAGGGTCGGGGCATATTTTTAGGGTAGGTCTAGTAACCTGAAAGTTTTTTTTTGACTAATTAGCAGGAAGAATTCCATAAAACTTAAAATAACCATGCTCTAACATAGTATGGTGGTGCACATGAAGTTTCACTTGGATCAGTTAGTTTTCGTCATATTTATTGGCCTTTATTCACTGAAAAATGCACATTTTTTTCTGACACCAGTTCTCAGTAACTGATAGAATTCCATGAAACTTTAAATAAATATGTTCCAACAAAGTGTGGTGTTGCATGTCGATTTCATATTCATGATAAGTCCCATTACTGTACCTTTCTTTATTACAGGAGTATTGCCCTTTTCTAACTTAAAATATTTGGTTGAACATTTTTTTGATGGAGATTTCTCTAAAACCATTTAATATATAGACTCAGCTGTCCTCCTGACAGCTCTTGTTTCAATTTGCTTTATTTGGCAGGGGAGATCAATGCATCGAATTTCATGTTAATTGAATAGCACATGTTTGTGAGTTCCACTACTAATGAATCAGATATGATCTTACAGTGCAATCAACAAATATCCCTTCATAATGTGGGAAATAATGAAAATGTTTTTTTTCTGATAAATTATTGTTCAGAGAAGTCAAATCTAAGCAGATGCATGTATTTCAGTTATAGATCTATGTTATATACTAGATGTGTATTTTCTTTCCAGGAAAATGCCGCAGTCATCATTGAAGAGTGCCAATCTTACCGAAAACTCGATGCTAAAGAGACCATTCAAGACAAACTGTACAAACAACAGGCATAGCGACAGCCAAAGCAATCATTTGCAATTCAGCCGCAATCTCGATTTTAAAACTGATGACCAGGAGATTAAAGAGTCAAGTTCTGCGAATGTGTTGTTGAGCAATAAGAGCCAAAACATTGCAGTTCCTAGCACATCAAAGTGGAGTAAGTTTAGTTCAGACAACGCACTTGCAAAAGCATGTGAGGATGAGAATCTAGAAAGAAAAAGTAACGTGAATGATCAAACAGCTTGTAATACAGAAAATCATGTCGAGTTGGGATTTGTTAATACATCGCAATTTTCCAACTCATCTGAGGTTAACGGCACAAATTCTAAGCCTAATGGAACAGTAAGCCAATCTTCCTCACAAGATAGTTCCAGTAGTATTGTTACTGGTGGATGTCACATTAACCACAATGCTCCGTTTCCGGACCCTAGACCTTACACGTCGTTTGACGATTTGCAACCGTGTACTGGCGATTTGGAATCTTGCGTTTTATCAGCAGCGGAATTGAAACAAGCAAATGGTCCCGTAATTATCAGCAGAATAGCAAATCCAATCTTTTCCGGAGATTCGAAATGGAATACGTTTAGTGCTACAAGTGCAACTACTTTTCCGAAACAAGTCTCAAAGTCAAAGTGGTCAATTTTTGTGCATGACTCAAACTCAGATTTGTCACCTGCCGAAGCAGTTATAACTTGTCAACCATCGGAAACAGGTGCAAATAGTATTGTGGAATTAATTGAGGGAGCTAGCAACGTGGTTTCAAAGCATTCGATTACATATGACAACTCCGAGAAGTCCGGAATGTCACAGACTGTTGTTACTAGTAAGGGCGATGCTGGAAATAAATTGTCTTTGCAGGAGAAATCAAGTATACCTGAAAACAGACAGCCTGACGTCGAAATAGGTCAACAGAAGATATTCAGTATTGGGGAAATTAAGGATGCAGATTTTGAACTATGTTGATAAAATACAATAGATAGACTTATGTTTTAACCGTAATCAGCATACGTTTTGTTTGCATTCTGACATTCAAATGTTAATAAATTTGCTTTGTTGAATGTTTCTCACTGTTAATAATAATAATAATGCGTAGAATGGCAAAACTATTTCTCACACATGTTGAATTGAGTATTCTAACATGATACTCTATAGACAAAGAACAAAATTATCATTGTCAAACCACCCATGAACAACACAAAAAGAAGTCCCGATTCTGAGCGGAGCATAGTAAAAAGTAGTTCCCATTATAATTGCGAAAAATAAATGTCAAATATTATTAGAATCTAAATAATTTTCGCATTATCATTTTTGTCGTTCTGATGCATGGCTATTGAACAACTAGGGCTGACGCCCTCGTGGTTACATTTCTACGCATCAGAACTCCAAATCGTTGTTTATTGTCCGACAAACAACGATAAATCGAAAATTGTTCTTAATTCTAACATGTAAAGTGCAAAATTTCCGTTGTTAAATTGCCAATAAGCAACTCGAAAAATTGGTCCCGAAACTGTAGTTCGCATTGTAATTGCAGAATATACTGTCTGGTCATGTTAGAATCTAAATTATTTTCGTTTTATCGTTTATCTGTAAATAAACAACATTTTTTCGTTCTGATGCATGTATGAAAACACCCTCATCGTTCAATTCATACGCATCAGAACTAAAAATCATTGTTTATTTACAGACAAACTTCTCAGAATCGAAAATTACATCTTTATTAACGGTTACCTGTAATCAAAACACGTGAACTATTATTACTGGTATATGCACACTTCTAAGCAACCGGTTCACACGTATAGCAACAATTTCAGTATCTGTATGAAAATTGCTTATTTTGGTAATTATAAAATTATGTTTAAATGAATATTGAGGTAGTTTTAATGTTGCTTTTGTGGAATAAATAATTTTGATACATGTTTGTTCTGTTATATTTGAGAAAATATTAAAAATATATCAGATTCAATTCAAATAAAATAGATAATATGCAGTATTAAGTAAACAGAGACTTTGCATGCTATTTTTAAAAGGTTGGAAACATAATTTGTATCCTTACAAAAATGACAATCGTGCTAAACATGTGTGCTGTCTGCTTTCCATTATATAACAAAAATATGTGAAGGCATTATCCTACTAAACGCTTTCAAGTTCTTGTCATTCATGTCTTTAAATGTCATCCTAGATTTTGATACTGAGTCAAGTGTATCAGACATCCTTCCAGATCTTGATATTGAGTCAAGTGTATCAGACATCCAGCAAGATCTTGATATTGAGTCCTGTGTGACACTCATTCTGCCAGATCTTGATATTGATTGTTTCCCACATTCTGCTAGATCTTGGTATTGAGTCAGGTTTATCAGACATCCTGTCAGAACTTAACATTAAGTTAAATCTTGATATTAAGTCATGTGTGTCATACATCCTGATAGGCATTGATATTGAGTCAAGTGTATCAGACAACTTGCTAGGTATTGATATTGAGTCAGATGTATCAGACATCCAGCTATGTATTGAATTTTGCCATTTTGGGTCGTGTGTGTCAGTCATTCTGCTAGATCTTGATATTGAGTCATGTGTGTCATCCATCCTGCTAGATCTTGACATTGAGTCTAGTCTATCGGCCTTCTGCTAGATCTTGATATTGAGTCATGTGTCACACATTGTGCTAGGTATAGTATTGAGTCATGTGTCACACATCCTGCTAGGTATTGGTATTGAGTCATGTGTGTCACACATTGTGCTAGGTATAGTACTGAGTCATGTGTCACACATCCTGCTAGGTATTGGTATTGAGTCATGTGTGTCACACATTGTGCTAGGTATTGGTATTGAGTCATGTGTGTCACACATTGTGCTAGGTATAGTATTGAGTCATGTGTGTCACACATCCTGCTAGGTATTGGTATTGAGTCATGTGTGTCACACATTGTGCTAGGTATAGTATTGAGTCATGTGTCACACATTGTGCTAGGTATTGGTATTGAGTCATGTGTGTCACACATTGTGCTAGGTATTGGTATTGAGTCATGTGTGTCACACATTGTGCTAGGTATTGGTATTGAGTCATGTGTGTCACACATTGTGCTAGGTATAGTATTGAGTCATGTGTGTCACACATCCTGCTAGGTATTGGTATTGAGTCATGTGTGTCACAAACCCTGCTTAGTGCTAGTTACTGATATTGAGTCATGTGTGTCATCCATCCTGCTAGATCTTTACATTGAGTCTAGTCTATTGGCCTTCTGCTAGATCTTGATATTGAGTCATGTGTCACACATTGTGCTAGGTATTGGTATTGAGTCATGTGTGTCACACATTGTGCTAGGTATTGGTATTGAGTCATGTGTGTCACACATTGTGCTAGGTATAGTATTGAGTCATGTGTGTCACACATCCTGCTAGGTATTGGTATTGAGTCATGTGTGTCACAAACCCTGCTTAGTGCTAGTTACTGATATTGAGTCATGTGTGTCACAAACCCTGCTTAGTGCTAGTTACTGATATTGAGTCATGTGTGTCACAAACCCTGCTCAGTGCTAGTTACTGATATTGAGTCATGTGTGTCACAAACCCTGCTTAGTGCTAGTTACTGATCTTGAGTCATGTGTTTCACAAACCCTGCTTAGTGCTAGTTACTAATCTTGAGTCATGTGTGTCACAAACCCTGCTTAGTGCTAGTTACTGATCTTGAGTCATGTGTGTCACAAACCCTGCTTAGTGGTAGTTACTGATATTGAGTCATGTGTGTCACAAACCCTGCTTAGTGCTAGTTACTGATCTTGAGTCATGTGTGTCACAAACCCTGCTTAGTGCTAGTTACTGATATTGAGTCATGTGTGTCACAAGCCCTGCTTAGTGCTAGTTACTGATATTGAGTCATGTGTGTCACACATCCTGCTAGATCTTTATATTTTGTCCTGTGTGTCACACATCCTGCTAAGTATTGATATTTTGTCCAGTGTGTCACACATCCTGCTAGGTTTTGATATTGAGTCAAGTGTGTCACACATCCTGCTAGGGTTTGCTATTGAGTCATGTGTGTCACACATCCTGCTAGATCTTTATATTTTGTCCTGTGTGTCACACATCCTGCTAAGTATTGATATTTTGTCCAGTGTGTCACACATCCTGCTAGGTTTTGATATTGAGTCAAGTGTGTCACACGTCCTGCTAGGGTTTTGCTATTGAGTCATGTGTATTAAGCATCCAGCAGATAATCATGCAGCTTGAATTTGATGTTTATAATAAAACGAATTGTTTAAGACCATAAGTACCGTGCTTTGCTATTCTGTCAATGCAAGAACCAACTGGATCATTATGATGGATTTTTTTAACAGATAACAAGAAAACAACACTGCCTTTTCTTTGACAATTTATTTGAAACATACAGAACATTTGCTGCCGATTTTCCGGTCAGTATATCACTAACAACATCTACATGTACTATAGACCAGCTCTATGTGAAAACAAACAATTTATAACAGAAATGATCCTAATGCGAACATAAAACAGATAACAAAAATAGTTCTTACTAAACTAAAACTTGTATGTACATAATTGCAGAACAAAATATCCAGCAAATGTGTTATGTTTGTCCACTGGAACAAGCTCCCAGTAAATTTATTCATACACATCAGCAAATATAACCCATGCCAAATAACACAAGTACATCTCTTAAGAAACATTTTCCTTAATATATAATGCTTATATTTCAGTGAAATGGAATATTTTTATTTGTTAATACACCTGTTTACTACAACATAATTGTCTTAATATATAAACAAATTAACATGATTGTGTGATTGAGTGAATCAAAACATGAAAACATTAATGGACGAACATATTTACAGCAATTTGTTCATAATGATTCTACTGGAAATTTTACGAGTACTTTTGTAAACACCTATAGATAATGATAACAGTGCATGGCTCCACCACTTACATGAAGAAAGAACACATTTGTTGATCCTGAAACATTCTAAATAAATAAAAAATACACAATATTAGTTATTGTCATAACGACTGAAAGTTTACTGAATTGTAATCGAAACTTACATATCGCATGAATCAGTCTGAATTCAGTTGTACATGTAAGATTTAAATGACATAACTGTTATTCTAAAATAACACACAAGACTGTAAGATACCCATCAATTCAGCCACTATAAAAAAAATTCAACTAACAACAGAATTATTGCAGAACGATATAACGACTGCTTAAAGTACGTCAGAGAAGTTCAAGGCTTAGGCTTTCTGGGAGAGACGTGTTGAGCAAGCAACGGATTTTATCCCATCATCACATCACGCCTTCATCCCATCATCACATCACGCCTTCATCCCATCATCACATCACGCCTTCATGGACGAAATAACACCCCCTGGGATACACTTTGCTGTATTTCCATACTGTGGAATACAGCAAGCACGCACAGTATAACGACTTCATTTTGTTGATTTTCGTGATGTCATTTATGTTTATTGTGTTGTTTACTTAATTTCTTTCATTTATTTTCAAAATAAAGACAGACAGTGATGGGATAAATAGAATTATAGGTAAGTAATGATTACAGATAAGTTTATTTGCTCGCCACAAAAACATGAAACACTCGCCAAGTCTTGTGGTTCAGGCTTTGTAAGCCTCACTAAACAAACTTGTCTTTATTCAACACTAGCCTAGTATTCTATATATACATTCTTCAGCATTGAGAAGCACCCCTATTCAACACTAGCCTAGTATTCTATATATACATTCTTCAGCATTGAGAAGCACCCCTATTCAACACTAGCCTAGTGTTCTATATATACATTCTTCAGCATTGAGAAGCACCCCTATTCAACACTGGCCTAGTATTCTATATATACATTCTTCAGCATTGAGAAGCACCCCTATTCAACACTAGCCTAGTATTCTATATATACATTCTTCAGCATTGAGAAGCACCCCTATTCAACACTAGCCTAGTATTCTATATATACATTCTTCAGCATTGAGAAGCACCCCTATTCAACACTAGCCTAGTATTCTATATATACATTCTTCAGCATTGAGAAGCACCCCTATTCAACACTAGCCTAGTATTCTATATATACATTCTTCAGCATTGAGAAGCACCCCTATTCAACACTGGCCTAGTATTCTATATATACATTCTTCAGCATTGAGAAGCACCCCTATTCAACACTGGCCTAGTATTCTATATATACATTCTTCAGCACTGAGAAGCACCCCTATTCAACACTGGCCTAGTATTCAATATATACATTCTTCAGCATTGAGAAAGCACCCCTATTCAACACTGGCCTAGTATTCTATATATACATTCTTCAGCATTGAGAAAGCACCCCTATTCAACACTAGCCTAGTATTCTATATATACATTCTTCAGCATTGAGAAGCCCCCCTATTCAACATTAGCCTAGTATTCTATATATACATTCTTCAGCATTGAGAAGCCCCCCTATTCAACACTAGCCTAGTATTCTATATATACATTCTTCAGCATTGAGAAGCACCCCTATTCAACACTGGCCTAGTATTCTATATATACATTCTTCAGCATTGAGAAAGCACCCCTATTCAACACTAGCCTAGTATTCTATATATACATTCTTCAGCATTGAGAAGCACCCCTATTCAACACTAGCCTAGTATTCTATATATACATTCTTCAGCATTGAGAAGCACCCCTATTCAACACTAGCCTAGTATTCTATATATACATTCTTCAGCATTGAGAAGCACCCCTATTCAACACTAGCTTAGTATTCTATATATACATTCTTCAGCATTGAGAAGCACCCCTATTCAACACTGGCCTAGTATTCTATATATACATTCTTCAGCATTGAGAAGCACCCCTATTCAACACTAGCCTAGTATTTTATATATACATTCTTCAGCATTGAGAAGCACCCCTATTCAACACTGGCCTAGTATTCTATATATACATTCTTCACCATTGAGAAGCACCCCTATTCAACACTGGCCTAGTATTCTATATATACATTCTTCAGCATTGAGAAGCACCCCTATTCAACACTAGCCTAGTATTCTATATATACATTCTTCAGCATTGAGAAGCACCCCGCTAAAGAGATACACCCTGGTCATGACAACTCCTGTAAGCTAAAAAGATAACAAAATAATAAGATATTCAATGTAACGTAAGATCCAAAATGGTGTGTCTGTTAGATTTTGTTCTGAAATATATGAATCAATGATGTGCTAAAATAATAATAATATTGTTCTACTAATTTTTATAAAGGTCATTACATTACAAAAAACATAATGTTTGACATTTTGATAGTGCTTATTATGTTTGTTGTTGTTTTTTGGTATTTTATTTTAAATACTGGTATTCTGATTTATATTTAAAATATTTTAGTGGAAAATTGAAGTCTCATAAAATATTTAGAATTTAAAATGACTTTTCAATTGAAACGTTTCTGTAATTCTGTTGATAGTTTTACAACTACAGTGGCATAATAAATGAACTGACTACAAAAAATATTCAGTTAAATAACAGAAAAAACAACAAGTCGGATATAAAAACATCGTAAGAATCACCGCCTTCATTGAACTTCTTGACACACTACTTTAAAAGCCTAATGGAAGAACACATACAACTTTCAGAAATAATTTAAAGAACCTACGTAAACTAGAGACACTGTGAAGCATGTAACACATGGCTGCAATGCTTGGTAGGCACTAAGAAATCTGATATAGTAGCCCAAAAATTTGATTTTGCAAAGAAAACCCATTATTTAGAAATTTTTTCAGAAAATATGTTCATGTAAATATTTTCCAAAACTATTAGTTGCCAAGTAGAATTTTTAGTAGCCAGTTAGAAAGTTTAGTAGCCAATGGCTATTTTGGCTACTGGTAGCGCTAACATAGCAATGTACATACTCTATATTTGCACATGTGTACAGTGAACACACTATTATGTGAAGTTGGAATAAGTCAAACATATAATAAACTTTTTTATTACAGCAATGTTTTATATGCAATTTAATACATTTGGTAAATTGCATATAAAACATTGCTGTAATAAAAAAGTTTAAGAATTTTGCAGAATAATTAGTGCAACAGATACCACAAAACTGAATACTTGTATGCATTTAAAAAAAATTCACACAAAAAATTAAACTGTGTCCATGTGAACATTAACACAATTTATAAATACAGTAAATATGATCAAAGATAAAATCAGTTTTAATGAAAAAGTCATGGAAAAATGCTAATTATACCAAAAGTATTGACAGAACATAACAAACATACAAAAACAACATGAAATGCTCAGTTTGATGTGAAAAAAAAGAACAAAAATAATGTCCATTCTATGTTTGATGTCTTATTCTAACTTCACATAATACAGTATTCAGTCAGCAGAACATCAGATATGGTCCAAATACTTTTAATCTGTAACCATAATTTATACAGCCCAGTACGTTATATTAAATTAAATCCAGTCCAGTTTGGCTAAAATGTTCTTCAGAATCCAACTCACCCCTCTCCCAAATTACACCAAAGCCTTTAAGGACTATGCAAATCTTGAATAAGACCACGAACATAAGTAAACAACACTTTAAATATTATTCCCAAAAAATATTTTTAATAATAAAAAAAATCCCTAAATAGCATGAGAACAAATGCAAATGATTGAAATAAATGAAATGATGATACGAACAAATGCAAATGATTAAAATAAATGAAATGATAATACCTATGTAAAAAGTGCTTGTAGAGGATGTTTGTAATTTTATGACTGAGATCAATTACATTGTCAGCGTATGAACCAAAATTGAAAAATGTAACAGCATTTTATTTACAATTTCAAATGTAAATGCAAGAAAATAAACACATACGGTTTTATCCTAATATGATAATCACATTTATTCAGCCTACAAAATGACATACATGTATGGTGCATGTATACAGTAACACAGACGGTACTTACTGGTATCTAATAATGAAATAAACTATTAAAATTCATATAGAACAACTTTAAATGATTAACACCGGTAACATATTTGGCGTTGCTCTGTATTATCACACAATGCAACATGAAGAAATGTGATTGCAATGAAACATGTTATTTTAAATGACTCTCAACGACATAAAATCATGTGTTAAAAAGATGAAATGGGAAAATGACTGTACCTGTGTATGTATATATTGATTTATAGTGAAACAGAAAGATGTATTTGAATACCCCAAAGTCCTATTAAATAAATTATAAATATTACACATCATATTCATATATATAACCACTACAAATAATAATGGTCTCACAGTGAATACACAGGTGGAATCTAGATTGACGTAAGAGAAACTATAACTTCAATGAATATCACATGAATTGTAACTCTAAGCAACGAATTAACTGCAAACTGAAGCATGTACATTTTCTTCACATTTAAAAGCACAATATGTGAAGCACACACTGTCAGTAAAATAATACATTTCTATAAATTAAGCAAATAAGGGTAAATAAAGTTACAAATTATCATAATACAATTATATAACAAAACATAAAAATGCTTAAACATTAACACACGATCACTCAACTAAATTTGAGAAGTATAATACGTCAGGAAGCCAGAGTCATACGGTTCAAAAAAGATAAGTTGGTCATAAAGGAACAGTCAACACTAAAAGTGAAAATAACTTAAATGGAAAGTAAAATAAGAAAGCAACTGCACTTGCAAATAAGCTATACTGTAAATGCTGCATGTGTAAACAAACCTTGGTCCAAATTTATTTAAAAATAAATAAAAAAATTGGTGCAAGTCATGTTTGTGGTAATACAAGAAGGACTAAGAAGGGAAAATTCAGAAAGTAAGGTAAGTACAAATTTGTTTGTTTGTTTGGAATTTTCGCCGTTTTTAACAGTATTTCAGTCATATCATGGCAGTCCATTAACCTACTCACACTTCCTGGGCAAGCTTAGCCGATCTAAGCATATTACCAGTACTAAGTGCACATACTTTTGCCAGTAACTAACAACTGCCCTGATTGAATCAGAGGTAGGGGGAGAATGGCCGTAGAAATAATTTCATGACCAATCCCCATGCAAGTTATGTGGCCGAGCTGGGGTTCGAACTCATGATCCCCAGAATGACAGTCCAGCACTCTAATGACTGAGCTAGCCAGGCCCGGCAAGGTTATTAAAGAAAAAAAAGAATATCCTAATCTTTGACTCAAAATCAAGAAGTTAATCTTGGCCTTAAATAGCCTCAAATAAGTTTGTACAGACTCGACACGTAGTATAATATTCTTGAAGGTAAATTCTTGGATTATGCTTAAAATGCAAGCTCACTAAACTTGAGGACATTTCTTAAATTCATTAAACCCCGGAAGTCTGTGGCTGTTACATGTATAGGTCATTTTACATGGAAATGGTCCAACTAGTAAAAATTGTTCACGTCTTTCACATTCCACCAAATGGTAAACATATATCATTGGATTTCACATATAAATTTTGATATGAAATTTTCACTTACGTTCACCATAAGATTTTCCTTAGGAGCTTTGTGAATACTGGCCCTGATTTACAAACCAACATTGTTCTTTTCTTTTGGCTGTTTCTACACATAAGAATATTATCTTTTATTTGTTTTCCTTTTAGTTAACCACAAAATCTCTCGCAAACAATTAAATATGTTAACCATGCATTGAGTATCAAATTTCCAAAGCAAAATGTTGGATACAAATGCGTATGTACAGTCATACAGAGGTTTTTCACAGAAGTCCCATTGGTTATCAAATCTAAAATCGGGAATAATTCACATAATTCCTGCGCTGTCAGGAATTAGTTGGTAAATAATTACCAGTTAATCTAACCAGTACAACACTCATTATTAAGTCCTGTCACCATTTTCAAAGCTTGGGGTCATTCCTATAATCAAATTAACCCCATAGAACTAGCAGAAACATTCATTGTTTTGTTTCTGGAAGTATCAATTAATTATATTTAAACTATAGCTATATCACTTAGAAATTATCATATCCAGTATCACAAGTTCATGTTTTAAAATTTCTTATATACATTTTTAATTAATTAATAGCTAATATAGTATCACAGTATATGGAATAACATATAGAGGATATTTGTTTGTTTTCGGTGTGATAACGCATGATATCACCGGAAAGGGGGACAATTAATATTTTCACGAGCGCTTGCGCGAGTGGAAATATGTTAATTGTCTCCCTTTTCGATGATGATATCACACGTTATCACACCAAAAACAAACACATTTGCTTTTTATTTAATGCTTTATTAACCTTTGTTTTACATTTTATTGGAAAATATTACGGGAATCAGAACGTCATGATGTCAAAATAATGACGTCATTTCACAGTTTTGAGCACGGTATCGATGACGGTCTGTTTCATTTACCGTATTAAATCGGGACCCAAAAAAGTAGTCCCTCACTCAGAGTGATATAAGCATATATCTCACTGATATTATTTTATATTTCACTACTTAGCATTAAATAAAAGAAAGAATCACATGGTGTAAATCCTCATGATTCTAAACGCTTGCATTCGATGTTGGTTTCCTTCACAGAGACTAGAAGAGAATTGGACCCATATTCTTTAACTGTGTATTAAATAAAAACTTATGTGAAGTTTCAAAACAAAATTGATCAAATTTTTGTCCTGAGCTCATCAATAATACTTCAAACATTTACCAGTAGTTTGAAAAGTGCTATTCTTCATGTTGTATCTGTATGAGACAATAAGGTCTCAAATTCTTCCATTATTTATGTAATCATAAAACGTTTTAACACTATGTCAAGCTTATTTAGTTCAAAAACATTCTGAACAAAGTAAACCATTAATAACAGAGCCATAGACTTAAGGAAATTCATAATTTCACGAAATATACCGGGTCATTACAATAGTAGTTTCATCCAGCAGAATGGGACTAAATGCTGAGCAAAAGAATCATTAATCTGGAGAGAAAACTGATATTCATTGTACGTAATAACTGCCTAAATGCAGTCTATGCTTTCACAACCGTTCTGAAATCTGTTTTGTACTAGCATGTAAGTTTATGGACTTGTTCTGCATTTACCCTATGTTCTAGGAAGTTTCATCAACAAAAGAATTTACTGATTATTGCTACAAATTTGCCACTGAACATTAAACACATGATTTTTCAATAACAAACCAAATTTGTGCAGTTTTGAATTATTTGTCTGATATCAGATAAACATATTATTAACCGTAAAAGGCATCAGCCACAATGAAGTTTTCTTTGGTTTGTTCGAATACAAATTTGCTTCCATTCCAAGATCGTAAAAGTTATCGGACACGTAATGCTCCAGGTCAACAAACACATCGATGCTGTTGCTACTGGGCAGCAGGTGGTCGAAATGATCAAAAGTCGCCCGTGTGCTGTTGTGGCGATTTGTTGAGTGGTCATGTATGGCGACCGTCAACTCTTGATCGACATAGCCGTGGACATGGTCTCGTCTCTGCTCAAGACTTCCTCTATTTCGATTGGAGCAATCTCCGGAAGTGGATCGCGCCAGTATTGCACGTGACTGTACTCGCTGACTCGGGTACCGGGTTTGTGTAGCGGCGGGAAAAAGTGGTCTGCAACATCCGTCAGTTTGTATCGAAAACATACATTGAAACTGAAAAGACAACTGAATAATTTGCAGTATCATATAAGTGGAAAATGCTAAAAAAAATATTTGGGTATTAAAATGTTTACTGATTTTACAAAAACACATATAGAATTTAGATACAATTTTACAACGAAAAAAAGCTAAAATGTTAATTTACCCCACTACCTCACTACCTTGAAATCCTGCTAAAGGTGGGTATTTTAAAAGACTTATACGTCTTAAAGGTGGGTATTTTAAAAAGCTTATTAGTCTTAAAGGTGGGTAGTTTAAAAGGATTATAAGTCTTAAAGGTGGGTATTTTAAAAGGCTTATAAGTCTAAAAGGTGGGTATTTTAAAAGGCTTGTAAGTCTTAAAGGTGGGTATTTTAAATGGCTTTTAAGTCTTAAAGGTGGGTATTTTAAAAGGCTTTTAAGTCTTAATCAGGAAAAGGCTGTAGCCAAACATTATTTTCCTTGGCCAAACATTAAGATATATAGTCAATGGTTCATTTGGAATTCAGCTGTAACAGCGCGGTTGGCCGTAAGAACTTAGCTACATGTGTGCGTGTACAAACGGCTACTCACGATGACTGGAAGGTGAACGACATCTCGTGTTTCAGCTCCCCGTGAGGGTTGATGGTGAAGATGCGGAATATTGGAATGCTCATCTCCTTGTAGGCTATCACATCCTGGAATGGAGAGAACATCGCTTTTACACTGAGGCTACAATGAGGCTGACATCCATTTATGCTACAGCGGAATTGAGCCATATCACTCACTAATGTGCCATATCACTCACTAAGAATGGTGTCCAGAGAACATTGATTGTACACTTAGGCTACATTGAGACTGACATCCATTTTTGCTACAGCAGATTGGCCATATCACTCACTAACTATGGTGTCCACAGATCATTGGTTTTACACTGAGGCTCCATTGAGGCTGACAGCTATTTATGCTACAGTGGCAATGTGCCATATCACTCACTAAGTATGGTGTCCACAGATCATTGGTTTTACACTGAGGCTCCATTGAGGCTGACAGCTATTTATGCTACAGCGGCAATGTGCCATATCACTCACTAACTATGGTGTCCACAGAACATTGGTTTTACACTGTGGCTCAATTGAGGCTGACAGCTATTTATTCTACAGTGGCAACGTGCCATATCACTCGCTAACTATGGTGTACACAGAACATTGGGTTTGGATTGAGACTGGCATCAGATTCAAGCTACTGCACTAGCAATATTGTTACTTACTACCATACGTATTTTTTAAGCTGCTGAACATAACATAATTGTTCCTCAAAATCATAAATCATACTTATGATAACACATTCTTCAAAAAGCAAGCAGCGAGATTATATTTAAAGCTTCTACGTATTATTATTATTATTATAGTAATAGTAACAAATGATGTTGGTGATGATGAAGATTCTTTATTCAATCCACCACTGCTAGCTCAACTGATAAGATTTCTGAATCCAAACATCGACCTACATTGACTTTGTTTCCAAATCCTGCATAGACAGGATGGGAGTTCTTGGGAAACAGGGATCCAACATCAGACAGGCAGCTGATCTTAAACTCCTCTGGCTTCTTTTCAATCACCTCTCTGCAAAACAACCCACACAATTTCAATCAACCCTTCAGCAACGAATTTTAGCGATACCATTTAAAGCCAAATCTGTATTTGAGAGGGACATCAAAATACTATACCTACACGCAGGTAGATGTTAAAAGTTCAACTTAACTTCAAACATAGAAGGCATAGTGACTTGTGGTAAGAACTACACTCACTCACTGCTGGAAATTCAAACACAAAGTCTTACGGTAAGCACACACACAACACACACTTACTTGTGGAAAGCACTAATCAGTGAGCATGGTGACAGGAGTAGGGGCCATTCTGGCAGAGTTCTGTCCCCTTGTTTGATGTTCTGCAGCAAATCTTTGGTCAGTTTTGATTGGCCGATGGCACAGGCCGAGAGGTACAGGAACTTGTAGCCGTTGCCAGCGATACGGCTGTACAGCTGCGCTACGCCGGACTGGGACCAGTCGCGGCCGACCACCGGCAAAATCTGTCCGAGAACATCGGATCTGAAAATACCAGTAAGTGTACAAATATGTTGCGGTGTAACCTTAGTTAATATTCTGAGAATTCGAAAAATGTGAAGTAACTCTTACTGAAGTAAACAGTTCAATGAAATTTTCAGAATCAATGCTGATAAACTTTGTAGCTTAATTGGTCCACCAATTCATCCGCAAACACATACATGAATTTCATACATCAATTTACTCAACAAAATCTTAAGCAGTATTGTAAATATGTACATGTAAACCATGTATTATCACATCAAGTACCATATGCAGGGAAGTACAAAGTAATAAACTTGGTATTGGGAACATGAAGACATCATGGCAAAATAATAGTCAGTAAACAAACAAATGACGATTAATTAAGACTATATACAAAAGCATAAATATTCTTCAACGACACTGAAACTGATACAAATCCAAAGAACGGACATATATAAACTAAGTCATACTTGGTAATGGTTCCGTCGATGTCAGACACAATGATCTTGTCATTGTATTTCCAGAGGTAGATATGAGACGTGCACCGCTTCGTGCCCTGATACTGCGTCGTCACTGAGTATGTCACCTCATTTTGGCCAATCTTCAGGTTGAACTGTTTCTGGAAGAGATAACAGAGAGGTCAATATTAACCCTATTTATTTTAGCTTGATTGTGTGAAAAGCTATAGGCTTAATATATTATACTATTTTATGTCCACGAACGTTCAAATTATATCCATGTGTCATCTCTTGGGAGTCAATACAAGTTTAAACGTGCATAGTTTCCTAGTAAACACAGGCTGTTACTCTAAACTATTTATATGTTAGTAGTTTCCACATTTTTATAAAAAATTATATCACAGAATGTGAATGTGTATGGTATATGTATATATTATATCGCTTAATAAATAAACCACAACACAATCTGATGTTTATGAATATTATCACACTATACACATTCTTTATTGGCAGAATTTATTTGACACTAGGAAACTGAAAAATAGGAAGTTTTAATTTAAATTTAAATTGACTGCAGTACAACAGTACATGCAAAAGAGTATTAAATTATCTTTGCTATTAAATTCTTAATACCCTTTTTCCCAAAAATGTTACTGACAGCAGATTTGTTGATAGTAATTATAAGGTCACAGTGCTTACAATCTGATCAGAGGTAAGTCTCAATTTCTTCTTGAACACTTTGTTCAATTTGGTGAGGCGTTTGATTTTCTTAGGTTCCATTGTCCGGTCCGACCCTTCTGTATCTCCTTCACTTGACGAATGGTCGCCCCCGGAAACGGTAAATCTGTCGGAAAGAAATAAACAGCCTGCTTACCAGTAATTTTTAGTATATTTATCATGGGACAAAATTAATATCTGCCAAATATTAATATCTTATATCAATATCTGATAAACCCTGAACATTACTTATCCCATTTACACAACAAATGCAAACTCATTTCATTTCGCTGGGGTCTAATTATCGCATATTTTGTGTGGTATGAACATAGCGCGAATTAAATTCCCCCATCAATTTTGTTGTGCAATTAAAAACACATAAAAACAAAAAAAATGAATTAAACGCAGCATGAATTGGCCGTTCCAATTACCATTGCCATTTCCATTCCAATGGTAATGGCAAAAAGTGCTGTATTAATGACACGAGGAATGGACATTGAAGAATCCCAACCAACAAGATTTAAATGTATAACCAGCATCAATAATTTTGAGGACATCCAAGGATCCATCGACAACAAAGAAATTAAATGGTGTATTTTATCATGCATCAGTACTTACACACCTACCTGCAATTGTGAAGTGTTAACATCCTTCGTCTCCGCCTCTCCCGTCGTCATGGTAACAGTGGTGGTCGTAGTGGGAGCCGTAGTCGCCGTAGCCTCAGGGTTCGCTCGCCTCCATGAAGAGAACCAGCCTGACCTTTGCACCTTTTTCTTTGGCATGTGCTGACTGACTAAACCTTTCACCGACGACTGGAACGGAAAAAGAGATCGCTAAGAAAATGACTTAAAATTAGGATTTCTTTTATTCAAATTAAGGTTTTGAACATTATTTTACAGACATAATGGAGATTGGTGGGTACAACTTGGGCTTAAGATTAAAGAATGTTGATGACATTGCAATGATACGCTCATGACAAAAAAGTGTTCTTTTTATCTCAGTCTATTTCCAACATAAAATACCAGAACCCTGAAATCAAAATTTCATAACATTTTTGGTGGGAGGTCCAAAATCAAAGGGCAATTTTATGATTCTTGGTTCATGATATCACGGTTGATGAAATTAAATTTCAATTTACCATAAATACAGAGTGGGGATTTACCTGAGGCATATCCTTGTTGAAAATGATTTTGGATAAAATGAGAGGGGCCGCAGTCGCCCAGTTGTAATATTTCTCCTCCACCTTAACGACTAGATCCGGATTTGACAGCATCGAGGGGTTCTCGCAGAGATCATCATAGGTCACAATCTGGGACATGAACTTCTGCAGCGTGACCCCTTCAGGATCCGTCAGTCCTTCGCAGAGGGACAGGGAGTAGGGGCCAAGGGACTGTATGTCTGATTGTAAGATGGTGGTAAGGGGTCCAGGCCCGCCGATGGCCCCTTCTACCGAGTGCGGGGACTGGGGCAGTGAGGCCCCACGACCCGATTCCACGTCCTCCTCATTTTCTTTGTCGATAGATTTAAAATGACTGATGGAAAGTCTGGAAAAAAAACACGAGTACATTATAAATTACAATCCTTAGATTCTGACTGATGTCAGAAACAAATTTTAGCATATTCATAATAATTATGGAAGCAGACCAGGATTGCCAGCACATGAGACAAAAAAAATTTCCTGACTTTACACTGACTTTTCCATGACCAAATCCAGTTTTTCACTGACCAAAACCACCCATTTTCAACAGAACCTATCCTGCCCTTTTGCCAACTGAATCTTCAGGATGGGAAGTTATCTGAAGACTGCCAAAGCCATAACTTGCAAATTTTTATAATAATTTTTTTACCTCCAGGCATTTTTTTCCCTGACTTTTCACTGACTTTTTTCGAATTCGAGTCTGCTGGCAACCCTGCTAAATATGCAGTGCTCTAGTGTCTAGAGTACCATTCTTACTTGTGTCAGCTGTAAAAGGAAATATGAGGGGCGTCCTGGGAAAACCGGACTTAATGCATTTGCGTAAAGTGTCGTCCCAGATTAGCCTGTGCAGTCCGCAGAGGCTAATCCGGGATGGCACTTTCCGCTATTATGGTATTTTCTGTTTCAAGGAAGTCTCTTCTAAACATATATTCACCGTAGGCGGAAAGTGCCATCCTGGATCACAGGCTGCACAGGCTAATCCGGGACGACACTTTACGCACATGCATTAAGACCGGTTTTCTTACGACGCGCCTCATATCTTGATTTGCAACGGTACAGGGTACTTACAGAAATCGAACAGGCATGAAGCCTAGAATTATCATTTTAAACAAATTCAATAAAGTTACGTCATAACTGTTCCAAGAATGTACAGATGTTTTTTAAAAGAATACTAACTTTTTTTTGCAAAATCTGCCCGGAGGTGGGAAGGGGGTGGTGGAAACGAAAAATTAGCCAGTAGCAGTACAATGCTATTTTTCCCTCAGATTTTCGCTACAGTTTTGGAAAATATAAGGATGCAGAACCATGCTATTTTTCCAGAAGATTTTCCCCTACCTTTAGGAAAATTTAAAGGTACATCTTGCTATTTTTCCCCCTATCTGTTTCCTTATCATATTGGAAATTATAAGGGTTATTAGACTTTGCTATTTTCCAAATATATTTTCCCAATCGATTTGGAAATTTAAAAAGGTGCAGCACCATGCTATGTTCCCCTCAGACTTTGCTTACCGTTTTGGAAAGTATAATTTTGCCGTCTCCTCATCCATATCCTCCAGATTCAGGTCGTCCAGGTAGATTCCTTCTGCCTCAGGCTTGTGGCGCACATTCTTTGTTTTTCTCATGAACTGAAACAGGCCTCCCGAGGATTTCCCTTTGTTGTCTGAAAAAATAAGATTTATTCTCATTCAAAATCAATTGAAATAACAAAGTACAGATAGATTGTTGCAGTTAAAAGAATCTCTTTCTTCTAAATCAGCAAACAAGTTTTGTTCTAAGTAACAAATGTTTCAATTAATTTGGTCCTTATCATAAATTAAATGTCCTAAAATCACAGGTAAGGACTTTAGGTAAATGAAGAAAAGGCTGTTAAGAAGTATCTCCCAAGCAAAATTTCTGCAAAAAAAATAATCTTTTTCCCAGTAGATCACTTACACCTGAATTTTTGTTCCCCTTTAGCAATTTCATTTCTCACCCCAAACACAAATTTGCCCCATCTCCAGGCTATAAAATAAGCCCTAAAACTAGGGATGGGACCGAATACTGAAATCAATATTCAAATATTCGTTTTAGGTATTCGAATATATTCGAATATTTGTTTTGTAAATACTATTATACACGGCACTCTGTCCGAATATTTACCTATCCGAAATATGTAGACTACGTTTACGTAGTTGTTTTACCTTGTTTCAGTGGTAAATGATCGATATAACTTTGATCATTGTGAGTGTTAGGCAAATATAAAGAAATGTAAGATATTGTTAAAAGTATTGTTAAATAATTTGTTAATCGTTCCGTTTTTTTTTTCAGAATTATGAAGCTTGTATCTGCTGTGCAGTGATTCGTGACTAATTGAAGTATATTATTGCAGATATTATAATATACGGTGTTGATAGAATGGAGAATAATTTACAAGTGACATATATTGAGATTGACCAGACCATGCTCATTTTGTTAAAGAAATTGATTGGCTGATAATGGATTCATTTTGATTGGTTTACTTAGAGAGCATGTGTAATTTACTGTAAACAAGTTAACTGTATAGATGTCATTTAAGGACAATAAACAACAATGTACACCTTGTACAAACTGTGAAACCGTTATCACAACATGGCCCAGTTTTGTAATTTGTGGATACAATGCATCATATTCGCGCCTCCTACAAACCTCTATTTCGCGGCCTTTGTAATTCGCCCCCCCCCCCCCTGCCAATTATCAATTGTCGTTAATTGGACATGTTTGGCATGTGCTGTAAAAACGTTACACTGCCCCCGCACGACTGGAATTCATGTTAACTTTGCAATCAAACTGGAAAAAAACATGATTTTTTAAAAAAGAAATTATGTTCTTGAAATAAATTTTAAACTCAAATATTAGTATTCGTTTTTTTACATTCGAATATTATTTGATATTGGAATATTCGGTCCCATCCCTACCTAAAACTGAATGATTCCTGACCAACAAGATTGGTTTGATTCGTTACACAGTCATTCATAAATGTCAGTTGTCAGGGTAAAATATCCAAGCTTTACTTCCAAGAATGGTTTATAGTTATCGACAAATAATTGTTTGAAAGCGAGAAGGTGCTATCAGTATATCACTGGTCAAAGTTAGCACCAGCCCCTAAGCCATGTACTGGAAAATTTTGGACTGGGCTTGTTCAGCTTATCAGTTTTATAAATATGGGCTTGTAACTTTTTCTTGCACTCAGGTAATAATATAAGAATTTGGGCATGTTTGGCCAAACTGCTAATTTCGACAACTGGCATATATGCGCAAAGAAGGCTGATAGCAGACCTTTTGGCTTTCAAGGGTATGTTTTTTGTGTGCTTTGATTTTTCGCCGTTTTTAACAGTATTTTTGTCATATCACAGTGGTCAGTTAACCTACTCACACTTTTTGTGGGTAAGCATAGCAGATCTAAGCGGTTTACCTGTAATAAGTGCACCTACCTATGCCAGTAACTGACAACTGCCCTACTTGAATCAGAGGTAGGGGGGGAATGGCCGCAGATGAAATGTCAGTTACTGTGTACAATAAACAACAGTGTGGCCACTGAAATTCTGAAATAAAATTCCCTTACGTTTCCCTGATTTTTCCCTGACAGGAATTTGATTTTCCAAGATAATTAATTGTCAAATTAAGAGTTAAATTAGTGCAAAGTTGTGATAGCATATACAAATATGTTATCACTATTTTCAATTTTTAGATATTTTTGCTATTGTTAACTTCTTATTCTAAGCAAATTATTTATTGGTTAATTGTTCAAATATTTATTACATTCTGGTTTTCACTTTTGGTCAAATTCCATGAAATTTCCCAAATTTTAAAATTCCCCGATTTTTCCCTCCAGAGAATTTTTTTGAAACATTTTCCCTGTTTTCCAGAGATGGTGGCCACCTTGAAAAAGCTTTACATGTACAAGCATATTGGCTCCCTCACCTCCCAGATTGGATGCAGTGGCAGTGGAAGTCTCATCAGTGGGAGATTTTCTAGGAATATCTCCCCACTCCCACAGCGTGTCGTCTTGAGACTCGACCATGATCTTCGTGTTGTTCTGCATCACCTTCTGACGGTCCACTTCCGTGTCGCTCTTCGGGGAGGCGGGTCGAGAGTGGGCAGGACTAGGGGCAGATAATGCAAGGGGATTAGCAATTGGTACTTCTATGATGACCTGCCTGATTAGATTAGCAAAAGTGGGTTATTTCAAAGGCTGAACACGATTGTTTTAACATTCTATGAATCCAGCGTTGGTATTTATAAAGACTCTTAATCAATCATGAAGAAAAATCTTAAAAATATTAAATCTGAAATTTTAGAATTGGATTTTCCAACAAAGAAATGATTGTTGGAAGATTTTGACACAGAATTTGCTAAAGCTTTCCAAACTGTAATAATATTTCATATAAATTTGACATGTACATGTTCCCAAGCATAGTCTTTCAAAACACATTTTAATTTTGTCTCATTTTCAACTGAAGTGAAGAATAGCACAAAAATCTTTATAAATATGGGCCCAGCTCTTACCTGCACATAGGGGAGAGATCTGTATCACTAAACGGATGATTGTTCAGGTAGGCAAAAGCCTCGTGTGAACACGCCCACTCATGAGTCCGTTCAAGCTTGTTCTCCTCCACTACAGGCAAGCTTATGGACTTGGACATGGAATCACTAGACATGTTGGAGGTCAATCGACTCAATTCCTCATCACTAGAAAACCCGTCCATATCAAAAATGTCCTCGTTGGTTTCTTCTAGCTGTGGTTGCAAGCTAGCAGGGTCTTGCTTGCCTTTTGCTTTCCTCTTTCTGAAGCGTTTTTTCTTGTTCTTGGCAATATCACTGTCTTCATTTTCAATCCTTATGTCGATGTCGGTATTGCGCGAATGCTCGCTGCTTACTGAATCCAGGTGCACACGTCCCGAATTCCCCGTTGCATCATCATTTGCAGAAACATTAATTCCACTGTCATTTTTACTAAGTTCATCACTATCAACCTGAGCCTTGGTCTCGGTACTTGCATTGTCAGCATTCACCTCTACTTTGACCTCATCGTTTTTGACCTCTGAACTAATGGTAACCTTGACTTCATCGGTCTGACCTTGACATTTGTTGACCTGATTGCTAGTTTGCTCAGCCTCCATTTTAAGGCGTTCTACGCCCTCTTTCATGAGATCTGAGTCATACTGAAACTGGGATGTGGCCAGGTAATCTGGAATCTCCTGAAAACAGATTAAAGACAATTAAAAAAAAGTTAATATAATATAATTAAAAGACCAAAATTTTTCTTGTACTCTGCTGCTGCAGTTAATAACAAAGATGATGATGAGCATGACTATAATTATTATTATTTTCTTTAATTAAAATTACATTCAAGATGCTGCTGCTGTTGCTGCTGCTGATTATGATGCCAATGATGATGCTGATAATGATGCTGATGATATAACTGTGATAATGAATATGACAAGCATAATGATGACGCTGATGATGATGATGATGATGATGATGATGGTGCTGCTGATATTGACATTGACCATGATATTTATTACCATGATTGTGACGATAACACTAATGCTGATGACAAAGACAACCACGATGATGATGATTAATGACATTAATTAGAGTGATGACAATGATGATGATGACGATGATGATGCTGATGATGAAAATGACCAAACAAAACAAGACTAACTTCAAAAATTGGACAGATATGAAAACTGTTACAACAGAAGTCAGTATTTAACAATAACCTATATCCCCACGAGGCTAAATGCCAACCGACATTGTTTACTTAATCCCTATATCAATATGTCTGTTTAGCAAGAGGCCAAAATAATGACCGCAGCCTGACCTGACCGAATTCTAAATCCAAATATCTGAACAGTGCTAGACAGCATTGCGCAATAGTATCACCTTATCGGCTGACCGTATAATTTAAATACACTAAAACAAAGTGGGCCATAACAACAGAAGTTCCACTCCAGATAACCTCTGAACCAGTTTTAATACCACATGTCCCATGACTACCAAAATAATCTTAAACATAAAACAATGTAAAGCAGAATTTTATATTGAACAATCATTTCTATTTGCCAACAAGTTAATAATAAGTTTGTGATTGAAAACTTGAATAGTAATGAAAACAGGTCTGATAATGTCAAAATTTTTGAAAATTCTTAAAATCTGAAATTTTATATTTAGATTTACTGACAAAAGAAAGGCATTTTTAAACATTGACAAAGAAATTATTAAGATTAAGCCATGCACATGTTCCAAAACATGGTGTTTCAAACATAAGTTATAATTTTGAATTAATTTTAACATAAGTAATGAATCTCTTAAAAATCCTCATAAATATGCATCAAGTTTTGGTTTCAATAAACATGTGAAGCATGTGCACCAACAAAACATGTTATAAAGATAGGCAAAAATTCAGGCGCTTAATTATGATTATAGAGTGTCAATTTGTCTGCTATATTCTTCTTACAAAAATTTTCATTAAGGGCAAGCACCTGCAAATATTAAAAACTATTAAATAATTATACTGAATAATACTCAGCAGAGAAAACATTAGAACACTGATGCGTTTCTATGGCAACCCTACCTCCTCCTCATCGAGTTCTTCCACGAAGAAAGCCTCGCCAGACTCACCGAGTTTCATCTGAATATCAACGGGCTCTCCATTGATCTCAATGTCTACCAGAAAACACAAACATAGGGAAAGGTCCAGCACAGAACTGACATTTCCCCAAACATCAATCATATGTAAATCAATCTAGGGTTTATCAAATGCATGTACCCAGTCTTCACAATAATTGTTTAGAAGGATTTGCCCATTCAGGCATAAGCCATCCAATTTAAACTTGCCTGAATCCACTTGAATTTATTGACAATTAGGAAATACAACCTAAAGATTACCAAGGTTGACAGCACCTGGGGCAAAAAAAATTCCCTGACTGTTAAGATATTATTTTCGACTAAACATCAGCATATTATGTATTTATACATACATTTTAGTAATTCAAAACACATTTAGACTGCTATAGCCATAATCTGCTCATTTATATAAATTATTTTTTTACCTTCAGGCATGTTTTTCCGTGACTTTTCACTGATTTTTTTTTATTTTTCACTGACTTTTTTTCAAAATTCCCTGACAATTCACTGGCCTTGAAAAAATTTCAAATTTCCATGACTTTTCAAGTCTGCTGGCAACCCTGATTACCTATTAACAGTTCAAATGATAGTGATGTATTATTGTCCATGTACTCAGTCATATGGAGAGCAAATCATGCGATACTGAAATATTTCAAGAAAATAATCTGCAAATTGCTGTATTTTGGTCAAGAATCATCTTATTTTATTATTTTGCATTCTTCTTTTACATGCCATTTTGGGCAGACAGGTCAAAATTTTTAATTGCCTGAATAGATTTTTACGTGTCCCAGGCTTTCGGCAAGAGGTTATTTCGAAGACTGTGTACTGAATGATTCTCAAACATGTTTAAAGCTGCAGTCCATAGAATATTATTAAATACATTTTAAATTGACATAAGTTCTAATGACTTTATTCGACAGAAAACTGTTTCTTATTTTCAAAAGGCATTTTATAATGTCTTTGTTCGAAAACGCTTGGTACGAACGGAATATACACTAATGTACATGCTCATAAACTCCAGAGGCATCACCAGCTATCAAATACACATAATTTTAAGATAAAATGTTACCAAAACGTTATTTTGTTACCAATTTCAATCCAGTTTTTTGTATTTTGATTGGTAGGATGTCCATTAGAAACTATTTTTATTTTATTTTTATTAACGTATTTCTGGACTGCTGCTTTAACTGTTAACCTAATTTCCACACAAGAGCATGAGGTTTTACATTTTTTTACAGTAAAACACACATACAAGTAATAAGTCAAGCAATGACTTCATATATGAATTTTTTTACACAGATTTATTAAAGAATTACATAAACACATATTATACTTTTTTCTTTACATTATGATAACAATCAAAATCTGACCCTTAATTTATAAGATATTAACATTTTGTGCAGTAATTAGTATACAAAAAAGCAAATTCTAGAATATCAAGTCAAAAAGGCATGTCGATATCACCGTGATACTGATAAAGATCAAAAGAAGGTTAAGTAGCAATAGGATATGACCACAATCCTGTGTCTAGTACGTGGAAGTTTATCAACAATTGTATCAATAATCACTCCTTTTATCAAATATGTATCACACAAACATGAGGGGGTATTCAGGTGAACAGTACAGGAATCTAGTAAGTAGTACTTCAACAATCGCTTCTCACTATCGTTAATAGCAAAAATTGTTGATCACAAACAGAGCCTTAGCATTAATTGGATTTAGTATATTGGTCAAAGTGAATAATAAGTATCATAGCTCAACAAACGACATACACACGATCAAGTGCAGAAAATGTTCAAATTTCAACAAATAATGATTTAACTTTTCCATTCTTTTTTCATCATCATTGTCAATGTCATCATCCAAGTTGGTCTTTTTCTTACATTTATTTAAAACTGCTGCAGTATTTTGCCAGAATTAATTATATAATCAAGGCACTGACATGTGGCAAGCAGCATTTGTCAAAAATGGACAAGTAAGGCAATTTAAGGTTCTGCCACCCCTGCTTAACATTTAAACAACATCATACCCCTTTCTTCAGTGCCCACAGTCAAATGGCCAGTTAATCTTAACTCCCCAATCCCCCCCCTCCTCATCCCCACTTCTTAATCGTTTTATTGATGAGGCCCCGTTCTAGGTCACGGCAAAACAACAACACAACTATACCAAGATTTCTATTAGTTTCAACACGTACCACTTTCTCTCTGAACCGCAGCACCCCCAGCTTTCCAAACCGCACATGGAACGGTGAAGATTTGAACGTTCCATCTTTCTGCTCGATGATTATCGTGTCTATAGCACCGGTAAGAGTGGCAGCATTGATTTCCTGGAATATAGAATAAATGGTTACCCTGCTTGGGAAAAAAGCGTTTGGTTTTTAGACATACCGATGATGATTAACTGCATCATATGTAAGTTACCCTTGAAAATCTCCGCCAAACTTGCACGTTAAAGGACACATGCAGAAGACAGCCATAGAATTAAGTAATTTTATATATTTAGGTAATTAACATAAGGTTTTACAAAAGGAGTTGTGTGAATACAGGCCTGATCAGCTCCAAGTAAAACAACAATGACAACTGTCAACATAATGCAGGTTTCCCTCAGGCATGTTAATTTTTCTTGTCGGGCTCGACATGCCTTTAAAGCAGTTAGTTGCTTGCCGACATGCTTAATTATCACCGACATGCCTTAATTTTCAAAGCAACCACCCTTAATCAGTATATATAATTACATCGATATTAATTTCAATGGGCAATAAACGAAGGTCTTATCAATCAATACTGGCGAAGTACGTAAATCCGGACACTGTTGCTGCTTTTTGGACGATTTCTCTGGATAATAGCATCAAATTAAAATAAAATGTAAAACATAATAAGTAGGGTTTAATCTAAAGCTTTGGCGAAAATATTAGCAGAAACTGCTTTATTAAAGAAACTGAATGGTGTGTTTAAAAAAGACCTGTAACAAGTATCAAAATACGAATGAAGAGTACCTGGGCCTTGCAGTTTCAAGTAATATTTGTAAAGCAACTTTGCTATATAAGTCTATATAAAGCATCTGACCCCTCGGGGTGTGGTCAGATTTGACACCAGGGGCATAATTTGAACAATCTTTGCAATGTTACGTACCAAATATAAGAAAGCTGTGGGCCTTGCCGTTTCAGGAGATTTTTTTAAAAGTCATTTTGTTATTTAAGTCTATATAAAACATGTGACCCCCGGGGCGTGACCAGTTTTGACCCCAGGGGCATAATTTGAACAATCTTTATAGAGGACTACTATATGATGTTACATACCAAATAAGAATCCTCTGCGCTTTGAGGTTTCTGAGGAAAAGATTTTTTAAGTCATTTTGCTCTTAATGTCTATATAAACCATGTGACCCCCAGGGCATGGCCAGTTTTAACCCCAGGGGCATCATTTGAATAATATTTGTACAGGACCACTATGGGATGTTACATACCAGATATGAAACCTCTGGGCTTTGCGATTTCAGAAGAGAAGATTTTTAAAGTCATTTTTGCTATATATTCCAGTGCTACAGATACATTTTCAGGCAAACAGTTTTTCACTTCCTAAGTTTGTAATCAAATCGTTTTTTTACTGACCACCTTCAAGACTAATTAGTTTTTATCAATTTTTAAATACTTTTCAGTCTATAGTTTACAAAAAAAAAATCAGCTTTTTTGTCCATTACACTTTTGCTTGTTGAAAAGCTGTCAAATTTAGTTCACTATTTCATAAATGGTTGTAAGTGACTGTAATAAATGAATAATAAATGGAGAATTTAGCCTTAAAACAATATTTAAATAACAAAATCAACGTTGATAGACAGAAGTTTGTTTTGAATTTCAATTCAACTATGTTTTTCTTTCAATACTGGTTCCAAATCAAAACGGTTACATGTCTGGTTCCCAATTCTTATAACTTACACTCTACCCTAAATATCTGGTTGATAATGATGCAAAAGTAGGAAACCAGACAAGTGATGCAGTGCTATAGTAATTATTAACTCAGGCAAATAATCCTTGTAAAAAAAAAGATAAAAATTGTGGTTGCAATTCGTTTTTTGAAATATTAATTAGTTTTTTAACTATAACTTTTAAAATTAAATAGTTTTTCTAGAAAATCAATTCGTTTTAAGGAAAAAACGATGCTTATCTGTAGCACTTATTCTATATAAACCATATGACCCCCGGGGCATGGCCAGTTTTGACCCCAGGGGCATAATTTGAACATTTTTTGTAGAGGACCACTATAAGATGTTGCATACCAAATATGAAACCTCTGGGCCTTGTAGTTCAGAGGAGATTTGTAAAGTGATTTTGCTATATATTCTATATAAACCATGTGACCCCAGGGGCGTGGCCCTTTTTGACCCCAGAGGCATAATTTGAAAAACCTTTGTAAAGGACCACTAAAGGATGTTACATACCACATATCAAACCTCTGGGCCTTGCGGTTTCAGAGAAGGAAAAGATTTATATAGTCATTTTGCTATATATTTTGCATAAACCATGTGACCCCCGGGGCGTGGCCCGTTTTGACCCCAGGGGCATAGTTGGACAATCTTTGTAGAGGACCACTATAGGATGTTACATACTTAATATGAAACCTCTGGGCCCTGCGGTTTCAGAGAAGGTTTTTCAAGTTTACACTTATTAAATCTATTTTTAGCTCTGGTGACCTACATATGCAGCGGTCCATAAAGATTTGAACAACTTTGAAAGAAGGTCACATTATGATCATTCCTGTGAAGTTTGGTGAAAATCTGCCAAGTGGTTTAGGAGGAGATATTGTTTGAATGAAAAGTTGACGACGCACGCACGCTCACACGACGGACAACGGGCGATCACAAAAGCTGGGCTTACTCTGTCACAATACAAAACGGAGTTATGGGTAATGTTGCGGGAATGCCCCGGATACTAGATTTGATGACCAAGGTTAGTTCCAAGTTTCAAGTGAATAACTTATGTAGTTTTGAAGTTACCAAAAGTTTTGAATATAAACTTTAACCAGAAAATCTATGTGAAAAGGGGGCATATCTCTGTCAAAATATAAAACAGAGTTATGGGTAATGTTGCCCCTGATACTAGAGTTGTTGACAAAGGTAAATTCCAAGTTTCAAGTGAATAACTTATGTAGTTTTGAAGTTACAAAACTTTTGAACATAAACTTTAACCAGAACATCTATGTGATTAAGGGGCATAACTCTGTCAAAATACAAAACAGAGTTATGGGTAATGTTCACCCTGATACTGGATTTGATGACAAAGGTATTTTACAAGTTTCAAGTGAATAGCTTTTGTAGTATTGAAGTTACAAAACTTTGGAATATTAACTTTAACCAGAAAATCTTTGTGAAAAAGGGGCATTACTCTGTCAAATACAAAACAGAGTTATGGGGAATGTTGCCCTTGATACTGGAGTTGATGATAAAGGCTAGTTCCAAGTTTCAAGTGAATAACTTATGTAGTTTTGAAGTTACAAAACTTTTGAATATAAACTTTAACAAGAAAATCTAAGTGAAAAAGGGGCATAAATCTGTCAAAATACAAAAGACAGTTATGGGGAATGTTGCCCCTGACACTGGAGTTGATGAAACAGGTTAGTTCCAAGTTTCAAGTGAATAACTTATGTAGTTTTGAAGTTACAAATCTTTTGAATATAAACTTTAACCAGAAAATCTACGAGAACAAGGGGCATAAATCTGTAAAAATACAAAACAGAGTTATGGGGAATGTTGCCTCTGACACTGGAGTTGATGACAAAGGTTAGTTCCAAGTTTCAAGTGAATAACTGATGTAGTTTTGAAGTTACAAAACTTTTGAATATAAACTTTAACCAGAAAATCTATGTGAAAAAGGCGCATAACTCTGTCAAAATGACAAAAGGTTAGTTAACTAAACTAGAAAACTTTAACCAAATTCAGCAGGGACGCGGACGCCGACGCCGGGGGTAGTAGGAAAGCTCGCCTATTCTTTGAATATTCGAGCTAAAAATTAATACTCAACATTAAACTTCACCTAGTTTGTGAGATTTCTTGCGTGTCTTCTTTTGTTTACTTTGTTTTGGTGTTTACTTGCAAAATTGTCTCTCTAAAGCTTAATTTATCGGAGATATTGTTCTATCGCTTCCTTAAACGTGACATAGGTTGCTGAAACAGGGGTGTGTGTCAATCGATACTTTAAAATTATTGGTCTTGGTCATACAGACGCATTTGTTTCAAGTGTCCGGATTTAAGTAGTGTCCGGATTTACGTACTTCGCCAGTATGGCCTCACTTCCAAAAGCGAGATCAACAAGCAGCTAGACACACTCTTAAGTGAACACACTCAATCCATGCTCTTTATAGATTTATATTCAAAATCGTAAACATAAATGAGACAGACATAGACTTCAGGAATATTACCAAATAGCGTATTTATTAAAGTTATTCCTTAAACATTATGTGATTAGCATTAGAATGACAATACATTGATGTCAAGAAAATCATTAAAGTTTTTTTCCCCAAAATCACTGAAATTGAAAACCTACCTGGTAAAACTCTTTGACGTTAGAGAACAATTTCCCGACATAGTTTAAATAACTCATTACCTTGGTAGCCGCACCGGATCTCACGCGCCTGGGAGAACCGGGGCCTTCTAGCCTTCACTCAAACCGGAATACAGCAGAGAGAACATTCAGATTTAGTTTTTGATCCGAGAACGTTTAGTTAAGTTTTTGATCCGAGAGCAGACAGATTGACAATTGACTTTTTTTTTTATTTCTTAGAGCTAACATATAGCGACTGATGACTAGGGTGACAAAGCGTATCTATAATCTTTTTATTAAAAGAAACATTTTATCAAATTAGAAAAATTATCACGAGAAGATAAGACTTGTATGAGGTTTTTGTGAAGTACCTGTGGTTAAATTGTATGGTTTTAATGCTTTTTATGACCACCACATTCAAGAAAAGTGATTTCTCATTGTCTTGGAGCAGTTTAAGTATCTTCTTAAATTATTTGTAGGAGTTCTATTTTATGATCAGTTAAAGTTCTGAATAAAATAGGGTCAGCATGAACAAAGTAGGGCCAACAGAAAAATAACTTACTTGTTCCTACACTGAAAAGAAACATTTGTATTCCCCCATACACACACAAACACAGGCCTCCAACGAGCTTCAAAACAATCACAAATGTACACTTTAATGTATTATATACCCGGTAGTTTAAAATGATTCGCAAAAATCAATACGTTTCGTTAACACATAAAGAGCATGGCTTTTTCAGTAATTAATGAATAAAAGACTTTGTTTTAGACATAATATATGCAGCAGTACGTGTAGCAAAACACAACAACAAATAAACACTTTGGCATAACATACGGCCAACTTTAAAATCTTGTTTGTTTGCCATTGCCTACCCAAGGTTGATGCTAACGGTTAGGTAGGTAGGCAATTTTATTTATTTATGTTTTTTGAAAAAAAAGGCAAATTTATGAATGATCCATTTAGCTTCAAAGTATAGCATATAACACTGATCTTGCTTTTGAAAATATAATCAAATGTCTGTTGATATAATGAGAGCTTTCACAAGTTTGATAAAACATGATTAGAATTGCATTTTGATATGGCCCATTATAAGCAAGGGTCTAGCTGATACAGTTATTAACCTAATGGCAAACGACCAAAATGAAAGAAGAGCAAGCTTTTATTTAACCCCCCAAAAATTGGAATGTTCGAAAAAAAAATGGTTTGATTTAACAAAAGAAAAAACCTTTGAGTCGGGACTGTTTCATCGGGTAGGTCGGAAATGGCAAAGTAAATTTTAATTTTGGCCTTACCTATCTTATTTAAAATAGAATGCATAGCAGTTATTATTATTTTTATTTTTTTATTTTTTTTCAATGTCGAATGATTTTATTTCCATATATACAATACATTATACAAAACATAGGTCATTTTCATATGATGATGTACATTCAACAAGACGTGTAATATTTTACAGTAACATGTTATGTGACATATCACACGTAATTCAGCAAATCGTCATAAACATTCAAATATTCAGAAACTATTTTACTACAGGTACAGATCGACAATTGAAAAAAAAAAATAGAAAAATGTAGATTGAAGAAGGTTAACAGAGGATAGGGAAAATTATTATGAATATAAATCTTTGAAATAGCAGTTATTATGCTAGCAATGTCATTGTTGTAATTATCACAAGATAGCAACTATAATGACTACCAGTCTTTGGCGAGGTTCCAAATGTTCTGCATTTTCCTCAATACATTTATCTATTACTCTCACTAATAATACCTCCATGTCGTACATGCCTAATGAATTTTCAATGTCTTCGTTATTCATACAGTATTTACAATATCAGCACACAGAATTAGGATCAGAAAAGGAAGGTAGGAGGGGTGGGGGGGGGGGCATGTAAGATGGTGATCATTTCTGGCTTTTTTATGCTTCAATCAAAGGTTTACCGTCAATAAACAATGTCCGATTAGTTTATAGTACACAGTACCAAAGATACATTATATTGCAAGTCATTCTTGTGTCTACCTGCCATGAGGATACCAGGGCAGAACCAAAGTGAGAAATGTGTAGTACCCTGCTATTTTACTCGGGATCATTCATAAAATACATAACGTACAGGTCTTTTTTCTATCTCATATAGCCGGGGACGCATATAGCCTAGGCGTCTTTGTAAAGGCACACAATTGCTTTAATATCATGCTGTTTCTCCCAAAACAGTTGATACCTGGCCTTGTATGTTCCCCTTTAACAATTTTTTTAGATAATTTCGCCCCAAGCCCTAGCGCCTCTCAAGACTTTGAAGAAAGGCCCCCACTAATGATCAAATAATTCAATCTAGTCTAAACACTGGATTATGCGAAGTTAGAATACGACATCAACCAAAGAATAGACATGATTTTCTTTTCACATAAAATTGTGCATTTCATGTATTTTAAGTATGTTTGTTATACATGTATTCTGTCAATATTTGTGGTATAATTCTCATTTTTCCATGATTTTGTCATAAAAACTGAATGTGTGTAAACTGCAGATACAGCACTGGTGTAATAAAACAGTTGCATTCTATGTATAATGTCTTATTCTAACTTCACATAATAGTGCGTTTAGATGTGAAATAACCTAATTCAAGGCAAATATACTTCTATAATATGCAAAAGTAAAAGCTCTATTTATACATCTTTTTTTTAATTAAAATCTACAAACACAACAGATCCAGGAAGCAAAATCTAATTTTAGAAAAACAAATTACATAGTTAAACCATAATATAAACATCTGAATAAAAATTACTTACAGCAATGTTCCTTTAAGCTAAACTCCATCAGCTAAATATCAACATACGCAGTCAACAGTTCTGCCAAAGTATGTATGTATGTATGTATGTATGTATGTATGTATGTATGTATGTATGTATGTATGTATGTATGTATGTATGTATGTATGTGTGTGTGTGTGTGTGTATGTATGTATGTATGTATGTATGTATGTATGTATGTATGTATGTATGTATGTATGTATGTATGTATGTATGTATGTATGTATGTATGTATGTATGTATGTATGTATGTATGTATGTATGTATGTATGTATGTATGTATGTATGTATGTATGTATGTATGTATGTATGTATGTTTGAATGTAAGTAAGTATGATTGTATGTATGTATGTATGTTTGTATTTGTGCATGTACGTGTGTATGTATGTATGTATGTATGTATGTATGTATGTATATACGTACGTACGTACGTACGTGCGTACGTATGTATATATGTTTGTATGTGTGTTTGTGTGTATGTATGTATGTATTTAAAAATTTTATTACTTATTTATTTATTTAGCAATGTATTTATTTATTTAGCAATTTATTTTTTTAGCAATTAATTTATTTACTTATTTATTTATTTTTCAGCAATTTATTTCTTTATTTAGCAATATATTTTAGATCAACATTAGTTATTTCATTAAGTAATTTTCCTTAACTATGGTTTCTTATCTAATTCCCTCACTTATCTATTTCCCTGGCTTTAAAAGTAATTTAGTCCTATAAAACACACACTGAACCCAAAATATAATTATGTTTAATAACTTTTCCAAGAAAATAGTATTTTCATTGAAAGTATGCACTGTGACAAAGTTCAAGTGTAGTTTTTATTATGTGTTTTATTATATTAATATATAAATGTAAACTGGTTTTCAAACAAGAGGGCACTGAGGACCCTATGACGCTCACCTGAGACATTGTAACCAAAATTGGAATTTGCATCACCGAGGCGTGGCTTATATTTATCCCTGGGGCATAATATAAACAATCTTGAACAAACCTCTGGGCCTTTAGGTTTCAGGTAAAGATTTTTTAATTAACTTTTTTTATTTAAGTTTATATAAATCATGTGATCCCTCGGGATGCCACCAGATTTGACTCCTGGGGCATAATTTGAACAATCTTTGGAGAGGACCACTATGCAATTTTACTTACCAAATAGACGAAAGCTGCGAGCCTTGCCGTTTCAGAGGAGAACATTTTTAAAGTCATTTTAAGTCTATTTAAGTCTATATAAAAAATGTGACCCCCCCGGGAGTTACCAGATTTGACCCCATGGGCATAATTTACACAATACTTGTAGAGGACCACTATACGGATGTTACATATCACATAAGAAACCTCTGGGCCTTACGGTATCTGAGGAGAATATTTTTAAAATCATTTTGCGTTTTCGTTTTTAGTCTATATAAATCATGTGACCCCCGGAGCGTATCCAGTTTTGACCATACGGACATCATTTGAACAATATTTGTAGACGACCACTATATAATGTTACATACCAAATATGAAACCTCTAGGCCTTGCGGTTTCAGAGAAGAAGATTTCTAAACACATTTTGCTCTTAAAGTTTCCATAAACCAGGTGACCCCTGGAGCGTGGCTAGTTTTGACCCCAGGGGCATAATTTCAACAATCTTTGTCGAGGACCACTATAGGATGTTACATACCAAATATGAAACTTCTGGGCATTGTGGTTTAAGAGGAGAAGATTTTTAAATTCATTTTTCTATATGTTCTATATAATCCATGTGACACGCGGGGCGTAGCCCGTTTTAAGGATGCTATACTGGATCCCCTGGTGACTATATACGATCTCCTGTATACTTATAGAGCAAGTCACTGTAATATTTGAGAGGGTGCTATAATGGATCCCATGGTGACTATATACTATCCCTTGTATACTGATAGGGCAAGTCACTGTAATATTTGAGATGGTGCTATACTGGATCCCCTGGTGACTGTATACGATCCCCTGTGTACTGATAGGGCTATTTACTGTAATATATAAAATGGTGCTATACTGGAGCCCTGCAGGCTATATACGATCTCCTGTATACACATACAGCAAATAACAGTTATATTTAAGAGGATGCTTCACCGGAGCCCCTGCAAGCTGAATACGATCCCCTGTATACCGACAGGCAATTTACTGTAACATTTAAGAGGGTGCTATACTGGAGACTGGTGACTATATATACGATCCCCTGTATACTGATGGAGCGATTCACTATAATATTGGCATGGTGCTATACTGGATCCCGTTGCGTACTATACGATCCCCAGAATCCACCTATATACAGGTTGATATAATAATACACGGTAAATCCTAAATTCTAAATCACATGTTGCAATATCTTTCATATGGTAGCCACACTTTTAGTTATATCTATGATACATTTAATGCCTAACGCCGTGTTTTTTCTATTATACGTGGGAAATAATCTACTATTTAGTAGCAGTTGCATTCGTAAACGCAAACAACACCAACATGTTGATGTCAAGAATCGTTTTTGTGAGATTGAAGAAACATTGTATGTTTTGTTTATTATAAACTATCAAGTAAATCTAATATAATTATATTCATATGTTTAACACGTGTACATGCTACTAGCATTTGCATACAAGCTCGAGGAGAAATAAACAAGTCTTTCCATGGTGCAAACAAATCACTGCACACTCGAATACTTTGATCGGTAGCAGCATATTTGTGACAAGTGTTTTGTTGCTTTATTGTAAACTCGTAACTATCGCACAAAATCTATGTACTGTGTGGATGTATTCAAAACAACACGTAACACCTGACTTACATTCACTTGAGTCTCGATTTCGACTGTACATCGTATTCAAATATTGTTGTCATATTACTATGTATGTTCGTGCATATTGTTAGTGCCTTGTGATATATCATACAAACAGTGCATGAGTTCAATGTTTGTATGATATATCACAAGGCACTAACAATATTAGCTTATATATAAACCTATAATTATAGGCGACCCATAACAGTTTGTTTTTACAAGGAAATCATAAATAATTTTAGTTTATAGTTCATTTTGATTGTATATCCTATAAAACTGTTTTTATTGTAGTAATACTACTCTCATAGTACTTACATAATACGAATATCTATAAATACGTTCATTAAATGCATTCGATCAGGTGTAAATGTAAATATGAACATGTGTGTTTTTACCTTGTATAACTTATTTTAGATCTAGGATTTTATATGTGATTTCATGTGTAAATTTCAGTGCATAATATTTTCGTATTAATAATGTGCGTTAGTTTCCAAATATCTTTGTAATAATTAATAATTATTTACTTCATTTTTTGTGAATCTCAAATATGTACAGTATGACTTTAATACTTCCTGTTATGACCTGATGAATTCGATTTAGAAGTATACAGAAGAAAATGTAATGTTCAATTAGTTAAATAAACATTTGGAAATATTATGTTACGCTATCGCTGTTTCTGTTCACTCAAGAAAATGTACATTTAGTTCCCCTTTAATACAACACGACAACATTCAAAAAGCAAAGTGCAAACAAATTTAGAATCTGAAAACCGAATAGCTTTATCTAATGTGGCCACTGATATTTTAAACTTTTCACCAGCTATGGTCTGCATTGTTTCAGGTCACCAAAGGAAGTGAGGACTGCACTGACGTTACAGACGTAAGGCTAACTGTCACTTGGTTAAGAAGAATGTAAAAGCCTGATTGCACCTTGAAGATTCGAGGATTTTTAATCTTTTAATAATAATAATAATAATAATAATAATAAAAATAATTTTGATATTTAAAAATAATAATAATAATGATAATAATAATGGTTAATAATAATAATAATAATAATAATAATAATAATAAATCGTCTTAATTAATTTATTAACAGTTATTGTATTTCCTTTTTAGGTTAATCTGGATTCAATAATGGATCCAGAGGTTTCCAACAACGGATCCACCGAAACAGCCCCGTCTCAGAAAGTAACACAGGTACAACGTAGAGAACGGAGAGAAAACGAAAGGGTTCGTATATAAGACATACATGAATTGACTAAATATGGACTGGACTGGCTATAAATACTGCTTTATCAAATTTTCAACGTTTTTTTTTTAGACACAATTAGGGAAACGGATAACTTGTCGTTTTAAAGCGGAATCGTGTTTTCACCATCGCAGGAACATAACCAATCCATAGAAAGGCCATAGTAATATAAACGTATATTCAATACGGAAAGTCAGTAGAATTTGTTAGAAATTAAATGTAGCATGCGAAACGAATAATGTAGTTTTACTGTTTAGAAATAAATACGAGAAAACAGGAATGTATTATGTCCCTAAGATCAGCCTTGATGTCGATACTGTAATATATGTGTTCGCATGCTGTTAAATGTTGAACAAATGCAAGGACATAAGCAATATAATAACATGTTTATGACATAAATTATTACGTGAGGGGTAAACGCCCCAAGTACTTTTTCAATCTATATGAGATTGGCTTTATCTAAACTTGTAAACGGAAATAATTCCATTTTTTCAATTTAATTCTCAATTATATTAAGATAAACTATAATCACTTTTGTATCCTGTTTATGTTAGATCTGTTTAAGCCAGATAACATTTTGGAAAATAATTTATGATTGTTTTTATAAATTAACTAAGATTGTTTGTGCTCTCCGAATTTCTAATTCAACTGCCATTTTTTTGTACGGGTGGTCTTTCCCAAAGATTTTATGCGTCATACTCCATGTCAAAACGTCCGTCGTCCGTCGTTCCTCGCGAGATCTCAGGAACTTATGATAAAAAAATCAATTAAACTGTATATGCAGTTACCCTATCAAGTGAACTTTCGCATATTGTCCGACCATTCCGGTCTAATGATTTTTTCAGGGGAAATTGCCGTTTGATTTTAAATGAGATTTTTGAAAGAATTTTTCGTTTCCGCGCGAAATCTCAGGAACTAAGGACTCGATTCCAATGAAACGTTATATGCAGCATCCCTAGCAAGAGGACATGAGCATGTAGTCAGGATTTTTTCAGGGAGTTATTGTCTTTTTTATATTAAAATAATTAATAATAATAGAAAAACATTTATTCCGCACAAGATATCAGGAATTAAGAACTCGAACTAAATGAAACTTCATGCGCATATTATCAGGTCGGAACGATACAAATGATCGACCTGATGATTTTGTAGGGGAAAAGTGCCCTTTGATTTGAAATTAGCTTGTTTGATTGTCTGGATCATAATTTGGCCATAGATGGGGCATTTTGAAAATACTTAGCACAAATATTTGCTATAGTGTGTAGCGCACATGGATCCGGTTCCTAGGTCAAAGATCAAAGTCACATTTAGAGGTTTAAGGCGCATATTGACGGTATTTCCCATATAGACATATATTAAAACAACACATACTCCAGTTTTCATGCATACATTTTCCCAGCACTAATAATATATTGATTGAATCGTTAAGAAAAAAATGTTCTTTCGATACACGGTTCTAGAAGGATTCGAACTCACGCCTATAAAATCGCGCACTTCAAAAGAAACTTTCCTACATTTGAATACAGTTATCAAATGTGCGCATGCACGTAGCGGCATTTCATTGACAGTTCATTTATATAGAGCTTACTACTACTACTAATTTGTTGGCGCCCGCGAAAAGTGTCTCGGTGTCAATGTATTTGTAATTAAAAAAAAATACTGTTTCATAATAAAAATGAGACCTATGTGTCAAGTAATCATTTAATGAATACTTCATAAAAAGTAATTTTATTTTTGAAAATGTTATACGGTATTAGCCACCGACACGACCCCTTTAAGGTCGAATAAACGATTTATTCGTCTTGGCATGGCCATGGATAGTGGGATTTTCAAATTACTTGGCACAATTATTTGCCCAAATGCGACCCATGCAACGGACGTAAACCAGCATTTTAGGATAAAGGTCAAGTCATACTTAAAGATCAGAAATCGAAATTGGATTTTTGCTTGTCCGGGCTTTTAACTTGGCCATCATTGGATGGATTTTAAAATCACTTTGCAAAAATATTTGACTCATTAATATCGCATGTCGCAGTATCAATCAGGTATAGGTTAGAAGTCAAGGCCACACAGAAAGGTTAAAGCGGCATCGGGGAGCATCCATCTGTTCTTCCGATATTATTGTTTTGCTTTATTGAGACATTTGCAATTGTCGAGAATTAAGTCATGTACGTCGAATACGATCGTGATTCGCTAGGCCACTGTTAGACAATGTTGTATACAGGAAACCTGTACTCTCAATGCATGTATCAATTTACACACACGTTTGTTGCACATTTTGCATCAGGTGGGAGATCGTTTGTTTGTGGGATTTTTTTCTTCAACAACAGTTCATGTACTTGTGTCTTAAGTAACTTTTGGATATGAAAAAGGGAGCCTTATGATATTTACAGTTCAAAAATGATGCTAAGAATGAATTTAGTAATACTTTCTGACTTAAACTCCAAAACAACCGTGCCGTCGATATTGTAAATTTCAACAAAATGAACGGGAATCATTCAGACATAAACTAATTATTTATTCTGGGCCGGTGTACCAATTACATTCCTTTAAAACTAAACGATGAGAAAGGAAATATAACAAAATAAAATGTCAACACAAAATTAAACACGTCACTGTCGTCATGGGGATTTACTTTTTATCTTAAATTGGAACTTCATTGTCGTTGATAAATTTGGTATCCTGGTAAAATAATGTGCATTATTTTTAAAACCATCTTAATTGTAGCAATTTGTGATACGCAATCGTTTCAAAAATGTATACAATGTCCATATGGCCATACCTTAACCCTTTGAACATCATGTTCCTTCGCCAGTGAACTGAATTTACTATTGACAATTCTGTGTTAAAGTTAGCACCTCAGGATGTGCACTCAGGGCGACCGGAAATAGAAACAGTTGTTCCAAGGATCGCGCCCTGGGCAAAGGTACACTAACCACTGTTTGTTTTTATTGAGAGAATATCTTTTAGAAGTAAAAAATATGTTGTTGTTTTTTCAGGTTACCCGACCTACCCCCCAAAAAATACCCTGACCCTAGAGCATTTTATAGGGGTTGTCAGATAGATATGTTTTTGTTTTATTTATGTCATTTTCAATAATTAAAGATTTTTGGGGTTAAATAAGTGTTTAGTTGTGATAAAATCCACTTTGAAACTGTGTTTAATGATATAACAGATATGTTTTGAATATTAATTCAATTTTAGAATCTTCAAGTTAATCATTTACTAAATAAAACAATACCTACCTGCCCTAATTTGTTTGGTCATGTAACATGAAATAAACATGTTTTCTACGCCTCACACTGCAGTTCAGACAATTCGTAACAATTTCATGTACAGTGAACACAATGAATGGCATATTTATCTGCCTCATCCCATTGGCTTCACAGTTACATTTGTTTGAATTAAGTTATTCTTATAATAATATAGTATAAAACACATTATGAACATGTAACTTAGTATAAAATTAATCTTCTTAATCACATGATATTGATAACATTTAATTAAGATAATAAAGTTTATATGTGAAAAAATAAAAAATATTTTTTTTTCAATCTGCGATTTATAATGGAAAATTGAACATTTATTTCACTTTTAATTAAGATAATAAAGTTTATGTGAAAAAATAAAAAATATTTTTTTTTCAATCTGCGATTTATAATGGAAAATTGAACATTTATTTCACTTCTATCAACCGTGCAAATTAATCATCAATAATAAACAATATTTACTATTATATCTTCATTTGATATCTCCAATCAGGTTCCTGAGCTCTCACAGTCCTATCCGGATGGCGGAAGTACTGAACGATATTGGAGACGACAAACGTACTGTTAGGAGGCGGAGACGAACGTTTTTGTGGAGACAGCGATTTAAGAAAATAGTGCAGTGTCTAATGGG
Source organism: Congeria kusceri (assembly GCA_027627225.1). Classification (NCBI taxonomy): domain Eukaryota; kingdom Metazoa; phylum Mollusca; class Bivalvia; order Myida; family Dreissenidae; genus Congeria; species Congeria kusceri. The sequence continues at coordinate 19,096,955 of CM051039.1, forward strand.
CCAAGACGTGGAATGTTTTCATTTCGGAAGCCAGTCAGAAGGCACTACAACTCCCGGTCTGCAGTCCGATATCGATTTACTTGTCAATAACAAACGTGTTAATATCCAGACATACTGGAGAGACTGGAAAGCTGGGGTACAAAACATTCTAATGCTCCATGACGACATTACACCTCTGCAGCAGTACTTGTTACAAGTCATCAGGCTTGACACGCCGGAGCCTAAGACTCGTCTGCTGAATAACCTGTATGTAAGGAAAGGTCCTGATCAAGTACTCTTCAGCTCTGAACGAGTTAAACAAGAAAAATAAGCACATATTAAAGATAAAGGTGAAGGAAAGAAAAGTGGACCTTCAGCGAGTTGGATACCTGACTAGGATATTGTCATGGCTTATTACGTTGGTCAGCCAATTCCTGAAATACAACACTGGAAAGTTACGGATAGACCGAACCATTGGCCGTCTCCTCAGCTTAAGGAGGCTGCACGGATAGCTCCGTGTTTCTTGGTATCCGCCGGCCATCCGTACAATGATTACTTGTAAACGGTAAGAGTGGTGACTGTCTCCGAACCTTATAAAAATAATGTTGATGTTCAGTTCAACATGACACAGATTAAATGTTATATTGTTTTAAAGACAATTACGAAATGTTTATTAAGGCGTATTGGAACGAAGCTGTCACTATTTTGCATTGCAAAGCGTTAATGTTTTACACCATGGAAAGAACCCACATTTCGTTTTGGAAGGACAAAATCCTTATTTTTCTAGTGTTGTTATGTTTGCACACATTGAGGCAATGGTTGCGTTTCGAGTCTTTCCCCATTATATCATTGCTGGAGTGAACTTGTTTGTCGGGAAACTCTCTAAGAGGCAGCGGATGCGTCTTTTACAATATGTGGACTCGATGATTAAGAACAATGTGCATAAAATATTTTATTTCGAAATAGATAACTTTGGATCACGACTAAGAGCGTAGTGTGTGCGGCCTTGGACGAGTTGTGGAATATGGACGTTTACCCAGACATAAGAGTATTGGTTTAATGCTTGAGTATGAACGCTTTCAACGGTTTCTCCCAAACCAAATGAGCGTTTATGAGCAACATAATTAAGGGATGCAAACTGAACACGAGAGAACATGCTGTCTTCTCACTGTTTACTGCTTCTTAGACAATTCCAGAATTTAAAAACCAGTTGCTTTAGCAGTCTTCAAACACTTGTACGCCTTACAAAAATCATTGAGAGCGTCGAAATGTATACGATTAGACATTGCAAGTTTCAACGACATTATTCGATGTTTCCGATATTCGTTAAGCACGGACGTAGCCTCTTCTTAACTTAAGCTGGCTTCTGTGTTATACTGTAGTGGGCATCTGCGTTCAGCAGCTGTAGTGTTGGAGGACGTGGAGAAAATGTATCACAGTAAGATCAAGGCTGTGTGTGGATGTAGAATTATAGAAGGAAACAGTGATCTCTGCAAGTTTGCTAACATCCTGTCAAGTAACTTTGACAACGTATTTAGTGAACCTCCACACATTATGTGTCAAGTTTGTTAGACAAGAAGCGTATTGTGTTCCGTGCATACTGTGGTTTGAAATGAATCGCAACACGACTGAAGAGGAAGTTACAGAGAGAAAATTCACTGATTAACTATAGATGGACTGCGCTGAAGTGGATGCTCGTCCGTTCCTCCACTATCTACAGTACCTCACGTATGGTGAACGTGACAAACAGTTGAGATGAGATGAAAGTACTCGAGAGTCGAAGAAATTATATTAACCTATACCACAGTGAGACTGCACTAAACTTGATTAATCGGTCACTGCTATGAAATGGAAGGATACTATGAAAGGGCGCTATATTGCTTCAAGGAATTTTTGAGTAATTTATCTACAAACAATGTGAGCGGAACAGATAGTTGTGTGCAACAGTGAAACAGTTAGTTGTGTGCAAAAGTGAAATATATAATAAATGGTTAAAGATTTTAGGTGTGTGATGAGTAAGTACACCAAGTATAGTATGTACATGTAGTTATTTAACATACAGAAACAAATATACATGTAATTTAGAATGCTAACAACATATGTTATTATTCCTTGAAAATGATATAGCACATGTATACTTGGTTTAGATATTTCGTGATTTGAATGTAATCTGTACAGACACGTGTTTGCTATATTCATAATTTCAGTTATTTGCATGATGAATGCATGGGTCATGAAAATATGTAAATCACCATATGTTTACTTGTAAAGTGTGTAGATAGAAACTTGTTATTGTTTTTGAATAAAACACTGATATTTAAATTAGATCATAAAATATGTTTTTATGATTTAACTGTTGAGCAATATTTAAAATGAGCATAAGCTCAAACAAAATTGGTGGTTGCCGCTTACATTCCAAAAACATCTGGGGGGGGTGTGAGGGTACAAAGAACTTTTTCTTTATTAAGTTTGTTTTTTTCGCTACATATTCACCACACAGTTTAGTTATATTGGACTTCATGTAAATTGTTTAAACGGCTCTCCCATCAAATAAACTGTACATTAGCTATAAATAAGGTCCTAGAAAAAAACATTTTACAATATCAGTTTGAAATTTATTTATAAAATATGATTTCAATTACCGAAAAGCCGCATTTAAACGAAAGATTCTCTTTAGACAATAACACGGCTTGTCACAGGATGTGACGTAGGATCCCGAAGCATATGCTTGTCAGAGGAAGGCGACACAACGTCAGTTACATGTTGGCAAAATTGATGCTTCCTAAAAAAATAGTTATGGTCCTTGTACTCAGCACTTTCTATCAACATCCTCTATCATTATATATTGCTTTATTTTAAATCACTTCAATACTAATGGAGTAATGCACTGCCAAGAAAATTAACCGAGGGGAAATAGATGCATAAATATTGAAGAGTTATGGCCCTTGTACCCTGCTCTTCCTATAAATGTCCTCTATCAATATATGTGGTGTTATTTTAAATTCCTTCAATACTAAGGTAGTAATTATCTGCACAAAAGAAAACAAAGGACAATAACTCAGTAAATGTTAAAAAATTAACTTTGGTTCTTGTACTCTTCCTTTCTACGCCTCAATCAATATATTATGAAGTTTTATTTAAAGTCCCTGCAACACTAATGGAGTTATGCTCTGCACAAAAACATGGCAATAACTTCATAAATATTGAAAAAAATAGTTACGGTCCTTGTACTATGCACTTCCTATCATTTTCGTCTTTCATTGTATGAAGTTGTATTTGAATCTCTGCATTAGTTAATGGAGTTTTGCTCCGCACAAGAAAATTCAACAAAGGGAAATAACTGTAAATATTAAAGAAATAGTTATGGTCCCCGTACAGTGCAATGCCTCTCATTACCACTACCATTCTATGCAGTTTTATTTGAATCCCTTCAATACTAATGGAAGTATGCTCCGCAAGAGAAAATTAAAGCTTTACATAAGAAAATAAATCAAAGGGCAATAAATCAGAAATATTGAAGAAATAGCTGTGGCCCTTGTGCTATGCACTTCCTCTCATCGTCCCCTATTATTGTATCAAGTTTCATTTGATCACTGCATTACTAATAACCAATAACTATGTATATATTGAAGAAAGAGCTGAGGTCCTTGTACTCTGCACGTCCGGTTATTGTCCTTATTTTTGTAATTTCATTTGAATCCCTTCAATACCACAAGAAGCGTGACGGAGGGTCAAACGGATGGACGGAAGTTAATGTGATAATTAAATACACCCATTCGGGACATACAAAGCAAATCCTCGATAGGCAAACAAACTTGTTTGGTCGGAGCAAAAAATAGTGGGGTCGGGTAAGCGGAATCTACCAACTTTTTTTCACGCCTAAAGACTTTTTCGCCATTTGGAAGTTTTACCATTGTTGATGTCGGACTAAATTACTGTACATAAACTATTTAAAATATGAGGGAAAAGATATTATGAGAAGTGATTAATAAATGGCTAGTTACTAGAGTACCGTTCAAATATTGCATGCCAATACAATACAGTGTTTAGTGAATGCCTCTGTGAAATTTTAATACAAAACGATTTCCCGTCTGTTTGTAAGTCAGAGACAGAAAGCAAATCAGTTGCATGTAAAACCTGTTTTACCTACATATTTCACATTGATTTATATGTTCAAGTCTTAAGTTTTTATA
>CM051039.1:19106126-19370300 GCA_027627225.1 Congeria kusceri
ACATAGTCTTATAATCATAATCTACAAGTACCTATCATATTCTGTCAATTTGGTATATTTCTGTATGTGTTGTATACTGGTAAAGTGTATACTTACGATACATTACGTGAGTTCCAGTTCCAGTTCGCGTCTTGAAGGCCACGCGCGGGCGTCGTTTATTATGTACATTGTGGAAAGCCTTCGTAGTTATATCTAAAAAGCGGACTCCATTGCTTTAATGACGGCTAGAATTAACGCATGAAGGACTAATTATGCATATTGGACTTTCGGAAATGATATTTCCAGATAGTGGCGCATTTAGCTCGGTCCTTAAAGCATAAGCACATATTCGTTTCTTTATAAATGACACCTAAGATCAATTTTATTCCTATTCATGTGTTTGTTTTATACATTATCTAATTTTATATTAAATGTTAAATGATACATAAAATGTAAACAACGTATCCCCCATAAAATACAAGAGTTTGAAACAGTATTAATGAAGAACTAGTGTTCATGAAAATGTGATAATATTTTGTCGTAACATTAAACTTACACGCCGCTGTCGTTAATTGCGTTCTTCGCTTTGATTTATTTCTTGGATTTAAAGCTTATATAATTTACTTATAATAATGCAACTGATTTCAATATTCCACAATTACTTTCAACTATGCATCCGGAGTATTTCACACTATTTTATATCAAGAAATATTGAATGGCATGGGAAACACTGTAGACCCTGCATTCGGTCTAGAACTTAACAATTGTGGCTTCGAGATACTTATGAAAACCGCTCTATTTCACATGTCTTAGTATGGATACAAGGTCGCTATAAAACAACATATTGTTAGTACATATTGCAATACTTTTAGGACAAATGGTGTAAAAATACTTCTTAATTTTATGCAATGTGTGAGAACCCATATTAACAGTTTGCTTCTTTTCTAATAAAGGTCAAACTTAAACTAATTGGGCATTATTAAACGACGCCAATAAACTAAACTGACTATCGTAATTTACAAGTCTTCTTTTCAGTAAAAAAAAAACGCCCGGGATGTAAAGTAGTTTAGATAAATAATATATTTGCTTCTTAATATGAAACATTTGATTAAACGTGTTTTTCAGGAAATGTTAAGGAATATAAGATGCAGGACTACGTATATATTTTGAGTATCAATTCAACACCTTTTCTTTACAGTGCGCATATTGGTTATGGTGTTTCACCCCAGCATAAATCAAACACGTATTTGCTGAGGTCATAACTATATTTTCAGTGAGATATTGTTACATCGATTAAAAATTGATTCCAATACGGACATAAACAATATTCATCCTGACAATTTTGTAATATATAATCAGACATAAACATCGGTGTGATGTTAATGTTTCCGAGTTATATGTGATTTTTAAACATATCAACGCCTGAAAAATTATTATATATGTGATATAATATTATATTGGTAAAATCTGTTATGTTCTAACATGTATTTAAAAGACAGAGCGACATCTCATTAGTTTTTAGTGAAATTAATTGATATAGAATACGAGTAAGTAATTGAAAACTGGACTACAATCTGCAAAGAATCATCCAATATTTCACAACAATGAGTCAGTAAAAGACAAATCCAATGAATATGAATTTATTGTGTGAGGTATACTAGCTTTTACGTCGTTTACGTCGACATTGAATATCGACCGCTTTTAAATACGAGGAGTTAAAAGGAAATTTCATGGACGTACATTGTTTTGGATCAACAAATTAAAAGCGTTAACATACGAAAAAGACGCTTCTATATAGACAATTAAGTTTAGATTTTAGTTAGGAATGCATTAACTGGGTAAGACATTTTGGAGATAAATAAACTTTCTGGTGCGTACTTTACTCTTAATAGACAGGTTTACTTGCTAGAAACATGTATCTATTAAACATAATATAGCAGGTTTCGTGATACCAAATACTATCTTGTTTATAGAAATATTGGGAGTGCTGACTGATTCTTTATTTAATGAATTGTGTTGGGAACTTATTGGTGCTGTTTTTTAATAAAATAACGTACAATTTTACATCACTAAAACTATATGAACTTCATTACTGTTTAGGGAGTACAGACGATTTCACAAGTTCAGGCTAATAATAGTCAAATGATGGACAAAAGAGACTGCAAACACAAATCTGCCAAACCGTGCAGATCGATGGAAGATACAAAACCAGAAGCGAACGAAACTGTATGTATATGTTAGTTACATAAGTTTAAGAGTTACCTAAGACAGAATTATTATAACTCATTTTAATAATTAACTTTGTATTTTGAAAGCAATGTAGACATACAAGAAATATGAGCGATGTTTTATAATTTTAAATTTAAAAGCATAGTTATCGTTAACACCTCAAACGCAGACATGTGTACGTTAGATGAGTTGTATGGCCAGGAAAGAAACACTAACCTATATTGAATGGCATGTGTAGCAGGTTATTTGTACGGTGTGGGATGTTGATACGTTGGATGAGTTGTATGGCCAGGAACGAAACTCTAACCTATATTGAATGACATATGTGTAGCAGGTTGTTCGTACTGTGTTTGGGATGTTGTATACGTTGGAAGAGTTGTATTTCCCAGTAACGAAAGACGGAACTATATTGAATAGCATATGTGTAGCAGGTTATGCGTACTGTGTGTGGGATGTTGTATACGTTGGATGAGTTGTATGGCCAGGAACGAAACACTTATCTATATTGAATGAAATATGTGTAGCAGGTTATTCGTACTGTGTGTGGGATGTTGTGTACGTTTGATGAGTTGTATGCCCAGGAACGAAACACTAACCTATATTGAATGACATATGTGTAGCAAGTTATTCGTACTTTGTGTGGGATGTTGTGTACGTTGGATGAGTTGTATGGCCAGGAACGAAACACTAACCTATACTAAATGAAATATGTGTAGCAGGTTATTCGTACTTTGTGTGGGATGTTGTGTACGTTGGATGAGTTGTATGGCCAGGAACGAAACACTAACCTATACTAAATGAAATATGTTTAGCAGGTTATTAGTACTGTGTGTGGGATGTTGTGTGCGTTGGATGAGTTGTATGGCCAGGAAGGAAACACTAACCTATATTGAATGGCATTTGTGTAGCAGGTTATTAGTACTTTGTGTGGGAGGTTGTTTACGTTGGATGAGGTGTATGGCCAGCAACTTTATTCGTACTGTGTGTGGGATGTTATATACTTTGGATGAGTTGTATGGCCAGGAACGAAACACTAACCTATATTGAATGGCATATGTGTAGCAGGTTATTCGTACTGTGTGTGGGATGGGGTACAAAACGCTGAAGTATTACATCCACACAGGGCTGGTATAACAATGTAACAATTCTATGGAAATCAATTCAATAACATAACAGTCGTGTCAGAACTTGATCTACATTAACTCCGAATTCCTGTAGATTATAATGGTTTTGTATAAAATTCGAGAAAATAATGAAAATGTAATAAAATAAAACCTCAAATTCAATTTAAAAGATGAAGGAAACAATAAAAAAAGGATTGCATGTACTTGATTATAATGTCATAGTGACATGCATAAGGACCTCGATGTGAAGACAGTAATATGGATTGAAAGTCATACTCACAGTGACCCTTCTATGTTTCAGTTAGGTGCCCCGAATATGCATGAAACACGACCGGAAGTAGATAAACACGTTCTGAGGATCGCACCATGTGCACAGGTATGCAATCTACTAAGTCTGACCGAGTTTTCTATACTTGAGAGGATCTTAAACTTACCGCTAAAGCATTTTCAACAATCGGTTGGTTTGAAAAAAAATAATAAGGACACAAATCTGCACGCCTGCTTAAACTTTCTTCTATGCATATGTCTGCTGTGTTTATGTAAAATTCGTGTCATCTTCTTTATCGAGCTGTTTAAACGCATTTGTATTTGTGTTCTTTTTAAATGAATGCATATTAAAGTAAATTATGATAAGTAACGAAGTCTAAAGTAGACTTGCCGTTATAACCCTTTGATCACATTATATCTTGGGACACACATAATATTTAAAATATTTTTTTGCGTCCCTAAATATTGTGACACAACCTAAATTTCAAAAGGATTTTGTTCCGAAATCGCTAAAGTACTATTGGACACTAAAGTATGATTTTTAGCTCGACTATTCGAAGAATATGTGAGCTTTCCTACTACCACCGGCGTTGGCGTCGGCGTCCGCCTCTGAATTTAGTTAAAGTTTTTATTCAAAAGTCTTGTAACTTCAAAACTACATAAGTTATTCACTTGAAACTTGGAATATACGTTTGTCATCATTCCAGTGTCAGGGGCAACTTTCCACATAACTCTGTTTTGTAATTTTACAGAGTTATGCCCCTTTTTCACTTAGATTTTCTGGTTAAAGTTTATATTCAAAAGTGTTGTAACTTCAAGACTATATAGGTTATTCACTTGAAACCTGGACCTGACCTTTGTCATCAACTCTAGTAACAGGGTCAACATTACCCTTAACTATGTTTTGTATTTGACAGAGCTATGTCCCTTTTTTTACATAGTTTTTCTGGTTTAAGTTTATATTCAAAATTCTTTAAAATGTTGTTGGACGGTCGGACCGATTCTTAGTAAGTAAAAGTCGGACCCACTCAAATTGTGCCGGTTGTGTCCGTCGGACCGACGGTTTTCGGAATGTCTGTTTCAATTTGTCAGTAACTGGCATAAGTATGTGCACTTAGTACTGGTAAACCGCTTAGATCGGCTAAGCTTGCCCAGGAAAAGTGTGAGTAGATTAACTGATCGCCGTGATATGACTGAAATACTGTTAAAAACGGCGAAAAATCCAAATTAACAAACGAGCAATCTAGTTTGCAAGTTCCTACATATTTTACATTTTTTAAAGACGTTCGGAACAAAAAGAAAATAATTGGGATAATTTCTCCTTTTGCTTCATTATTTATGTGTTGTATTTATGTTTTAGGCATAAAAATAGGCTTAATCAATTGTTTCTCCGGCACTTTTTAAAAAAATCAGGAGGGAGGGCGAATGTTTTTTTTTATTGTAGTAAATTTTTTAAATATTTGTTTTCCTACTATTTTCTATTGGCACTATGTAATGGCTTATTAAAACAAGTAAATAACTACAGATTAAAGACAATTTAATTTTTTTAATAACAAGATAAGAATCCCTTTTTATAAAATTCTAAATATAGATTTATTTATCACAAACGGTCATCTATGCAAGCTGACGTAAAAAGGCAATTAATCTGAATGTTCATTATTAACACAAGTGCCTTCAAATTGATCTACCATCAGCATTAAAGTACTTCTATTTATATAATTGAACTTTTCGTCAGAAATAGTAAATATTTAAGCAAGCAATCACCAATAATTTTTGAAAGGAAAATCAACACTTGTCAATGTAGCTGACATTTTCATTTGTTTACTTAGGACTTTTATTGACACAGATTTTCTTACAAAATATGGAATGGATGAATGCTATTACACAAGCAAAAGCATCTACGAAACAAAAGTTTAAATCAACAAATAGACGATATTTATAACGGTTCCCAATCGAAAATGACTTTTTTTTCAAAATATACACAGTATTTCCGGTGTCCATGGGATCTAATTTAATACATCGTAATTTTACGAAAGTCATTGTTCAAAAGCACTTGGTGCGAATGGAATATCATATAATTTACATGCTGATTTACTCCAGAGTCATACAGAAAATAGACGATAGCAAGTTACCAAAATGCTAATAATTTACAGATTTCAATGAGTAGTTTTGGTATTTTGTTCGATAACATGCCCATTAGAAATACTTTCTGCAAAGTTTTATTTTTATTTTAACATATTTCTCTGGACTGCTTCTTTAACACCCGGGCGTTTTTTCTGGCATTAAATCGAATTCGTGGCGGGACAAAATAAAACGTTGCGGCGCTGCCCGAGAAACAAATCATTACCTTTTTTAGCCTTACAACATACTATTTTAAATCAATAAATATAAATCATTGTTAATCATAAAGTTCAAGTCAAGTTTGTTTGGCAATACATTGTATACGTGTGTTTTATGAAATTTTAACCATTGACTTGAACTTTATGATTAACAATGATTTATATTTATTGATTTAAAATATCCATTAAATATCGCTATTCTATTTTGGCCATTGTTGTTTACGTAAACACGAACACAAAAAAGGCTACACAGGTACCCTATTTAAAGTATAATATTTTCAAACAAGTTCAGTGACCGATTCTTTTTATTAATGTTTTGGTGTAAGAATACATTGGTGCATGTGTGTGCTAAAATTTGAGAAAATCTGTTGTTTGTAACAAAATATATTGATGGTTGATAAATGACGTTTCAGAAGGTATTATTAGTACCCATTTGATCAACTTAAATGTCCAGCAAATTCATTATTTTAACAGTACTTGTAGATAAAGCGTTTTTTTTTAACAAAATAAACGTGTAAGTATATTGCCAAACATGACATGTAAAAAGCTATAAATTGAAAGAACCATAACGTGTTGAATAAATAAAAGCTCTCCTTTATACATAAAACATTGGTTAAAAATCCAAACTGGAAAAAGGGGGTTCCACAGGTACCGTATTCAAAACTCAATAATTTCGGAAAAAGGCCGGTGACCCCTATTTTTATCACTATTTTAGTTTCAGTATACAATTACACATGTATATGGAATTTTTTAATACAAAATATGTTGTTTAGAACAAAAGATATTCGTATATTTGATGATTTATTAATGTTTTCACAGACATATTAAATGCATAATAAACCTCATTAACCGTCCATTAAAAGTCATGTTTTAAATGGTAACTGTAGATAATGCGCATTTTATCATTAAACTGCACTTGTATATTGCCAAACGAAACATTAATAAATGATGCTTTTCAAAATATCCGTCCTTGTTTCAACATGAACGCTTTATCTAATTGAACATAGTCACACAAACTGACAACACGGCTTCGACAGGTACATATTTAAACACTAATATTTTTGGAACAAGGCCGGCGACCCCTAATTTTTAAGACTGTTTTATGTTTAGGATACATTGGCACATGATTGTGAAAATTTTTAAAAATATCTGTCGTTGGAACAAAAATGAAAAAAAAACTGTTGCGAACGTCTTTAATACGGTTTCTTTGACAATTGTTCATATTTTTGAAAAATGAAATTCAACGGATATTTTCCTTGTTGCAAAAACAAATCATTTTGAATATCAAAGACTCAAATATGATATAATGAAATCATAAAAATATACGATATCGTATTGCTTTCACCGGGGCTCGAACCAACGACCTCTTTATCAGTTTTTTGTATGCTGAACGCTTGGCCAGTCAGTCTACTATACATAAGGGAGTGTTTAACAATATACAAGTGGCATTTATTAAATGTCACCGAAAGATTACTCGTATTTCATCGTTCCGCGTTATAGATGTTTTATAAATATATGCATTTGAACACATTATATTTTTATTTCGATTCTGAAGTATTTATTTTATTTTTGGAATCTGTGACAAATATTTTGCAAATTATCTATTTGCCAATATCAAAACAGGACTATTTGAATAAGTTATTTGTAGTCTTTGATGTTAGCCGACAGAAGCAATTTATACAGTAAGAGGGTTTAGCGTGAAACTATTGTATCTAATGAAGAAGTGTTGATTAGATACAACAGTTTCACGCTCAAGCTTCAATTAGGAACACAATTCCTGGAATTATACTTCATAGGCAATTGTGGCATTAACCTAAAATAAAAGACCTGTGGATGTAAATGAGGGTTTCTCTCCAGGTAATGTTTCTTTTTGTTGTCTTATGATATGACATGAAAAAGATGTTCAATAGTTCTTGTCCCAATACTATATTTTGTAAAAGAAATAATAAATGATTCTTTTTTAAATCGTCCGTATACATTTTTATTATGCAATAATGTATTGTTTAAACGAGCACATATCGGTGATAACCAATTGTCTACAGATGTGTTAATTTACATGTAGTTAGGCGTGTGTGAGTGCAGGATTTTTACCGATCGTTTCCCCAGTGTCTGTTTTTTTCGGGGAATTTAAGAAAATAAACAACGTGTTTTTTGTAAATGCAACCAAATGAAAATATTAGTATTATTAATATCTGGACCGTGAAAAAACGATCACACCGCCCCATGATACATGAACAACCAAAATACTTTACGTTAACATAATTTTTATACAATTTGTCATGCAAATTTAACAAATTAACAATGTAAAAAATTAATTGCGGGGATAATCGAAAATTATTTCGTATCATTTTAAGTAATATACCCTACGTTTATCTACTACAAGTTATCTAATACAAAAACATATCGAAGTAAAAAACTGAAGCATGAAGCATTTATACCGCGTATCCCAACGAAAATAAATCTTCAGGGAACGTACAGCGCATTTGATATAAGGAAAACTTTTTTTGATAGCACAGACATAAAATTTCATAAGTATTTCAAACGTGTTACGAATTCGTCTGCGATATTGTTGAGATATTGCGCCTATGGAATGTTAGGATTTATTTATTTGGGACTACTGGCGGGAAATTTTCACAACATTTGAATGGATATTCAGGAAGGTCAAAAGTGTGGTTAAACAGCTACGACACATTAATGGGAGCATGACACACTTGGTATTTATAGAGTGCGCCGCTAGGCTAAACAAACAAGTCATTTCATTCTGGGAATGAATATAATATTCTGTTCGTGACATACAATGATAAACTATGTTCATACTTATCACGCCAAATTTCTAGCTTTTAATTGGTACACATTTACAAACACAATCTATATAAAAAGTGATCTAAGACAGCTACGCATAATGCAACGCATCATAGAGCGCCGTAAAAAAACACACTTAAAACGTAAAGAGAAATGGAACACTACATTACATTAAAGTAAATATGCATGATATGGTTAATACAACAGTAAACTCGTTAAATCCTGGGGATGTTATTAGCAAGATACTTTGGGAACACGAAACTGTGAACAGACACTTTGGGAACACGAAACTGTGAACAGACACTTTGGGAACACGAAACTGTGAACAGACACGTTGGGAACACGAAACTGTGAGCAGACTTATGTTTAAGATAAATTCCATTGTTATGTAATGTTCGTAAAATTTAATGATTTAATCACCTTAGGTTTTTCATCAATAATACTTGTATAATCTAAATAATTCACGTAAACATATATATTTCATTATTTGGCAGACAAATATAAGTTTACTGTGTTACAAGGCAAGACAATAATAGCGGGAATGAGTATCAGAGTTGTACAAGTGAACAGTCAAACACGTATTTATTCTATGTGTATCAAATGAAAACAATCATCAGGACACATTCATCACATTAAAATAATGAATTGATATACTATATTGATAAGCAAAACATGTAAAGAAATATATTAGATAAGGGCGAAGTAGTATTTCTTAGGTAAATAATGTCTTAAACGTTACATCTCGACAAGAGAAGTTGAGAGAAAAACGTAATTCTAAATAATTAGTAATGCAATAGAAATTCATATGAACATGCATGTTGAATTAATAAATAGAAATTCTTCATTCACTATTATTCGTTTTGTCTACGATGTTCTGGAAGCTTGTTGCAATTATTTTAACACAATTGACATCAATCTCCTAACAGAGTTGTCGTTCGTTGCTCTCACCATACATTATTATAATATAGTCCGTGTGCACGAAAACTGACATAGGCTGCTGCAACGCGTAAAATGTATAGAATGAGTCAATATTGTTGAACCTGTACTGTAATTGGCACATGTCTGGTACTCACTCTGGATACACATGCGATTCTATAAATACATCTACCTAACGGAGCAATTCAGAGAAAGTATGTTTATAACCACTCTCTGTTTCACAATTGACCAGCAACTAATTGCACATGATTTCTGTTTTTATCCGAAGGCAAAAACAATTAAATAGAACAAGACATATCTTTAAAAAAAGGTATTCGTCGTCTATGGTAAATTTGAAAATAAGAAATGTAGATTATACTTTATACATTCAAATTAAAACTGAGATATTTGTAACAGTGTTGGGTTTTCCATTACAAATCACCTATACGTCGCATGACTGACCATATTTAGAACGGTACATATCATTGTATATTTTAACGTTACCATTCTGTAACAATTAATCTAAATATGTGCTTTTCAGCTTTTTAATCATTAAAAGAATATTCAAGGGAAAGAGATTAACACAGAAAATAAAGCGTAGACGGTATATAAATAAATTCTCTTGTAACAAGTGTTTTAGCACAACTAACATCGGCTATTTGAACGCGCGATATTTTTAGAATGATTGGCACCGCGCATTTCCTTCTCGAATTTAGCTATTTATAATGTGACGTACTAACACACCGTAGACGCGGCTCCTGATCAGCTAATTCACCACTGCAAAGCGAAATCGATAGAACAAATGCCCTAGTTTGTGAAAGTTATTGTTTTGTTTTCTTTTTGCGGCGTAGCTGTCTAAGATCACCTTTCACCCAGATTTTCTTGATATAATTATGCAGCGGGAAAATTGAATGCCAATTGAATTGGGCAAATTTTCTAATTCTAGGAAATGCAAACTTCAAACAATGGTTTAACGTATATCAATATCTTTTGCATACTTGGGGAATAAACAGTTACATAATTGTTGACATAAGCGGTTAAAATGAAGTTATAAACATATCTTCGCGTATACTCTAGACCTGAGGCTTATTATGAACGTATTTTCTCATTGTATGCCATTAACCGAATGATATATTCATTCCCGTAACGAAATAAATATTTTGTTTAGCCTACATTTATATAAGCGATACGCTCTATAACTGGCAATTGTGCAATGTTCCCATGGATAAATCTCACTCACAGAACTGCCGTTCCATGTAGCCAATTGATTCTAGCGATTTCATCGCATTCCACCAAAAGTAGTGACATTCTAAAAATAGCGCGCCTATCTAGCAACGGCTGTATAGCTGTGTTAATATACTCGTACTTACAGCAATTAAAGCGTTCAGAGAATCATAAAGCTACAAATTTCTATAAATTTGGAATTTATATTATAAACTTATTGTTTATTTGATATACAATTGTGGTTACTATTTATTAACGATTATTTATAATTGCAATTTATAACTGCATCTTTCTATCAACATCTCCAGTAGATGTTATTTAATCTGTAAAAAGATGCTACATTTTCTATAGATAAAGTGTTATGAAAGAAGATTCGGAATATGTCGAATTGTTATTCGCGTAGCATGAATACATAATTTGCAATACTAATTATACACAGGAACCCTTGATATATCATATTTATACTGATATAATTTTAAATCGTCATAGTATACGGAATTTTTATGTTTGCGTTATCAAAAAATAAAGTCTTAACATTTAAAAACTCGCTGAATGTTCCATGACTGTTGCTTTTTATTGGGATACACAGTATACATGCTTATTTGACTTCAAATCGTTATTATATTAGATAACTAACACGAATGGTATATTACCGGTACTATAAATAACTATATAGACTCGTCTTAAACATAATAATTTTAATTCATTCCCAAAATTATTTTCTGACATTGTTAGTTTGTTAAATTGGCTTGACAAATTCAGATAACAATTATGTTAACCTAAATTATTTTGGTTATTCATATATCACTGGTGGAAACATGGAGTTGTATGATTGGTTTATTCACGGCATATGTATTAATTATAATTCTATCTGGGATCTGATAAGTCACGTAACCGATCATCTTGGCCGTCTATTTAGGTCATCTTTAAATGACATCTCAGTATTAATTTCAACGCCGATTGTTTTTTTTAAAAGACATTTCTTGTTTTTCATATAACATATGGACGCCTTATACACAAAAAAAAAAAAGAGTTGACACAGAAATGTTCATCATTAAGAACCCTTTATAATTGCATTTCTAAATAAATGCAAGCTTAAGTCGAAACGCGACTCAAATAGATGGCTATTTTTTTAGTATAAATATTTTTGCTCAATAAATAGCTTTGTTTTCAAACAATTAAATCGGTTAACTTTTTTCAATGTTTCTTTAGCAATCACACCATGTATGCGCAGAAGTCCGCGTGATTTATGTATTTATAAGAAAGATATAATGGGATAAAATGGAGGGATGTTCAAAACTTCGGCACTAATTCCGAGCGATTTCATATTATTTCCGACACCACTGGTCAGCGAAATTTAAGTTTATTACGAAACTTCGGGATTTGGAAAAAAGTGGGCATCACTAGACTTGAGTCATTTGTCACTAAAAAAGTATATTGTATTAAATATTTCGTTTAAGAGACATGTTCGCCCATTAGTCCGTTCGTTCAGTTTGACGGAAGTAAAGAATGCATAGTATATATAGTGCATTTAAGTGGACAACTCATAAACATGCGCGTGTGTTTTGTTGAATGATATTCACTATGGAGTGGACAACTCATAAACATGCGCGTGTGTTTTGTTGAATGATATTCACTATGGAGTGGACAACTCATAAACATGCGCGTGTGTTTTGTTGAATGATATTCACTATGGAAAGCGGTCTTTAAACTTGAAAAAGCATTAACCCAATATCAATATTTTCCAAAACGTATTAAAAGTAACTTTTAATACATGCAATGGAAATGATGTATATAATAATATAATGTGCGTTGCTGCCCAATTGATGTTGTTACGAACTGGATCCTTATTAAGAATGAATACAAATCATTCGTGATATATACGTTTGAAGGTAGTCAGGTATAAATATTCTCATGTTGATAGACTGATGTTCTTGACTTATTTAAGATTAAATACGTGTGTAGTGGAAACGCGAAACAAAATATTAAACATCACTGAATGAACAGGCGGACGTACAGACGAACATATATGTCTCTAGAACAGAACAAAGCGAAATATATATTTTTTTAGATCGAACAGTCAAGCTTTGATGTTCTGGTGTTGTTTCAAAAGCCTCGTTTCTTGATAAATTTCTATTTCTATTCTAAATTTCTATTTCGCTGACCATGAGTGCCGAGATAAATATAAAATGTTAGTGAATTGGTGAAGAATTTGTGTACACCACATCACTTTATAACGCTATTACTTTCATACTAAACATACGACAAAATCTGCAATTTAGTGTAAATGCTAATGGATTTTCGGAACATAAGTTATTCTTCAGGAAATTATGTACAGACTCAAAACAAGTCGTTCATTTGACACGATTTTCGAATTTAACTCCGATGTAATAAAACAAGTATAACGTTCTATATCGTAAACTTTTCTCTTCACACTCTTTATTGCCTCTCACAAACATAGGTCGTTATGGTAAAGAAAAATCACGAAAATAAAACAAATGCAATAATAAACCAAGATATATATATAATAACATTTTTTTTTTGTCGCTTTAGCTGTACATTGGTGCATTCGCATGTGTAGGAGCCGGTTCTACGGTGTGATCCATTTGGCGGGCGAATTAGAAAACACTAAAACGTTTAAAAAGTGTATTCATTTATATCGTTGCAAAACAACAAATTTATTGCTCATTAACATGAC
Organism: Congeria kusceri; assembly: GCA_027627225.1. NCBI lineage: Eukaryota > Metazoa > Mollusca > Bivalvia > Myida > Dreissenidae > Congeria > Congeria kusceri. The sequence continues at coordinate 19,119,704 of CM051039.1, forward strand.
AATAACTTGTAAAATATTGCAATAACGTTTCTTATTTACGAAAGGTTTCCTTTTGTGTGAAATGTGTTATTCTATTATTGAATTGCCATCAATATTCCAAACCTGATACGAATCTGTCGTTAATATTTATTGGGACGATGCATCGACGCTTTTAAACGAAAAATATTCATATACGTATTTACTATTACATTTGTTCAATATTATAAATATGACTTATACATTGCTAATGCTAGGCTCCCACTATCACGACCCGCGTCATGACTGAAATCGTGGTCTTAATCGTAGACCAATCGTGGTGATCCTATCAGATCTTATCAGATCTTGAGGTCAGTCGTGGCAATTGTGTTAATCTTAGAAAAAGTTTGAACTGTTCAAAAATTATCTACGATTAACACGATCAATTGCGATCGATTGTCCATCGTAACTTCCTATCAAATCGTATTGCATCAAAACAAAGCTCGCAACCGAGCGCAAAACATCGTATCAAAACGTATGGACTCGCATTACATCGTATCCAAGCCTGAAATCTTAGAGAAATACCAAGATTAGATACGAGTGGTCAATCGTGGTTTTCGTGCCGGATTGCACGATAGTGGGAACCTAGCATAAGCGATTTATATTAGTCAAAATTGTATGTTTAAATACAATATTGCCTCGTAAACATGTAAATAAAATTTTGAAATAGACGATATTTTATAACGGTCCATTTTGTAATTATGTTTTTTTTTCTCTCAATCATACCGTTTAGAATAGACACTTCCACAAATGTCAATCATATTCAAATTAATCTGCAATATTTACCAATCATCGCACTTGGATATCACGTGTTTAGCGGTTAACGATTTCCTACAAAAGAACACGTGGAATTTGTTTGTGATATTCCAAAGAGCACGTGGTAATGTTCATGATTTTTTGTGAAGGGAAATAATCCTTATATGTGTAGCTGATGAATTAATGTCCACTGTAAAACGTACGCCACTAATTAAAACGTAATCATGTGTAAAAGCTAGAAACAGTCACGTTCAGCAGCAGAAAATTCTGTACGAGAAAAATATATTTAAAGCCTTTCAAAACCTCATGAGACAAATTATTTGTCCAATTTTCAATTGCATGTTTTTTCTTTGGGCGACATATATATATTAATTTTTAATGGTATTCTTGTTAACATTCCGACATCAAATATTTATTACTAACACACATTATCTGGATGTACATGTCTATATTGAAAAACGACCATTATGAATTTCATAACCGGACACTCTGTGGACGACAGATAATTACGCTGTCGAAGATCAAAAGCTGTGCAGTTGAACATAACTCAATATTAACCTTTAAATTAACAACAACAAGATGCTGAATATTAAAAATATCAAACATTATATGAATGCAAAGACTGTGCTACAAGCTTTCCAACCGTCCTTGCAAGTGTTTTAAGTTCCTTAAAGGGAGATACTTTCAAAATATTGTTGATTTCTTTTGGAAATGTATGAAAATGTATTCCATTTCAATTAATTAAGCACCTGAAGTAGCACAATTGTCAAAAAACGTATATCCACATATTCTCAACCACTGCCGGGAATTAAGCCCGAGTCCTTGAGAATCCGAGTCTGTCATGCTAACCACTAGGCTATTGCCGCTGCAGCTTCGGCGTTTAAAATTCTGCCTATTGTAGTTTCTGATATGATTAGTTTATCCGACCTCAATCGTGGTACATTGACAATATCCGCAATGATCCGTAAACATCAACCGCTACTGCGTTATAACCGCTAAGTCTAAAAGTAATCATGATTTGTTTCTCAGGCAGCGCCGCAATGTTTTCTAATGGCCCGCCACTAATTTGATTTAATGCCTAAAACAAAATATTTACTTTTTTGACGATCGCGCCGGGTTTTAAAGAAGCAGTCCAGAAATATGTTAATACAAATAAAACTTTGCAGAAAGTGTTTCTAATGGACATGTCACCGAACAAAATACAAAAACTAACCATTTATATACGTGATTTATAAACATTTTGGTAATTTGCTAAAGTATATTTTCTGTATGCGATACCTGGTGATAACACTTGGGTAAATAAGCATGTATATTATAGTATATTCCGTTCGTACCAAGTGCTTTTGAACAATGCCTTTCCACAGACAATGCGTTTCGTAAAATAAGAAACATATTTCGGACGAATAAACATCATAAACGGTGATAAGAACTATTCCTAAAATTACGATGTATTGATTTAGATCCCATGTACAGCGGCTCACAATTAAACGAATACGCATTTTAAGACAGCGGAGTACTTTAATGCTGATGGTATATCAATTCGAAGGCACTTATATTAATTATGAATATTTAAATTGATTGCCTTTTTACGTCAGCTTGCATAAATGACCGTTTGTGATTAATAAATCTGTATTTAGAATTTTATAAAAAGGGATGCAGTTATTAAAACTTAAAATCGTCTTTAATCTGCATTTATTGAGTTGTTTTAATTAGCCATTACATAATGCCAATAGAAAAGAATAGGAGAATAAAAATACATAAATGCCCCCCCATCCGATTTTTATGAAAAGGGGCCAAAGAAACAATCTATTTCTTAAATGTGCTTAGCCTTAACTGTTCGTCCTCGTTATAATGATGGCAACGTAAATAATAAAATCAGTAATAATAATTCCCTACTAAACAAATTTACTACTCAACAAATAATCTTTACAAGAGTCGGTCATAACGAGATGAATAACTAAGGGTTGGATTTGTTCTATTCGGCTCGCCTCGTGACCCAAGATTGACATTCATTAATGTTTAAGGACGTCGCATTACGTACTATTTTATTTTCTTCCGCGAGTACAGCCATATTTGAACCTACATTGATCCTACATTGAAAGTTGTTTAGTTATGTTTTCCTAACATGTCATGTTCTAATCAAATTCATTATTGTAATGATAACCATTTGACAAATTAAACGATTTTCAAAAAGGTCTTACTTTCGCGTAGTTGACTGGCCTAAAGCTGTTAGGATCATAGTTTTTTGACTGTTCAATTTTGGAATTGCGGTATCTTTAGTTGTTCTGAGAACAACTGATAATATATTCTCCTTCCATATGCTTCCGGTCAGAGTCATCGCATATAGATCCCTCGCTCATGCGAGGCGCCAATACTACTACTACTACTACTACTACTACTACTAATAATAATAATAATAATAATAATAATAATAATAATAATAATAATAATAATAATAATAATAATAATAATAATAATACTTCTACTACTTCTACTACTACTACTACTACTTCTACTACTGCTACTACTACTACTACTACTACTACTACTACTACTACTACTACTACTACTACTAATAATAATAATAATAATAATAATAATAATAATAATAATAATAATAAAAGTTATGACAATTGTAATATAATTATAACAATACATATGCAATACAGCAACCGTTACTACTAACGACGGACAAGTAAAATCTTAGGGGACATTCACGCCCAGTGTGCAATTATAGAGTATATGTATATAGACCTCTATGTAGTAAAGATGATATGTCGTGTAAGATCCAAATGCCATTATATATTCAACGGCATGTGCGTATTGTTGAGCAGCGATCATGCTATTGTGATGTATGACAAGTGATTGAGAAAATAGAATGAGAAATGCTCATTATGTTTACATAGCTAATCTTGTGAATATGTTAATCATAACACAAATATGTGTGCTATCTTTAAAAAATTAGTCATGGGACACAGTGGGCCATAAGCAAGCATTCAAAGTGCGAATGTCAAAGTGGTTTTGAATAGAATATATTGTACCCTTTGTTGAATCATGTTGAAAGCTTTATAGGTTACTTTTAAGGAATATAAAACGCAGACTAAGTACATTTAGAGAGAGTAAAACAAAATTTACATTGAACATATCCCATAGAGTGTTTGACCAAAGCATAAAACAAACACGTATTTATTGGTGCAACAACTGTATTTACAGTGGGATACTTCTACATCAGTGTTTTCTCGATTGCATTTCGGAAATTAAATTAATCATATTGACGGATTTGCAATATATTCCAGCATAAAGGTCACTGAAAGGTTAATATGTCCGAGCTATATGTCATTTTCAAACGTCACTGAAATCAACACCAAAAAAATCTTATTATATTGGTCGGTTTATTTCTACAAGTATTACTAATAGAAAGAAAAATGCGGTACAAAGCAATGTCTTCTTTGTATGGAATGATGATAACTTATATAGTTTAAATAATTAATTATTGGACTATTATAGTATTATCGTCAAACACATTTCAATAATTACAATTTCCTGTGGTTTCATCATTTTACAGTGTTCTGATTGGCTGAAATGCATCATGTGACAGGCTTTTAATTTTCGATGAAGCCGGTTGCCTCTATTAATATTCACGAGGGCCTACTTTTTATTGTTGTTTACATGCAGTGCTGACGTCACACACAAAAAACGCACACATAGAAATGCAGTAACAGATTTATTCACATTTATACATGGTATTGTCAAAAAAAGAATTAATAATAAATAAATAAATTAATAATTAAGTATAAACAAAAGAAAAGAAATAACATATAGAAAATTCAACGCAAACATAAAAACATACTTTTTGCATAAAAATATTTAAAGGGGGTATATACGATTTCAATATGAACATTTCATTTTCTCATAATTTAAGCAACACAAATGAGAGGACGAATATAATCAAGGGAAGTTAAAATAAAAAGAAATAAACATATATTTGTACCACACTTCATATGTTGTTGTTTTTTTTAATGAACTTCATGATAACGACAAATTTATTCCTAGTGCTGTGCCGATAAAACTTTAATTGTTTTGTGAGAGAAACAAAAAGCGTATCCATAATGTGTCGTATGAACAATCTGCACAGAACTCAAGTCAACACGTAACAAATATTGTGGATTTCCCAAAATTGTACATGTCTGAACTCTGATGCACATGAATGAGTTTTCGACTGGAAGACAAAAAGTATTTTAAAGTATTTCGAGGATTTTTAAGTATAAATTCTTCTGAACGTTTATTACACTTTGTTATTTATCAGTGTTTTATAGGTTTTATTTTACATTCATATTTTTCTATGAAACTTTGATGAGATCGTACAAACCCTCTTTAATATTTAAAATTATATTTATCAAAAGAGGAAAACAAATGAAATTTAACAAACACAAACTTAAAAATACACAATTTTTAGGGCAAAGAACGGTTTAGAAACTAGAGGTGTCAGTCAAATAAAAGACATCCAGTTAAACAAAACGTCTCACTTTGTTTTTACAAGGAAGCCACCGGAAAACCCAGCGAGCATGGTATGCAGTAATCCCATGGAGCTTGCAAAAGAATGCCACAAGAACACCTCGAAAATTGTTCGAGCTCCATCCAATTATCACCTCTGAGAGCTGAATGTACCATTTATCATTGCAAAAATCCCATTTTCAAGTACGCAAATGACTCGCAAGCTGCGAAGCTCAACACTCTCCTCGAAGTAGGCTCGCGTTGGCCAATTAAGCATAAGCCAAGGGTGATTTGCGCAAAATTCACCTGTTCATTAAGATTTTCTCCAACATTTATCCATTCACATTGCACGACAGGGCGAAGTATATCTTGTACAACCAGTTTGTGGCGAATCGTTATAAGACACAGTGGCGAATCGTTAGCACCCTCTGGCGAATCGTCATTAAACTGTGGCGATTCGTTATGTGTCGAATCTTTATTGTGGTGAATCGTTACTAATTCTATTACTCGGGGCCAGGAGTTTCATCAGCAGCTGAAACAAAAGTTATAAAAAATGAAAGAATTTTCATTTACTAATAGCTTTGACTAAAACAAAAAAAAAAGTCTTATTGTTCATATTTCTATGCAAATAAGATGCATAACAATTGACCTTTCCTAGCTAAAGAAATTTCACCGAACATTTTATTTAGTTCTGACTAGACCTGTTTTATGTCGCGCAAAGTCAACAAATATGAAAAGCGACATTTTAAGTTATGGATGCCAGAACTAGACCTTTCCAATTTATGTCACACAGGTATTAAAGTGCCGTTTTAAGAAACAAATAAAAAATACATTTGAAATATTGCGTTTCAAATGTAAAAATAACCATTAATTATTTAAATATATTTTACGCCTAAAGTACGGTTCCATACACACATGTATACGGGCCTTTACAAACTTGCAACTATCTGAAAACAACTTTCGACTCATTTAGCCTCCAGTCGTAAATCTAAAATGGAACGCGTTTCAATATTTCCGTCTCTTGCAACTTTTATTATGGATACAAAACACCTTATTCCAAATTGGTCTTACGAAATATAAACCAAAACAAAAGTAATTCAAAAGTAAATTTTATCACTAGAGCTACTTTATTATTTAAGATACCGCAGTGTTGCGACATGTACACAACGATACTGCAGTGCAAGGGGTGGAGCTTACGAATCATACTTCAATGTATTGATGCGCGAATTGCAAAAAATAAATCCCAAATTAATTTACTCTTTTAAGGTGAAAATTTAAAGTATACACACAATTGGAATTCGGCTTTATGCAAATTAGATACCAAAACACTGACCTTCATACATCGATGAAGCGCCGAAAAGAGCGTTTCAATTCTTAAATAATGTGCCAGAAGAAAAAAAATTCAATGAATAGAAATTGACCATGTGAGATGCTAGCTTTAACGCCGTCTAAGTCGATATTGATTATCAATCGTTATTAAATACATGTACGAGGAGTTTTGAGGGTATTTCCATTGACGTGATGCGTTTCGGATCAATTGATTTGACAATTTATATATCATACTAAAGCCGCAGCTATTTGGAGAAATGAGTGGTGATTTCTGACAAGAATGTATTTACTGGGTGTACGAGTTTTATACAGGTTTCTATTATTATCCTTATGTTAGGAGATAAATAAACGATCCGGTTGCTCTTATAATTATTCACATTTACAAACAAGAACATAAATTGTTTGTTGAATAACACGTATAGAAAACAGCGTAAACTATATCAATTTATTACATCCAACAGTGTTGGGAATATATTGTTTTTATCAAACTACACAGAATTTTACATGACTCAAACGATAAGAACTTTTCACTTGATTAGGCTTATAACAGTGAGAAGATGGACAAAAGAGACAGCGAACCCAAATCTGCCAAACCATGCAGATCGATGGATGGAACAGAAGCAGGAGCGAACGCAGCTGTATGTATATGTAAGACGTAATTAGTAAAACACCTTTAATAATTCACTAAGTTTGTATACAGAAGAAATGTAGACCTACATAAAATATGAAAAATTATTTCTTATTTTAAAATTAAAAGCATAATTGTCGTAACACCGCAGACACAAGCAATTTTAATACTTTGCATTAGTTGTATTGCGAGGAACGAAACAATAGCCTATATTGAATGACATATGCGTAGCAGGTTATTCGTAATGTGTGTGGGATGTGGTTAAAAAAAGCTTAAGTGTTACATCCATAGAAGGCTGGTATAACAATATAACAATTCCATGGAAATCAATTCAATAACATAACCGTCGTATCTTGGACCCGTCTTATAAAACATCTTAGGGTATATTTACATTACGATACAATTCTGAAAGAAGCATAAATGCTAAGCAGCAACATCTATGATTACTTTATTTCAGTAATTCCATTCATTTCCTTGGTATCTTTTACATGCCCTTTATTTTACGAACATACTGGTAATAAATGTCTATTTTTTTAGACTACAAAATTCAGTCGTAACTTAAACTTGTCGTAAGATCTTTGATAAGACAGGGCCCTGAACTTTATGTACATTAACTCCGAAATCGTGTATGTTATACTCGTTGTGAAGAACATTCGGGAAAATAATGAAAATGTTATAAATCAAACCTCAAATTAAATTTAAAAGATGAAGGAAACGAAAAAAAATTATTACATGAACATTATTATAATGGCATAGTGAAATGCATAAGGACACGTCGATGAGAAGAAAGTGTTATGGATTGAATATTCATACTTACAGTGCCTCTTCTTTGTTTCAGTTAGGAGCCCCGGATGTGCATGAAACACGACCGGAAGTAGATACAAACGTTCTAAGGATCGCACCATGTACACAGGTAAGAAATCTACTGAGTGTGACCGAGTTTTTGTATATCTTACCAGAATCCTAACTACCCGCTAAAGCATTGGCGCAAATCGGTCGGTATGAAAACAAAATATGAACACAAATCTGCACGCCTGCTTAAACTTTCTTCTATGCATATGTATACTGTTTGTATGTAAAGTACGTGTCATCTTCACTACCGAGCTGTTTAAACGCATTTGTATTTGTGTTAAGTTCTTCTTAAAATGAATGCATTTTAAAATACATTAGGACAGGTAACGAAGTCTAAAGTAGACATGCCGTTATATCCCGTCGGTCACATTATATCTTGGGACACCCATAATATTTGAAATATAATTATGTTTGCGTCCCTTAATATTGGGTCACGAGTTAAATTCCAATTGGATCTTGTCCCGTAATCGACACTTTAATATGATATTAATTTTTTTAATAAACGTGTGAGTCTTTGTTGAATAGCGACCGGTGACATTGCGATTATTTATATATGCAGCACAGTTTTAAACATCGCATGTTGCATTTAAAGATCTATGTTGAACACATTAATCTTCTAATGATCTTGCTTTCAATTTGTTACATATTTTAAAATCTTAATATACTTGTAGGGTCTTTGATAATTGTTCATGTTTTCGGAAAATGACATTCAACGGTTTGTTTTGCAAACACTTAAGCATTCTGACTAACAAAGCCTCCAATATGATATAATAAAATGTTTAATGGCATAACAATATGGGAAACGTAGTGCTATCACCTGGGCTTGAACAAACGATTATTTTTGTTTTACGCAAATCACTTGGCCAGGCAGTCGGCTACTAGTTTTACATGTTGCCATTTAAAGCAACGTCACCGTAATACTTAATCGTTTGGCGTTGTAAACACGTTATAATAATATACATTTAAACTGACGGTTGCTGTTACCATGGCTATTACATGTATTCGCTTCTAATGTACCTTTTTATTTTTAGATTCTGCGACAAATTGTGTAAATTATGTATGCACCAATCTGAAAAACGGGTTCTTTAAATAAGTTTAATATTGGTATATCATGATATTAGCCTAGAAAAGCAAATTATAGTACGAGGGTTTAGCGTGAAAATATATTATCTAATAAGGAAATGTTAAGTAGATCGAACAGCTTTACGCTCAAGCCTCAATTATCTAGATTGAGGCACACAATTTCTGGAAGTATACTGTATAGGCAATTGGTCATTCAGCTCAAATAAGAGACCTGAGGATGTTAATGAGGGTTTCTCTCCTGGTAATGTTTCTGACGTTTTGTTTGTCTTAAGTAATGGCATTAAAAACATGGTCTGTTGTTGGTGTCCGAATATTATAGTTTATATATTTTTCGATTGTCCTTATACATTTTTATAATGCACATCCAATAATGTATTGTTCAAATGAGCACATATCGGCGATAAGAAATTAAATACACCGTCGTCAGTTGTTTCGTTTGTTTCAATGAAAGTGACGTCATGATGCATTTGAATGCAAATAATATGCAAAAATTGTTTAATATTGTGATTGAGTACAGAAATATACAAGTATATAATTTTGATTTAGTCAAAGTTATAGTCATCAATTATATGCAAAACGTAAACACTCTATATATATCCCGATGAGCTATGCGAAACGCGTCAGCCATTAGTTAACACATGTTTCATATATAATCCCATGTACAATGTTTGTACTTTTATGATATATTTCATTATTGGGTGTCTGAAGGGTAATGCACCTATTATATCATACTTTCATTGTTTGTTTCGGATAGTGCCTTATCCCTAAACATAGTTGCTTTGAAGTGGCATAATAGTATTGATTTACTTATTTTCAAGGCATATTAAAATACAAAAGAGTATCATTATGGGACACCAGGGAACTCAACTGAATATTGTTCTACTTCCATATCTATATATTCAGGTATCAGATCCAGATGTGCCCCAAGCACGATCGAGTGTATGTTCAACTGGTCATACGCTCAAACCATGGCCACAGGTATACACATAGGTAGTAATCGATGCGGGCCCATCTTAAAGTTGGCATACTTCGATGTTTAAATTGATTAAGATTTGAATAAAATATCTAGAAATGGAAGGTATGTATGTAAAACTTACTAGCGTCAAACACGAAGGTCTTAGTCCCATGTTCTATGACCATTGCTAAAAGTGTATAATCACCGTTAACGTGACGAATCGATTAAAAACACTCCATACTGCGAAGCCTATCTCTAAAATCGATTTGTCACGTTTGCAGCAAAATAAAAACTGCAGTAACATCGCACTTATTATAACGATCTTATAACAGAGGAGAGAAATATTCGTACTTTGTGCTATAATTTTTTTCTCAAAACATGGCATAAAAAAATAATATATTATTAACCGAAACAACGCAATATGTAAAGATTGGGATGCATGCGCATTGATTATCACCCTTGATACAGCGATGATTCTATTCGTATCATACTATCAGGTTTGTAGACGTCAACCGAATGTAAACAGTGTTCCTGATCACATTAGGACAAAAACCCATAAAGTTCGGTTGCAATTACCTTTCAAAATAGATCGGAAATACGAAAATAAACATATATTGTTAAGTTTTCGAAAACATTAAGCATACTTCCACGACGTCATAGCAGGTGACATTGGTGTGAGATATTTCCAATTCATGACGTGCATTTCATACAAACAATAAAAATCGATTAATTTTATTTAAATAAATAAATAAATATATATTATCTAACAACAATATGTGAGATTCTGACGATTATATACTACACATTAAATATTATCATCACAGTTCTTGTAAATGAAAATGTACACTTGAGAAAGAAACACAGTCGAATTTTTTGTGTAGAATTCATGTTTCACCACTTATTTATTACACACATCCAACTAGGTTCCTGAGTACTTCACAGCGCTATCAATCCGGATGGTGGAAGTACTGAACGACATTGGAGTCGACAAACGCACTGTTAGCAGGCGGAGACGAACTTTTGTGTGGCGAGAGCGACAAGTGAAAATTTCAACTTGTTTAAAGGGTCAAGATATTGAATTTTTTTCATTTCGGGAGCCAATCAGAAGGAACCACCACCGCCGGTCTCAAGTCCGATATCGATGCACTAGTTAGTGACTACAATGTTAACATAATGACAGTCTGGAGTGACTGGCAGGCCAGGATGTATAACCTTCTAATGCTGCATGACGACAATACTCCTCCACAGCAGTACTTGCTACAAATCATCAGCTCTGACACGCCGGAACCGGAGACTCTTCTGCTGGACGAGATGTATGTAAGGAAAGGTTCTGATCAGGTACTCCTCAGCTCTGAACGAGCTAAACAGAGCTGCAAAGAAATGTATAAACATCTCGGAGAAGCAGAGTACAATGGACCTTCTGTGAGTTGGATACCCAACTGGGATATGGTACATGCTTATCACGTTTGTCAGCCACTTCCTGAAATACAAGAGTGGATAGATAGGGGTAGACCGGGACACTGGCCGTCTCCCCAGCTACTAGAGGCTGCACGTGTAGCTCCGTGTTTTCTGGTACCCGCCGGTCACCCGTACAGTGATTACAAATGGGAAGAGTGGCGACTGTCTCCGAACCTTATAGAACGAATGTTGATGTTCAGTTTCAACATGACACAGATAAAATGTTATATTGTCTTAAAGATGATTAAGAAATATTTGTTCACGTTTATTGGAAACAATGCTATCACTAGTTTCCATTGCAAAACGTTAATGTTTTTTACCATTGAAAGAACCCACTCATGTGTTTGGAAGGACAATAACCTTATGTTTCTAGTGTTGTTATGTTTGCATACATTAAGGAAATGGTTGCGTTTGGGGGTGTTTCCGCATTATATCATAGCTGGAGTGAACTTGTTTGACGGGAAACTGTCTAAGAGGCAGCGGATGCGTCTTTTAGAATATGTGGACTCGATAATTAAGAACAATGTGCGTGATATATTTCATATCGAAATAGATAACTTTGGATCACGACTGAGCGCGAGTAGTGTGTGCCGCCTTGGACGAGTTGTTGAATTAGGTCGTTTATCCAGACATAAGAGTATTGGTTTATTGCTTGAATATGAACGCTTTAAACATTTTCTAGCAACCCAAAGGAGTCTTTATTATTGTCAACATTCAGGGATGCACACGGAACACGGGATAACATGCAATCTTTTCACTGTTTACGGCTTCTTACAAAATTCTAGATTTAAAACAGTTGCATTGGAATACGCCAAACACTTGTACGCCTTACGAACATCATTGAGGGCATCGAAATGTATACGATTAGACATTGCAAGTTTCAACGACATTTTACGATGTTTCCGATATTCGTTAAGCACCGACGTAGCCTCTACTTACCTTAAGCTGGCTTCTGTGTTATACTGCAGAGGGCATCTGCGTTCAGCAGCTGTAGTGTTGGAGGACGTGGACAGGAGATATCACACTAGTATCAAGGCTGTGTGTGGAGAATTAGAAAAAGAAGGAGAAAGTGATCTCCAGGTGTTTGCTAACATGGTATCAAGTCACTGTGACAACGGATTCAGTGAACCGCCATTCGCATTCTGTGTCAGGTTTGAAAGACAAGAAGCGTATTGCGCTCCGTGCATACTGTGGTTTGAAATGAATCGCAATATGACTGAAGAGGAAGTTGCACAGAGACATTACGTTCAGAAACGATGGATGGACTGTGCTGTAGTGGATGCTGGTCCGTTCCTTCACTATCTACAGTATCTCACGTATGGAGGACTCGGTGAACACGACAAACAGTTACATGCAATGGGAGTACTGGAGTCTTACATATCTGGTCCAAGAAATGCAATCCACATGTATCACGAGGAGACTGCACTGAACTTGCTTGGTCACTGCTATGAAATGGAAGGAGACTATGCAGGGGCGTTACATTACTACGAGGGATCTCTGCGGTACCGCGATACAAACAATGCCGCTAATTGGCACTTGAGACGCGTATTACGTCTCATAAGTAGTTAAGATTCTGAGCTTTGATGGTTTGCGGGGCGTAAAGGTGAAATATAAAATAACTTGTTAAAGGTTATATCTTTGTTATGAGTTAGCACGCCAAGTATAGTTATAGATGTAGTAATACAAAAAAACAAATTTATAATTGGTTTAGATATTTCGTGATTTGACTGCACTTTGTACTGACAAATGTTTACCATATGCATCCTTTCAGTTATTTGCATGATGAATGCATGGGTCATATGTTTACTAGTACCACGTGTACATAGAATCTTATTATTGTTTTTGAATAAAACACTGACATTTAAATGAGTGAATAAAATATGATTTGATGAGTTGCCTGCTGAGCAATATTTAAAATAAGCCTAAGGCCAAACAAATAATTGTTGGTTTCCGCTTACATATCCAATTTTATCTCCAAAAACCTAGGGTGGGGGAGGGTAAAACGGTTTTTTTAAACTTTTATTTCTTCGCGGCATATTCACCACAAAGTTAAGGTATAATTGGACTGCATATATAATGTTCAATCGCCTCCTATCAAAGAAACTGTACCTTAGCCATAAATAAGGTCATGGAACAAGGCTTGTCACGGGCTGTGACGTATGCCTCCAAAGCATATGCTTGTCAGAGGTAGGCAACACAATGGCAGAGTGCAATATTTAGCCCTGGACAAATATCGTGATATTTCAGCAACATAGCTGTTTGTTGTGTGTGACACAATGCCTCATAATGATTTTTCATTCCAACAAAGTTATTACATTCCTTACATGTTGGCAAAAAAGAGGCTTCCTACGTCTGGTCATAGGAAAAATAAAGTGAAATAATATTACAATCCTGCAGTCTTTTGGAAGTTATAAATCAGAAAGAAAATTCATTGACCTTTGACCAAGGGCCATGGTAGTTGTACACGACACCTCGTCATTGAAAATAATAATCGGAAGTAATATTAAAATCCTTCCAGACGTCTAGAAGTTACGGTGGAAAAACAGAAATCCTTGAATTGAGACATTGTCTGGTCATGGAGAATAATAATCTGAAGTAATATTTGAATCCCTTCAGACGTTTAGAATTAATGGAAAGGAAACAAATATATTTTATATTTGACCTTAAATTGTAACCTTGAACTTCGACCGACAATCATGGGGGTTGTACGCGACACATAGTCTGGTCATTGGAAATAGTAATCTGAAGTTATAATAAAATCTTCCATGCGTTAAGAAGTTACAGAGCAGAAACGAAATCCAGACGGACGGACCTACCTGCCCCACCCCACCCCCAGACAAGAAACTCACCCCTGGATGGACGTTTGTGACTACTATATGCCCTCGTTCAGGGGCATAAACATACTTTTCACAATATGAGCTTGAAATTTACTTATTCAAAATATGAATTACCTAAAAGCCGCACATAAGCGAAAACTGCTCTTTTCACCGAAAAAGTTAATTATCGATAGTCAAAAAAACTTGGAAGGTCGGCAACAAAAAATTAGGGGGGTCGGTTAAGCGGTAACAAACAATTTTTTTCACGCCCAAATACTAATCCGCCATTTGGACGGTTTAACATTGTTGATGTCGGACTAGCAAACTATAGTTAAATTTTAACTGTTTAAACTGTGGGCTGAAATATTTAATGAGAAGTAACTAACAAATGGCTAGTTACTACAGCGCTATATAAATAGTATATGCCCAAACATTGGAAGACAGCCTTAAGTGAATGCCTCTTTGAATTGGTTTCCCATTTGCATGTTACAGCCAGAGACAGAAAGCCAATCAGTTGCATGTTATACCTGTTTTACCGACATATTTCACATTGATTTATATGTTCAAATCTTAAGTCTTTATATTTCCCACTGGTTAATATGTCTTGGTTAAAAATGCAACAGGCATGATGAACTTCATATTAAAGATGGGGTCCTGAGATAATCCAATACTATGTATAATATTAGCAATTCAAGTATCAATAGAATATTAAATCCAGGATGGCTCATCGGTTGTAATTCTACTATAATCCTGATGACTCAAGTTCTGCAATAATTGTAACTACGCATGGAGGAAGGAAGCTGAAGCTTTCTTCAGAACTGAATACCTGTATTACTAAGCATTGTACATGTACAGGTACTTTGCACTGCAAACAACAAATGTCCACATTCTCAATGCTCAACAAATGGAGGTGGAAATGCCTCAATAATTGGAAAGATTCCAATTCGACCGCATGTAAACCTCAACATTGAATATATGGGTATACAAAGTCTGAACTTATTCTGTCAAGATGGCTGAAACATGGAATCTGTTCGATGCAGACTTGACAAACACAATGCACAAAATGTTCCCCACATCAATAGCATAACAAGCAAGCAGTTTGCAATCAAGTAAGCTCAAGATCTATTGCAGTCCTTATGTTATGTTATTTGTTTGCACCAAAATAATTATTTTACTGGGAACAACAAAACTTGTCAAAAAATTGACGTGTCAATAGAAATATTTTAATAATAATATTTAAATATTAATATTTTATCAGACTTGGCAGTATATAACTATATTTTGTTCAAGAGCCGTAACTTATGTTTCCGTAAATTTATGAATAACTTTTTATGGCAATACTTAAACAATGAGAACAATATTGGATAATGTAAACGAGAGGTTACCTCATTGTTTTAAAACTGCGATGCCTAAAATTATTTCAACAAGCTGAATGTCTATTAAATATGCATTAAAAATTCTACTTCAAAAGGAGAATTTTCAAGCAAAGCAACTCAATACACTTAATACACTTAATCTAAATCACTAACAAGTGCAAGTCAAATAAATCGAAACAACAAGAAGACAAATAGCATTATTCCAAGGCATCATTTTAGATGGGCCAACGTATCGTTTATGAAGCAAGAATACAAAAATTAAGCAAGGTGCTTGTTCATAAATTCTTCCATCCGTCCAAGGGCTAACTTGCAAGCACTCTCATTGTACTTGCCAAGCGGCCCAGTGGGGTTGGTAAAAGCATGACCACACCCTTCGTACATAAACAGTTCAAAGTGTGCATTATTTTGCTGCTTTTTGGCAAGTGCCTTGGCATCAGCTGGCGATGAAAATCCTTTGATGCCATCGGCTGTCCCGAAGTGAGCCAGCACGGGTGTGGTGATTTTGCGGACGTCACACAATCCCTCGCTTGGGATCCCATAAAAAGGGGCCGCTGCTGAGATTTCGGGAACCAGGGCAGCGGCTGCAAGGGACAGAGCTCCGCCCATACAGAAACCGGTTACGCCCACCTGTTCAACATAATTAAGTCATGATCATGCTATATATTATTTTGTCATAAAATTGCTGGTAAAATTCATTCTAAAGAAAATCAAGCCCATTAAGTTAAAATTCCACTAGTCATAACAATAAAAACAAGAGATGTCAGAGGACAGCATGCGCGACTATTCAAGTATTTCAGTTGGTACATATTTTGGAAAGTGGAAGGGGCATACATTTGTTAAAATACAAAGCTGAGTTATGGCAATTATTTCATCAATTTATTCCAAGTTTCAAGTGAATACCTTATGTAGTTTAGAAATTATAAAACTTTGGAACAGAAACTTAACCCCAAAATCTATGTGGAAAGTGGGCGTACCTCTGTCAAAATACAAAACAGAGTTATGGGGATTGTTGCACTTGATGCTGGAGTTGCATGATTACAAAGATGTATTCCAAAGTTTCATGTGAATATGGTATGTAGTTAGAAATTATAAGACTTTTACCAAGTACAGACGCGGACGCAGACGCAGGGGCGGGTAGGAAAGCTCCCTTATTCTTTGAATAGTCGGACTAAAAATTAATTGGAGACCCTGTATTTTAAACGCTATAACTTTGTACAACCTTTGCCCAGTAGGAAATGTGCAGCCCCTTGGATATCAGCCACTGCCCCCTTCCAGTCCAGGTAGTCCATCAGATGTGACGCCTGCTCATTGTCCGTGGCAACCTCTCCACGGTACAGATCTATTACACGTTTAAAGTAAGTTACATTTATACAATTATATGCTAGCACAAAGAACCATTCATCTTGGTCCACTTTAATGCATAATTCCAAAATTTGTTTAATTTACAAGAGCTCTCTCAGGACGGCACGCTCGACTATTCAACCGCACAAAGCGCATAATTCTGCTTAATTGCAGGTCAGAGATATGGGCCTTGGTCAGTGACCTTACATAATGACTTCGAAGACATGTATGAAGTTTCAATTAAATATCTGTAGTAGTTACAGAGATATTGGCTTGTTGCACGCAAACCTTAACCAGAGCCGGCGCCGATGAAAGGGTGAGTAGTATAGCTCTAACTATTCGGTGAATAGTCGAGCTAAAAATGACAATATTTCATGAAGAACTATATAACGACTGATAACTTAAATACTATTTTTAATCTAAAATACTGTTTTATCTTAAATACTACATATTTGTCTTTAAATTAAACTAGTTGTGTAATATATCGATACACAACAGTAAACTGCTAAACCACAAACTACATAAATATGTTTCAATCTGAAAATTAAATTCCTTATTTGATGACCTGGTACGAGCGTAACAAAGTTTCCCTCTGATCCAATGAGAGCAGCTTCTTTGATAATTTGTTCATTCATTCCCCACCACTCCTGCAAATAACCCTATACATGTTACAAAACAAAGTACACTGAAAGAAAAGTATTTTGTTGCCATAGTCTTGAACAATTTATTGGTTCAATGAAGCAACAAGAACAGTGTTGTGGTTCTCAGCTTAGTGTCTAAATCTATAAATTAAGGATTTCAATCAAAATGATGGTTTGTATTTAAATATTTTCTCTACTGTTTATACCGTTGAACCTTTTAAAATGAAGAAAACTAAACATGTAAAAATTATATAAAAATATATTCTTTTTTATATTAAAAGAAGAAGAAATTGATACTTGAGAAAGATTTACAGACTAAATTTACAAATGGAATTTTTAACATATTCAATCCAGAGCAGAACATCAATTCAAAGAAATTCACGTGTAAATCAAAATAGAACAACATAAATAACCTGGAGAACAATAACAGCTTTCTTAGTCTGACTGACATCTCCCTGCAGAACTCCGGAGCAAGAGCCCTTGGCATTGGTCGAGACAAACGTCACCTTAGACATCGTGTTCAAAAGCTGATAGGACTGACGGAATTGGAGAAACTTTGTCAAAAATACCTACAATAGTTATATCTTGTTAAAAATGCACATAGGACATTTAGAAATGGAGAATTCCTACCAAAATAACTTCAATAGTGACATTGTGTTAAATATGCTCATAGGACTTTCAGAATCTGAGAAGCTCAGTTGGTAGAGCGCTGGACTTAATTTGGGGATTGTGAGTTCAAACCTCAGCCCAGCCACAAAACTTGTGTCGAGATTGGTCATTACATTATTTCTACAACCATTCTCCCCCTACCTCTGATTCAAGTAGGGCAGTTGTCAGTTACTGGCAAAGGTATGTGCACTTAGTACTGGTAAACCACTTAGACTGGATAAGCTTACCCAGGAAAAGTGTGAGTAGGTAAGCTGACCGACGTGATATGACTAAAATACTGTTAAAAATGTCGAAAAATCCCAACAAACAATACTGACACGGTCAGTACACAGTTATCAAACACAATGTCATTAACTTCTGAACAGGAAATGAATTAAGTTTATTTTGTTACTAAAGAACAGAACAGAACACGAACACAATACTTCAATATTCAATATGATATTAATTGCCAAATCACTGCTTTCGCCGGTTTGCAAGCCTATGCACTGCCCGTATAAAAAACTGTAGCATATGGCCATTCAGACTTACAATCATGGTAGTGAATTGTTAATGATATGTGAGTGTGTGATAATTTTTTATAATTTTATAATTTTATGCTTTTCATTTCATAATTTTTCATAAAAATGATAAACACCACATTATTTCAAATATATTCCTTTGGCAGAAGTATTATTTATTTGTTTATATGTAATGTTGTGTTTTTTTGGTTGGGATATATGACAAAAAATTTAAAACGATCAATTTGCAAACTGTGAACAGGTCCCTCAACATAGCTTGAACTTAGTGTTGTTTAACCTTCACAAAGGTCAGTGGTGTGCAACCAAAATCATCCAGTTATTTACGTTTTTACAAAATGCAAACGCTTGGTTGTCTTTGTTCTGGTCTTGACACACACAAATGGCAATATGATTAGCAATGCAAAGCTACAACACAGTTGCCACACGATATTAAATCAAGAATTTGACAGAAAGACTTTTATAATAAATACCGCACCATTGAGAATTTACCAGAATACCAATTGCGATTTTAACAACTAGATTTATTTTGTGTTTATCAACATACCGGAAATTCAATCAGATTTTTTTTCAGTCTCTTTCCAGCTTTGCTCCAATCAGAGGGTAATTAACTTCACTCGCAATATTGATAAAAGAGATTCTGTAAAACGATTGGATAAACAGTATTTAGGTGTGGATTGTAATACACATCTTGTTCTGAAAATGCGAAACATTCTACGAGGCTTGTTCAAGACTCAAGAAGTTGTTCAGGTTTTCAATGCCCTTCTAGATCAACCTAAAATATTGCTAACACTAACCTAGCCTCCTATTTATTTTCAGAATGGCTCAAGAGTTCCAGGTACTGCAGTGCTTTAGTTGCAACACATTTCAAGTCCACCAGGTTAAGAAGGCATTAAAGTGGGTTTGCAAGATGTGTGGAGAAAAACAGTCCATCAAAAAGGTACTCTATGTTCAGAATCATCATTATTAAAATTCTCAGCTTTGCCTTTAGTCCCATTACTCTATATTCAGAATAACAATTCTCAACAATGGTCCTGGTACTCTATATTCAGAATCATTGTTTCCATTCTCAGCTTTGGTCCCATTACTCTATAGTCAGAATAACAGTTCTAAACAATGGTCCTGGTACTCTATATTCAGAATCATTGTTTCCATTCTCAGCTTTGGTCCCATTACTCTATAGTCAGAATAACAATTCTCAACAATGGTCCTGGTACTCTATATTCAGAATCATTGTTTCCATTCTCAGCTTTGGTCCCATTACTCTATATTCAGAATAACAATTTTCAGGGCCGGACCGAATTAGTATTCAGGCTGAGTTGACCCAATACTATTATCACCAAATGAGCAATGTTCCTGGTACCAAATCGGCAAAATCGCTTGAACTAAGCCTACTATCGCTAAACTACCTAGTCTATCGCTCGACCAACACCTCCTAACTTTGGCCGCATGAACACCATCTGAATCACATAATAGTACAGGGTGTTTGTTTAACCCGAGCTCCCGGGTTTTAACCTGTTATTTTCATGGAAACAGTGAAATTGATGCATGGTAAAATCTCCCAGAGTCCAATTGACCCTTGGTAAATGTCTGGATTGCGTCACTTCCTTTAAAACTGAAGCCAGTTAAGACACTGTCTGTTATTAACACATTAGGCCTACCTTATCTTAATCCTTCCGCTAATGAAAACACAGTTTCCATTAAGCCGCTTTAGCCTCGTTGTAAACTTATGTTTGATACACCTTTTGTTACGGTATTTGTGTACTATCAACCTGGATAATTCTGATGTTTAAATGTTCAAATGCAGATGAAATGATGTTTAAAATGTTAAATAATAACAATATTTCACATAAAATATAATAATATAAAATTAATACTGATTAAAAACACCAGAAACACTTACGAAAAAATCGGCCGAAAGTTGACAACTGTCAATTTCGGGCAACATTTTCGGATATTTTGTTGATAAAACAAAAAAAGCAGCATCAAGTTTTGTCTTTATTTTATATTGATCAATTATTGCAAAATCTACCTTTTTAGGTCTTTCTAAACAATTGTATATTGAATGAAAAAAACAAAACAACAACACCTAATTTTTAATATTATGATCAGCACCAGGTTGATTTTTAATTTTAAATTAGTAATATTTTTTGATATTCTATATTTATTAGTATAATGTGAACCTTGAGTTTGTCTGTTTTTGTTTTGGTGACTTGAATATTTGAATTTGACTCTACAAAATTGAATTTTGACCCTTGAAAATGTTGGTCAAAGGGTCAATGACCCTTAAAATTCACAGTCTACTGATAGTATAATGGATCCGTCAAAAAGTGCTTGTTAAAGTTATATCGTCATGCACAGGGTCACGGCGCCTTATGACAAACGTGTGTGTACTGGTCACGTAGTTAATAGCAGTGTTTATGTGAACACAATGGCATTTGACGACATCAAATTGTGTATTGAAATTAGGCTGTATAATGCATTATTTGTTTCCATATTTTTGATTGACAATTTGTGAAATGCATAAGGGCATAACCAGGATACAATAAAATGGTAAATATAATAATGAAATGTTTTAAAATCCCTATTCATGTTTCCCTGCTAGCTCTAGTATTTGTTGTCAAACACTTTTTTTCGTTGTTACTAAGGTATAAACTTTGTCCTAAAAATCGCCAAATTTAATTGGCCAATGAGATTGTTGTGGGCGGGACTACATTGTTCAGTAACTTGTCAATTACACTGTTGGAAGTAAGACCTTATTAATAAATACGGCGTTCATTTATGGCCGTTCGATTAAAGCTCGCTGTAATTAGATAAAGGGATTAAGGGTGGTTGCTTTGAAAAATAAGGCATGTCGGCGTGGTTTAAGCATGTCGGCAAAATGACTTACTGCTTTGAAGCATGTCAGGCCCGACAAGCGGAACAGGCCTGGGGGAAACCCTGATTTAGAATTATTATAAAAATTCCGGCTATTGTCAATTACAATTCTTAGCTATGGTCCCATTACGCAATATTCATATTTACAATTCTCAGCTATGGTACTCATTTTTATTATTACAGGTTTATGGCAGGGGAACCGGAGCAGAGTGCAGACATCATGTACAGACACTGAATACCATGCACGGAGAGATAACAGAAAGCTCTCAAGCTATGGCCCCAACTACCTCGTTGCCATGGCAACCTGAGAATGGTGACTGTGTAAATATAGCGATTGCATCATCTTATGACAGTGAGCCGAGTTCTCAACATTTTGGCTTGAGTATTGCTAAGGTAAGTTGTACAGCAATACATTCTGATATAACTGATTCATCTTCCTTTCTGTGTACTCTTGTTTATGGATATATATTTTGAGTGCAGGCCAAGGTCACTGATGCAAAAATGGAAATATTTTTGCACAAATAAAACAGCGCCTAGTCTTCATGACACTATAACGGTACTGCTATGCAGAGCTGATACTGCTTTATAGAGCTGATACTAAGTTTGTGATAATATACTCATTAAATAAATGCTTTTTGTATTTATTTCGTAAGCATAACTGTCATTTTGAAATATATTGAATATTTATTGATTTTACATTAAGAGCAAGAAATGGTGTAAATTTTTGGAGGCAACCAATGACATTGGTGATGAAGAAGATTATGAAACAGATGATGATGATGACTGTTCGGGTTTAAATGACCCAAGTCCTTTTGGTCAGAAATGGACAAAATAGACAAAGGTAATGGTTGAAAAACAACTTCTGTTTTTTTGTTTTAAATATTTAAAAATGTATTGCTTTAGTAGGTATACTTATAAATGTGTATATTTAAGTGGACCATTCTTGACTTACTTATTATCCCCCGGTAATGAAATCGGGAGGGGAATATTGACTTATTATCCACCGGTAATGAAATCGGGAGGGGAATATTGACTTACTTATTATCCCCCGGTAATGAAATCGGGAGTGGAATATTGACTTACTTATTGTCCCCCGGTAATGAAATCGGGAGGGGAATATTGGCTTACTTATTATCCCCCGGTAATGAAATAGGGAGGGGAATATTGACTTACTTATTATCCCCCGGTAAAGAAATCGGGAGGGGAATATTGACTTACTTATTATGCCCCAGTAATTAAATCGGGAGGGGAATATTGACTTACTTATTATCCCCCGGTAATGAAATCGGGAGGGGAATATTGACTTACTTATTATCCCCCGGTAATTAAATCGGGAGGGGAATATTGAATTGCGTTGTCACTGGCTGGTAGACTTCCATGAAACTTAAAATGAATATGTACCAACATAGTGCAGTGATGCACGTCACATTTCAATTGGATCAGTTAATTTTTCCAGGTTTATTGCCCTTTATTCAATGAAAAATAAGCAGTTTTGTCTGTCCTTGGCCATTTCTCATTAAGGTGTAAAAAAATATGTTTGTTTCAGGTTACATGCCCAAAAAATTAGGGTAGGTAAGTCGGGATTTTTTAATTATTAATTTTATTTGGTTAATGATCAACTTGAAATTCTTAAACTGAATAAATATATCAGTAACATCCTTAAACATTGTTTATAGGTGGATGCTATCAAAACAAAACACTTGTTTACCCAAAAACACTTTTAATTATTGAAAAAGGCAATAAAACTAAAATCTATCTGACAAACCCAATAACATGTTCTAGGGTCGGGACATATTTTTAGGGTAGGTCTAGTAACCTGAAACTTTTTTTTTGACTGATTAGCAGGAAGAATTCCATAAAACTTAAAATAACCATGCTCTAACATAGTGTGGTGGTGCACATGAAGTTTCACTTGGATCAGTTAATTTTCGTCATATTTATTGGCCTTTATTCACTGAAAAATGCACATTTTTGTCTGACACCAGTTCTCAGTAACTGATAGAATTCCATGAAACTTTAAATAAATATGTTCCAACAAAGTGTGGTGTTGCATGTCGATTTCATATTCATGATAAGTCCCATTACTGTACCTTTCTTTATTACAGGAGTATTGCCCTTTTCTAACTTAAAATATTTGGTTTAAAATTTTTTTGATGGAGATTTCTCTAAAACCATTTAATATATAGACTCAGCTGTCCTCCTGACAGCTCTTGTTTCAATTTGCTTTATTTGGCAGGGGAGATCAATGCATCGAATTTCATGTTAATTGAATAGCACATGTTTGTGAGTTCCACTACTAATGAATCAGATATGATCTTACAGTGCAATCAACAAATATCCCTTCATAATGTGGGAAATAATGAAAATGTTTTTTTTCTGATAAATTATTGTTCAGAGAAGTCAAATCTAAGCAGATGCATGTATTTCAGTTATAGATCTATATTATATACTAGATGTGTATTTTCTTTCCAGGAAAATGCCGCAGTCATCATTGAAGAGTGCCAATCTTACCGAAAACCAAATGCTAAAGAGACCATTCAAGACAAACTGTACAAACAACAGGCATAGCGACAGCCAAAGCAATCATTTGCAATTCAGCCGCAATCTCGATTTTAAAACTGATGACCAGGAGATTAAAGAGTCAAGTTCTGCGAATGTGTTGTTGAGCAATAAGAGCCAAAACATTGCAGTTCCTAGCACATCAAAGTGGAGTAAGTTTAGTTCAGACAACGCACTTGCAAAAGCATGTGAGGATGAGAATCTAGAAAGAAAAAGAAACGTGAATGATCAAACAGCTTGTAATACAGAAAATCATGTCGTGTTGGGATTTGTTAATACATCGCAATTTTCCAACTCATCTGAGGTTAACGGCACAAATTCTAAGCCGAATGGAACAGTAAGCCAATCTTCCTCACAAGATAGTTCCTGTAGTATTGTTACTGGTGGATGTCACATTAACCACAATGCTCCGTTTCCGGACCCTAGACCTTACACGTCGTTTGACGATTTGCAACCGTGTACTGGCGATTTGGAATCTTGCGTTTTATCAGCAGCGGAATTGAAACGAGCAAATGGTCCCGTAATTATCAGCAGAATAGCAAATCCAATCTTTTCCGGAAATTCGAAATGGAATACGTTTAGTGCTACAAGTGCAACTACTTTTCCGAAACAAGTCTCAAAGTCAAAGTGGTCAACTTTTGTGCATGACTCAAACTCAGATTTGTCACCTGCCGAAGCAGTTATAACTTGTCAACCATCGGAAACAGGTGCAAATAGTATTGTGGAATTAATTGAGGGAGCTAGCAACATGGTTTCAAAGCATTCGATTACATATGACAACTCAGAGAAGTCCGGAATGTCACAGACTGTTGTTACTAGTACGGGCGATGCTGGAAATAAATTGTCTTTGCAGGAGAAATCAAGTATACCTGAAAACAGACAGCCTGACGTCGAAATAGGTCAACAGAAGATATTCAGTATTGGGGAAATTAAGGATGCAGATTTTGAACTATGATGATAAAATACAATAGATAGACCTTTATGTTTTAACCGTAATCAGCATAAGTTTTGTTTGCATTCTGACATTCAAATGTTAATAAATTTGCTTTGTTGAATGTTTCTCACTGTTAATAATAATAATAATGCGTAGAATGGCAAAACTATTTCTCACACATGTTGAATTGAGTATTCTAACATGATACTCTATAGACAAAGAACAAAATTATCATTGTCAAACCACCCATGAACAACACAAAAAGAAGTCCCGATTCTGAGCGGAGCATAGTAAAAAGTAGTTCCCATTATAATTGCGAAAAATAAATGTCAAATCATATTAGAATCTAAATAATTTTCGCATTATCATTTTTGTCGTTCTGATGCATGGCTATTGAACAACTAGGGCTAACGCCCTCGTGGTTACATTTCTACGCATCAGAACTCCAAATCGTTGTTTATTGGCCGACAAACAACGATAAATCTAAAATTGTTCTTAATTCTAACATGTGAAGTGCAAAATTTCCGTTGTTAAATTGCCAATAAGCAACTCGAAAAATTGGTCCCGAAACTATAAAATGTAGTTCGCATTGTAATTGCAGAATATACTGTCTGGTCATGTTAGAATCTAAATTATTTTCGTTTTATCGTTGTTTATCTGTAAATAAACAACATTTTTTCGTTCTGATGCATGTATGAAAACACCCTCATCGTTCAATTCATACGCATCAGAACTAAAAATCATTGTTTATTTACAGACAAACTTCTCAGAATCGAAAATTACATCTTTATTAAGTGATAACGGTTACCTGTAATCAAAACACGTGAACTATTATTACTGGTATATACACACTTCTAAGCAACCGGTTCACACGTATAGCAACGATTTCAGTAGCTGTATGAAAATTGCTTATTTTGGTAATTATAAAATTATGTTTAAATGAATATTGAGGTAGTTTTAATGTTGCTTTTGTGGAATAAATAATTTTGATACTTATTTGTTCTGTTATATTTGAGAAAATATTAAAAAATATATCAGATTCAATTCAAATAAAATAGATAATATGCAGTATTAAGTAAACAGAGACTTTGCATGCTATTTTTAAAAGGTTGGAAACATAATTTGTATCCTTACAAAAATGACAATCGTGCTAAACATGTGTGCTGTCTGCTTTCCATTATATAACAAAAATATGTGAAGGCATTATCCTACTAAACGCTTTCCAGTTCTTGTCATTCATGTCTTTAAATGTCCTCCTAGATTTTGATACTGAGTCAAGTGTATCAGACATCCTTCCAGATCTTGATATTGAGTCAAGTGTATCAGACATCCAGCAAGATCTTGATATTGAGTCCTGTGTGACACTCATTCTGCCAGATCTTGATATTGATTGTTTCCCACATTCTGCTAGATCTTGGTATTGAGTCAGGTTTATCAGACATCCTGTCAGAACTTAACATTAAGTTAAATCTTGATATGAAGTCATGTGTGTCATACATCCTGATAGGCATTGATATTGAGTCAAGTGTATCAGACAACTTGCTAGGTATTGATATTGAGTCAGATGTATCAGACATCCAGCTATGTATTGAATTTTGCCATTTTGGGTCGTGTGTGTCAGTCATTCTGCTAGATCTTGATATTGAGTCATGTGTGTCATCCATCCTGCTAGATCTTGACATTGAGTCTAGTCTATCGGCCTTCTGCTAGATCTTGATATTGAGTCATGTGTCACACATTGTGCTAGGTATAGTATTGAGTCATGTGTGTCACACATCCTGCTAGGTATTGGTATTGAGTCATGTGTGTCACAAACCCTGCTCAGTGCTAGTTACTGATATTGAGTCATGTGCGTCACAAACCCTGCTTAGTGCTAGTTACTGATATTGAGTCATGTGTGTCACAAACCCTGCTCAGTGCTAGTTACTGATATTGAGTCATGTGTGTCACAAACCCTGCTTAGTGCTAGTTACTGATCTTGAGTCATGCGTGTCACAAACCCTGCTCAGTGCTAGTTACTGATATTGAGTCATGTGTGTCACAAACCCTGCTTAGTGCTAGTTACTGATATTGAGTCATGTGTGTCACAAACCCTGCTTAGTGCTAGTTACTGATATTGAATCATGCGTGTCACAAACCCTGCTTAGTGCTAGTTACTGATATTGAATCATGTGTGTCACAAACCCTGCTTTGTGCTAGTTACTGATCTTGAGTCATGTGTTTCACAAACCCTGCTTAGTGCTAGTTACTAATCTTGAGTCATGTGTGTCACAAACCCTTCTTAATGGTAGTTACTGATATTGAGTCATGTGTGTCACAAACCCTGCTTAGTGCTAGTTACTGATATTGAGTCATGTGTGTCACAAACTCTGCTTAGTGCTAGTTACTGATATTGAGTCATGTGTGTCACAAACCCTGCTTAGTGCTAGTTACTGATCTTGAGTTATGTGTGTCACAAACCCTGCTTAGTGCTAGTTACTGATATTGAGTCATGTGTGTCACAAACCCTGCTTAGTGCTAGTTACTGATCTTGAGCGAAGTGTTTCACAAACCCTGCTTAGAGCTAGTTACTAATCTTGAGTCATGTGTGTCACAAACCCTGCTTAGTGCTAGTTACTGATCTTGACTCATGTGTGTCACAAACCCTGCTTGGTGGTAGTTACTGATATTGAGTCATGTGTGTCACAAACCCTGCTTAGTGCTAGTTATTGATCTTGAGTCATGTGTGTCACAAACCCTGCTTAGTGCTAGTTACTGATATTGAGTCACGTGTGTCACACATCCTGCTAGATCTTGATATTGAATCATGTGTGTCACATATTCAGCTAGATCTTGATATTTTGTCCTGTGTGTCACACATCCTGCTAAGTATTGATATTTTGTCCAGTGTGTCACATATCCTGCTAGGTTTTGATATTGAGTTAAGTGTGTCACACATCCTGCTAAGTTTTGATATTGAGTCAAGTGTGTCACACATCCTGCTAGGGTTTGCTATTGAGTCATGTGTATTAAGCATCCAGCAGATACTCAATCATGCAGCTTGAATTTGATGTCTATAATAAACAAATTGTTTAAGACCATAAGTACTGTGCTTTGCTATTCTGTCAATGCAAGAACCAACTGGATCATTTTGATGGATTGTTTTAACAGATAACAAGAAAACAACACTGCCTTTTCTTTGACAATTTATTTGAAACATACAAAACATTTGCTGCCGATTTTCCGGTCAGTATATCACTAACAACATCTACATGTACTATAGACCAGCTCTATGTGAAAACAAACAATTTATAACAAAAATGATCCTAATGCGAACATAACACGGATAACAAAAAATAGTTCTTACTAAACTAAAACTTGTATGTACATAATTGCAGAACAAAATATCCAGCAAATGTGTTATGTTTGTCCACTGGAACAAGCTCCCAGTAAATTTATTCATACACATCAGCAAATATAACCCATGCCAAATAACACCAGTACATCTCTTAAGAAACATTTTCCTTAATATATAATGCATTATATTTCAGTGAAATGGAATATTTTTATTTGTTAATACACCTGTTTACGACAACATAATAGTCTTAATATATAAACAAATTAACATGATTGTGTGATTGAGTGAATCAAAACATGAAAACATTAATGGACGAACATATTTACAGCAATTTGTTCATAATGATTCTACTGGACATTTTAAGAGTACTTTTTTAAACACCTATAGATAATGATAACAGTGCATGGCTTCAACACTTACATGAAGAAAGAACACATTTGCTGATCCTGAAACATTCTAAATAAATAAAAAATACACAATATTAGTTATTGTCATAACGACTGAAAGTTTACTGAATTGTAATCGAAACTTACATATCGCATGAATCAGTCTGAATTCAGTTGTACATGTATAGTAAGATTTAAATGACATAACTGTTATTCTAAAATAACACACAAGACTGTAAGATACCCATCAATTCAGCCACTATAAAAAAATTCAACTGACAACAGAATTATTGCAGAAAGATATAACAACTGCTTAAAGTACGTCAGAGAAGTTCAAGGCTTAGGCTTTCTGGGAAAGACGTGTTGAGCAAGCAACGGATTTTATCCCATCATCACATCACGCCTTCATCCCATCATCACATCACGCCTTCATCCCATCATTATATCACGTCTTCATGGACGAAATAACACCCCCTGGGATACACTTTGCTGTATTTACATACTGTGGAATACAGCAAGCACGCACAGTATAATGACTTCATTTTGTTGATTTTCGTGATGTCATTTATGTTTATTGTGTTGTTTACTTAATGTCTTTCATTTATTTTCAAAATAAAGACAGACAGTGATGGGATAAATAGAATTCTAGGTAAGTAATGATTACAGATAAGTCTATTTGCTCGGCACGAAAACATGAAACACTCGCCAAGTCTTGTGGTTCAGGCTTTGTAAGCCTCACTAAACAAACTTGTCTTTATTCAACACTAGCCTAGTATTCTATATATACATTCTTCAGCATTGAGAAGCACCCCTATTCAACACTGGCCTAGTATTCTATATATACATTTTCAGCATTGAGAAGCACCCCTCTTCAACACTAGCCTAGTATTTTATATATACATTCTTCAGCATTGAGAAGCACCCCTATTCAACACTAGCCTAGTATTCTATATATACATTCTTCAGCATTGAGAAGCACCCCTATTCAACACTAGACTAGTATTCTATATATACATACTTCAGCATTGAGAAGCACCCCTATTCAACACTAGCCTAGTATTCTATATATACACTCTTCAGCATTGGGAAGCACCCCTATTCAGCACTAGCCTAGTATTCTATATATACATTCTTCAGCATTGAGAAGCACCCCTATTCAACACTGGCCTAGTATTCTATATATACATTCTTCAGCATTGGGAAGCACCCCTATTCAACACTAGCCTAGTATTCAATATATACATTCTTCAGCATTGAGAAGCACCCCTATTCAACACTAGCCTAGTATTCTATATATACATTCTTCAGAATTGAGAAGCCCCCGTATTCAACACTAGCCTAGTATTCTATATATACATTCTTCAGCATTGAGAAGCACCCCGATTCAACACTGGCCTAGTATTCTATATATACATTCTTCAGCATTGAGAAGCACCCCTATTCAACACTGGCCTAGTATTCTATATATACATTCTTCAGCATTGAGAAGCACCCCTATTCAACATTGGCCTAGTATTCTATATATACATTCTTCAGCATTGGGAAAGCACCCCTATTCAACACTAGCCTAGTATTCTATATATACATTCTTCAGCATTGAGAAGCACCCCTATTCAACATTAGCCTAGTATTCTATATATACATACTTCAGCATTGAGAAGCACCCCTATTCAACATTAGCCTAGTATTCTATATATACATTCTTCAGCATTGAGAAGCACCCCTATTCAACACTGGCCTAGTATTCTATATATACATTCTTCAGCATTGAGAAGCACCCCTATTCAACACTGGCCTAGTATTTTATATATACATTCTTCAGCATTGAGAAGCACCCCTATTCAACACTGGCCTAGTATTCTATATATACATTCTTCAGCATTGAGAAAGCACCCCTATTCAACACTGGCCTAGTATTCTATATATACATTCTTCAGCATTGAAAAAGCACCCCTATTCAACACTAGCCTGGTATTCTATATATACATTCTTCAGCATTGAGAAGCACCCCTATTCAACACTAGCCTAGTATTCTATATATACATTCTTCAGCATTGAGAAGCCCCCCTATTCAACACTAGCCTAGTATTCTATATATACATTCTGCAGCATTGAGAAGCACCCCTATTCAACACTGGCCTAGTATTCTATATATACATTCTTCAGCATTGAGAAAGCACCCCTATTCAACACTAGCCTAGTATTCTATATATACACTCTTCAGCATTGAGAAAGCACCCCTATTCAACACTAGCCTAGTATTCTACATATACATTCTTCAGCATTGAGAAGCACCCCTATTCAACACTAGCCTAGTATTCTATATATGCATTCTTCAGCATTGAGAAGCCCCCCTATTCAACACTAGCCTAGTATTCTATATATACATTCTTCAGCATTGAGAAGCACCCCTATTCAACACTGGCCTAGTATTCTATATATACATTCTTCAGCATTGAGAAAGCACCCCTATTCAACACTAGCCTAGTATTCTATATATACATTCTTCAGCATTGTGAAGCACCCCTATTCAACACTGGCCTAGTATTCTATATATACATTCTTCAGCATTGAGAAGCACCCCTATTCAACACTGGCCTAGTATTCTATATATACATTCTTCACCATTGAGGAGCACCCCAATTCAACACTGGCCTAGTATTCTATATATACATTCTTCAGCATTGAGAAGCACCCCTATTCAACACTAGCCTAGTATTCTATATATACATTCTTCAGCATTGAGAAGCACCCCGCTCAAGAGATACACCCTTGTCATGACAACTCCTGTAAGCTAAAAAGATAACAAAATAATAAGATATTCAATGTAACGTAAGATCCAAAATGGTGTGTCTGTTAGATTTTGTTCTGAAATATATGAATCAATGATGTGCTAAAATAATAATAATATTGTTCTACTAATTTTTATAAAGGTCATTACATTACAAAAAACATAATGTTTGACATTTTGATAGTGCTTATTATGTTTGTTTTTTGGTATTTTATTTTAAATACTGGTATTCTGATTTATATTTAAAATATTTTAGTGGAAACTTGAAGTCTCATAAAATATTTAGAATTTAAAATGACTTTTCAATTGAAACGTTTCTGTAATTCTGTTGATAGTTTTACAACTACAGTGGCATAATAAATGAACTGACTACAAAAAATATTCAGTTAAATAACAGAGAAAACAACAAGTCGTATATGAAAACATCGTAAAAATCACCGCCTTCATTGAACTTCTTGACACACTACTTTAAAAGCCTAATGGAAGAACACATACAACTTTCAGAAATAATTTAAAGAACCTACGTAAACTAGAGACACTGTGAAGCATGTAACACATGGCTGCAATGCTTGGTAGGCACTAAGAAATCTGATATAGTAGCACAACAATTTGATTTTGCAAAGAACACCCATTATTTAGAAATATTTTCAGAAAATATGTTCATGTAAATATTTTCCAAAACTATTAGTTGCCAAGTAGAATTTTTAGTAGCCAGTTAGAAAGTTTAGTAGCCAATGGCTATTTTGGCTACTGGTAGCGCTAACATAGCAATGTACATACTCTATCTTTGCACATGTGTACAGTGAACACACTATTATGTGAAGTTGGAATAAGTCAAACATATAATAAACTTTTTTATTACAGCAATGTTTTATATGCAATTTACCAATTGTAATTTAAGAATTTTGCAGAGTAATTAGTGCAACAGATACCACAAAACTGTATACTTGTATGCATTTAAAAAGAATTCACACAAAAATTAAACTGTGTCCATGTGTGCATTAACACAATTTATAAATACAGTAAATATGATCAAAGATAAATCAATTTTAATGAAAAAGTCATGGAAAAATGCTAATTATACCAAAAGTATTGACAGAATATAACAAACATACTAAAACAACATGAAATGCTCAGTTTGATGTGAAAAAAAAAGAACAAAACTAAAATCCATTCTATGTTTGATGTCTTATTCTAACTTCACATAATACAGTATTCAGTCAGCAGAACATCAGATATGATCCAAATACTTTTAATCTGCAACCATAATTTATACAGCCCAGTACGTTATATTAAATTAAATCCAGTCCAGTTTGGCTAAAATGTTCTTCAGAATCCAACTCACCCCTCTCCCAAATTACACCAAAGCCTTTAAGGACTATGCAAATCTTGAATAAGACCACGAAAATAAGTAAACAACACTTTAAATATTATTCCCAAAAAATATTTTTAATAATAAAACAAATCCCGAAATAGCATGAGAACAAATGCAAATGATTGAAATAAATGAAATGATGATACGAACAAATGCAAATGATTGAAATAAATGAAATGATAATACCTATGTAAAAAGTGCTTGTAGAGGATGTTTGTAATTTTATGAATGAGATCAATTACATTGTCAGCGTATGAACCAAAACTGAAAAATGTAACAGCATTTTATTTACAATTTCAAATGTAGATGCAAGAAAATAAACACATACGGTTTTATACTAATATGATAATCACATTTATTCATCTTACAAAATGACATACATGTATGGTACATGTATACAGTAACACAGACGGTACTTACTGGTATCTAATAATGAAAAAAACTATTAAAATTCATATAGAACAACTTTAAATGATTAACACCGGTAACATATTTGGCGTTGCTCTGTATTATCACACAACGCAACATGAAGAGATGTGATTGCAATGAAACATGTCATGTTAAATGACTCTCAACGACATAAAATCATGTATTAAAAAGATGAAATGGGAAAATGACTGTACCTGTGTATGTATATATTGATTTATAGTGAAACAGAAAGTCCTATTAAATAAATTATAATTATTACACATCATATTCATATATATAACCACTACAAATAATAATTATCTCACAGTGAATACACAGGTGGAATCTTGATTGACGTAAGAGAAACTATAACTTCAATGAATATCACATGAATTGTAACTCAAAGCAACGAATTAACTGCAAACTGAAGCATGTACATTTTCTTCACATTTAAAAGCACAATATGTGAACTAAATTTGAGAAGTATAATACGTCAGGAAGCCAGAGTCATACTGTTCAAAAAAGAAAAGTTGGTCATAAAGGAACAGTCAACACTAAAGGTGAAAATAACTTAAATGGAAAGTAAAATAAGAAATCAACAGCACGAGCAAATAAGCTATACTGTAAATGCTGCATGTGTAAACAAACCTTGGTCCAAATTTATTTAAAAATAATTAACAAATTGGTGCAAGTCATGTTTGTTGTAATACAAGAAGGACTAAGTAGGGAAAATTCAGAAAGTAAGGTAAGTACAAATTTGTTTGTTTGTTTGGAATTTTCGCCGTTTTTAACAGTATTTCAGTCATATCATGGCAGTCCATTAACCTACTCACACTTCCTGGGCAAGCTTAGCCGATCTAAGCATATTTCCAGTACTAAGTGCACATACTTATGCCAGTAACTGACAACTGCCCTGATTGAATCAGAGGTAGGGGGAGAATGGCCGTAGAAATAATTTCATGACCAATCCCCATGCAAGTTATGTGGCCGAGCTGGGGTTCGAACTCATGATCCCCAGATTGACAGTCCAGCACTCTACTGACTGAGCTAGCCAGGCCCGGCAAGGTTATTAAAGAAAAAAACATTATCCAAATCTTTGACTCAACATCAAGAAGTTAATCTTGGCCTTAAATAGTCTCCAATAAGTTCGTACAGAGTCGACACGTAGTATAATAGTCTTGAAGGTAAATTCTTGGATAATACTTAAAATGCAAGCTCACTAAATGCACAGGGCCCATACTCACCAAGCTCTTTAGGGAAAACTTGAGGACATTTCTTAAATTCATAAAACTCCTGAAGTCTGTGGCTGTTACATGTATAGGTCATTTTACATTAAAATGGTCCAAACTAGTAAATATTGTTCATGTCGTTCCCATTCTACCAAATGGTAAACATATATCATTGGATTTCACATATAAATTTTGATATGAAATTTTCACTTAAATTCACCATAGGATTTTCCTTAGGAGCTTTATGAATACTGGCCCTGATTTACAAACCAACATTGTTCTTTTCTTTTGGCTGTTTCTACACATAAGAATATTATCTTTTATTTGTTTTCCTTTTAGTTAACCGCAAAACCTCTCGCAAACAATTAAATATGTTAACCATGCATTGAGTATCAAATTTCCAAAGCAAAATGTTGGATACAAATGCGTATGTACAGTCATACAGAGGTTTTTCACAGAAGTCCCATTCGTTATCAAACCTGAAATCGGGAATAATTCACATAATTACTGCACTGCCAGGACTTAGTTGGTAAATAATTACCAGTTAATGTAACCAGTACAACACTCATTATTAAGTCCTGTCACCATTTTTAAAGCTGGGGGTCATTCCTATAATCACACTAACCCCATAGAACTAGCAGAAACATACATTGTTTTGTGTCTGGAAGTATCAATTAATTATATCTAAACTATAGCTATATCACTTAGAAGTTATCATATCCAGTATCACATGTTAATGTTTTAAAATTTCTTTTATAAATTTTTAATTAATTAATAGCTAATATAGTATCACAGTATATGGAATAACATATGGAGGATATTTGTTTGTTTTCGGTGTGATAACGCGTGATATTACCGGAAAGGGGGACAATTAATATTTTCACGAGCGCTTCCGCGAGTGGAAATATGTTAATTGTCTCCCTTTTCGGTGATGATATCACACGTTATCACACCGAAAACAAACACATTTTCTTTTTATTTAATGCTTTATTAACCATTGTTTTACATTTTATTGGAAAATATTACGGGAATCATAACGTGATGATGTCAAAATAATGACGTCATTTCACAGTTTTGAGCATGGTATCGATGACGGTCCGTTTCATTTACCGTTTTAAATCGGAACCCACAAAAGCAGTCCCTGACTGTGAGTGATATAAGGATATATCTCACTGATATTATTCTATTTTTCACTACTTAGCATTAAATAAAAGAAAGCATCACATGGTGTAAATCCTCGTGATTCTAAACGTTTGCATTCGATGTTAGTTTCCTTCACAGAGCCTAGAAGATAATTGGACCCATATTCATTTAACTGTGTATTAAATAAAAACTTATGTGAAGTTTAACAATTTTTTTTCCTGCGTTCCTCAATAATACTTCAAAAATTTACCAGTAGTTTGAAAAGTGCTATTCTTCATGTTGTATCTGTATGAGACCATAGGGCCTCAAATTCTTCGTTTATTTATGTAATCACAAAACGTTTTAACACTATGTCAAGCGTATTTAGTTGAAAAACATTCTGAACAAAGTAAACCATTAATAACAGAGCCATAGACTTAAGCAAATTCATAATTTCACGAAATATACCGGGTCATTATAATAGTAGTTTCATCCAGCAGAATTGGACTAAATGCTGAGCAAAAGAATCATTAATCTGGAGAGAAAACGGATATTCATTGTACGTAATAACTGCCGAAATGCAGTCTATGCTTTCACAACCGTTCTGAAATCTTTTTTGTACTAGCATGTAAGTTTATGGACTTGTTCTGCATTTACCCTATGTTCTAGGAAGTGTCATCAACAAAAGAATTTACTGATTATTGCTTCACATTTGCCACTGAACATTAAACACATGATTTTTCAATAGGAAACCAAATTTGTGCAGTGTTGAATTATTTGTCCGATATCAGATAAATATATTATTAACCGTCAAAGGCATCAGCCACAATGAAGTTTTCTTTGGTTTGTTCGAAGACAAATTTGCTTCCATTGCCAGGTCGTAAAAACTATCGGACACGTAATGCTCCAGGTCAACAAACACATCGATGCTGTTGCTACTGGGCAGCAGGTGATCGAAATGATCAAAACTCGCCCGTGTGCTGTTGTGGCGATTTCTAGGACCCCTTTGTTGAGTGGTCATGTATGGTGACCGTCAACTCTTGATCGACATAGCCGTGGACATGGTCTCGTCTCCGCTCAAGACTCCCTCTTTTTCGAGTGGTGCAATCTCCGGAAGTTAATCACGCCAGTATTGCACGTGACTGTACTCGCTGACTCTGGCACCGTGTTTGTGTAGCGGCGGGAAAAAGTGGTCTGCAACATCCGTCAGTTTGGTATACCTGTATCGAAAACGTACATTGAAACTGAAAATGACAACTGCATAATTTGCAGTATCATATAAGTGTAAAATGCTTAAAAAAATATTTGGGTATTAAAATGTTTAATGATTTTACAAAAACACATATAGAATTTAGATACAATTTTACAACGAACAATCAACGAAACACAGCTAAAATGTGAATTTTCCTCACTACCTCGCTACCTTTAAATCCTGCTAAAGGTGGGTATTTTAAAAGGCTTATAAGTCTAAAAGGTGGGTGTTTTGAAACGCTTATAAGTCTTAAAGGTGGGTATTTTAAAAGGCTTATTAGTCTTAAAGGTGGGTATTTTAAAAGGCTTATAAGTCTAAAAGGTGGGTATTTTAAAAGGCTTGTAAGTCTCAAACGTTGATATTTTAAAAGGCTTTTAAGTCTTAAAGGTTGGTATTTTAAAAGGCTTTTAAGTCTTAATCAGGAAAGGCTGTAACCAAACATTATTTTCCTTTTCCAAACATTAAGATATATAGTCAATGGTCATTTGGAATTCAGCTGTAACAGCGCGGTCGGGCGTAAGAACTTAGCTACATGTGTGCGTGTACAAACGGCTACTCACGATGACTGGAAGGTGAACGACATCTCGTGTTTCAGCTCACCGTGAGGATTGATGGTGAAGATGCGGAATATTGGAATGCTCATCTCCTTGTAGGCTATCACATCCTGGAATGGAGAGAACATCGCTTTTACACTGAGGCTACAATGAGGCTGACATCCATTTATGCTACAGCGGAATTGAGTCATATCACTCACTAATGTGCCATATCACTCACTAAGAATGGTGTCCAGAGAACATTGATTGTACACTTAGGCTACATTGATGCTGACATCCATTTTTGCTACAGCAGATTGGCCATATCACTCACTAAGTATGGTTCCACAGAACATTGGTTTTACACTAAGGCTAAATTGAGGCTGACAGCTATTAATGCTACAGCGACAAAGTGCCATATCACTCACTTAGTATGGTGTTCACAGATCATTGGTTTTACACTGAGGCTCAATTGAGGCTGACGGCTATTTATGCTACAGTGGCAATGTGCCATATCACTCACTAACTATGGTGTCCACAGAACATTGGGTTTGGATTGAGACTGGCATCAGATTCAAGCAACTGCACTAGCAATATTGTTATTTAATACCATAAGTATTTTTTAAGTTGCTGAACATAACATAATTGTTCCTCAAAATCATAAATCATACTTATGATAACTCATTCTTCAAAAAGCAAGCAGCGAGATTAGATTTAAAGCTTCTACGTATTATCATTATTATAGTAATAATAGTAACAAATGATGTTGGTGATGATGAAGATTCTTTATTCAATCCACCACTGCTATCTCAACTGATAAGATTTCTGAATCCAAGCATTGACCTACATTGACTTTGTTTCCAAATCCTGCATAGAAAGGATGGGAGTTCTTCGGAAACAGGGATCCAACATCAGACAGGCAGCTGATCTTAAACTCCTCTGGCTTCTTTTCAATCACCTGTCTGCAAAAAACCCCAAACAATTTCAATCAACCCTTTCAGCAACAAAATTTAGCGATAAAATTGAAAACCAAATCTGTATTTGAGAGGGACATCAAAAACAGGTAGATGTTAAAAGTTAAACTTAACTTCAAACATAGAAGGCGTAGTGACTTGTGGTAAGAACAACACTCACTCGCTGCCGGAAATTCAAACACAAAATCTTACGGTAAGCAAACACACACTTACTTGTGGAAAGCACTAATCAGTGAGCATGGTAACAGGAGTAGGGGCCCTTCTGGCAGAGTTCTGTCCCCTTATTTAATATTCTGCAGCAAATCTTTGGTCAGTTTTGATTGGCCGATGGCGCGGGCCGAGAGGTACAGGAACATGTAGCCGTTGCCCGCGATACGGCTGTACAGCTGCGCTACTCCGGACTGGGACCAGTCTCGGCCGACTACTGGCAAAATCTCTCCGCGAACATCGGATCTGAAAATACCAGTAAGTGTACCAATATGTTGAGGTGTAACCTTAGCTAATATTCTGAGAATTCGAAAAATGTGAAGTAACTCTTACTGAAGTAAACAGTTCAATAAAATTTTCAGAATCAATGCTCATAAACTTTGTAGCTTAATTGGTCCACCAATTCATCCGCAAACACATAAATGAATTCCATACATCAATTTACGCAACACAATCTTAAGCAGTATTGTAAATATGTTCATGTAAACCATGTATTATCATATCAAGTACCATATTCAGGGAAGTACAAAGACATAAACTTGGTATTAGGAACATGAAGACATCATAGCAAAATAACAGTCAGTAAACAAACAAATGACGATTAATTAAGACTATGTACAAAAGCATAAATAGTCTTCAACGACACTGAAACTTATACAAATCCAAAGAACGGACATATATAAACTAAGTCATGCTTGGTAATTGTTCCGTCGATGTCAGACACAATGATCTTGTCAACTATTTCCAGAGGTAGATATGAGACGTGCACCGCTTCGTGCCCTGATACTGCGTCGTCACTGAGTATGTCACCTCATTTTGGCCAATCTTCAGGTTGAACTGTTTCTGGAAGAGATCACAGAGAGGTCAATAATTAGCTTAACCCTATTTAGTTTAGCTTGATTGTGTGAAAAGCTATAGGCTTAATATATTATACTATTTTATGTCCACGAAGGTTCAAATTATATACATGTATCATCTCTTGGGAGTCAATACAAGTTTAAACGTGCATAGTTTCCTAGTAAGCACAGGCTGTTACATTAACTGTTTATATGTTAGTAGTTTTCACATTTTTATAAAAATGTATATCACAGAATGTGAATGTGTATGGTATATGTATATATTATATCGCTAAATAAATAAACCACAACACAATCTGATGTTTATGAATATTATCACACTATACACATTCTTTATTGTCATAATTTATTTGACACTAGGAAACCGTAAAATAGGAAGTTTTAGTTTAAATTTAAATTGACTGCAGTACAATAGTACATGCAAAAGAGTATAAAAATTATCTTTGTTATTAAATTCTTAATACACTTTTTCCCAAAAATGTAACTGACAGCAGATTTGTTGATAGTAATCATAAGGTCACAATGCTTACAATTTGATCAGAGGTAAGTCTCAATGTCTTCTTGAACACTTTCTTCATTTTGGTGAGGCGTTTGATTTTCTTAGGTTCCGTTGTCCGGTCCGACTCTTATGTATCTCCTTTACTTGACGAATGGTCGCCCCCGGAAACGGTCAATCTTATCTTTCGAAAAGAAATCGACAGGCTGATTACAAGTAATATTAAGTATATTTATCATGGGACAAAATTAATATCTGCCAAATATTAATATCTTATATCAATATCTGATAAACCCTGAACATTACTTATCCCATTTACACAACAAATGCAAACTCATTTCATTTCGCTGGGGTCTAATTATCGCATATTTTGTGTTGTATGATCATAGCGCAATTTTAAATTCACCCATACATTTTGTTGTACAATTATTAAAAAACACATAAAAACAAACAAAAAATGAATTAAACGCAGCATGAAATGGCCGTTTTTCAATAATGCGCAAAATTTAGCCATCGCATACTATAATATTATTACATTATTCTTAATTTCTATATTTGTAATGGGTTATACATCATCCACAATTTAAATACTTTTGTATTCTGAATAATATGCACTACCCTGCAGAAAAACTATTCCAAATGATTATACATAAAACATTGTACATTTCTTGCCAAACTTGATTACACAATTATAACATTTTATATCACATGGCTGACAGTGATTTGGCGGAGGCAGTGAAACTCTCAGAAACTCACCGTTCCAATTCCTTCAGTTTCTTTGGACTCTCAGTCACGCTCGACTGAGAAGATGGCGTTGTGTCCAAACTCTGGCTCGAATGAGCCGTAGTTTCTGATATGGACTGAAAGATTCAGGAAAATAAATAAAAAAGTGTGTAACAAGAAAGAACAACTATGCATATGAATGAATTATAGCATTAATATGATAGATGGTTTCTACACTGGTACGTAAGCTACCACAATTTATTGTAGGTTGTCTGCATATGAATCCCCAAGCTACTTTCCAAAGGATTTGACCTCGTCTAGGGCAGCCCATTATGTGGCTTTAACAAAGAAATCCACCATCACCTTGTCTTGTGGCTGAATCTACATTGGGCCCATATCCAAAAAGCTCCTAAGGAAAATCTTAATTTAACTTAAACTTAAGTGAAAATTTCAAATACCATTTTCTATGTGAAATTCTGTATTTTCTTATTTACATATGGTTCCATTAGAAGCATATGTTGATTCTTTACCAGAATTAAACAATTTAACATAAAATCAACTTTAAATGAAACTGCCAGAGACTTAAGGAATTTTATAATTTTGCGAAATTTACTTAAAATTTCCCTAAGGAGCTTTGTGGATATGGACCCAGGATTTAGCTCAAATGTCAAACTTTATGTCAAATTCAATGATTATGTTCTCAAAATGGTCAATAACTTGTGTGAAACAAATGTTTAATCTGTTCTAGAAGAAACAGGCTAATCCAGGACGGCACTTTCTTACAGCTGATTTAAATTAGAAGTCGATAAATCAATACACGTGTTAAACGTTTATAGTGCTTCTTTATTGGAAATATGTGATTTGCTATACAAAGATATTTATATAATATTAAATCAAATTTCTCCGGACAAACCAATGATTGTGTCAGAATTAGTAACGGTAGATACAAATCCTGGTAGTAATATACCGTTATGATACATAGTGTAAGGGTTAGTTTTAATGACAATTTCTGGTATGTATTATTTTACATTTTAAATAACATTTGGTTGGAGTTTTCATTACTAACAAACCATTCTGCAGTCTTTAGCTGTCTAGAATTATTTTGTGGGGACAAGTAAAATATTAATTTGATTGTTGAGATTTAGTATATTTATTTTTTGTGTGGAAAACATACCTCGATTACTATAAGCATTCAACTGTTTGTACTTGTACCAAATTTGATACATACAAAGTAAATGTTCGAGTGTGTCATATGTGATGATATGAATACCCAGCATTTGTCAGCTGGGAATAGTGTGGGGCAAATCGGATACAGACTTGGCTTCTTTGTTGCATCTTACTTGCTAATATGGAAGTTAAACACAAGCAGTACTGCTATGGGTTGATTGATATTCACGAAGCATCTGAAGTAAAATTTTATCCTTGTCCTTAAATCAACAAACTTTCTTAACTCTGTAATTCCATATAGAAACAGTGCAGCACTAAGTAACATGTTTAAATGACATCTTTAATTAAATATGGTTTGACAAGTATAAAGAACATCCTAATGTGTTTAGTAATGAAACATATACTGGGAATCAAAATTTAAGACTTAAAGTTACAATATTTAAGAAATTACTGTTGCTTTTCGAATACTTCCCCATGAAAATATTCCGATGTTCTTACATGGTATTCAGCACATAAAACTGGATGGACTAGGTTTGTTGTGGCCTGTGCCATGTCCTATGTTGTATTCGTTGGTCGAGTGGAGTTTAGTCTTGTGATGTGCAATATGTAATAATCGTATTGTTTGAGTCAAGAGTTACATGTGAATAAAATATTAATATGTATGTTACAAGAATGCTTTTGCTAAATTCTTGCTAAAGGTTATCTCCAAAACTTGTCAGTTTTTGCAATACAAAAAATATTTGAGGCGCGTCGTGGGAAACCCCGACTTAAAACATGTGCGTAAAGTGTCGTCCGGGATTAGCCTGTGCAGTCCGCACAGGCTAGAGACTGTTTTGAAACAGAAAATACCATAACAGCGGAAAGTGCCGTCCTGGCTTAGCCTGTGTTGACGACACTTCACGCACATGCATTAAGCCCGGTTTTCCCACAACACTCGTCATTTTTATATCCAGAGCAGTGTTTCCATGATTTAAAGTCTGTTTAATGTATACCACTATTTTATTTTCTATTCAGTGAAGAAAAAATGAAAATGTTCAATTTGGCAATGTGTGAATTGGTCATTTTAAGCACTAAGGTAATAATGTTAAAGTTTTTGTAGAAACTTAGATATTAATTGTAATTAGAGTATTATAGAGCCAGCT
The DNA here is from genome assembly GCA_027627225.1 of Congeria kusceri. Classification (NCBI taxonomy): domain Eukaryota; kingdom Metazoa; phylum Mollusca; class Bivalvia; order Myida; family Dreissenidae; genus Congeria; species Congeria kusceri. The sequence goes on from CM051039.1 coordinate 19,163,001, forward strand.
TGAAATGTTCGGTTATATATTATAGTTTTCTCGAACAGTGTAGACTTGATTTGAGTTGTGAATTTTGTACCAGAAAGCATTTATATTCTTATATCCTCTGAATACATGTATACAATTTAGCTAGTGCCTACATATCTTGCATGTACCAGTATTTGATATACTGCGTCCGGTAGTCAACATTTCTAAAAATATTTGTATCCATTGTTGTCCACCTTTCTTGCATGTATTTCGACAATATGCCAGAAGTCTCAATGCCAAACACGTAATGCCAGTGAACGAATGATAGACCGCAATTTCTGTAACAGATTTTAATTAACAATAGACCCCCCTACTTGGTAATTTGTTGCGAAAAAAAAACTTGGCCCGAATTTTTAGCCATCAGAACTATCATAGTCAATAGTGTTTTATTGTTGTAACTAAAGTAACTGGATTATTAGTGTGATTAAATTTCACTTAATTTGGTGGCAGATAAGTCCTGAAGATCTGATGTTTTATTTATATGTTTTTACAATATTTAAAATGCAGAAACATTTTTACTTTTATTTTTAAGGTATTTGTTTTATTTTTTTACTTTAGTGTTTCAGAAATTTTGAATTTTTTATATTTAACTTTTTTAGTAGTTTTTAGATGGACCTTATATATCCTGAACAGTATGGTTATGTTTTTTTTTGCAATTTGGTAACTTTTACTTTGCATTGAAAAGGCACGTTGATGCATTCCGTTTCAAATAGCAGAGAAATGGATATTATAATATCAATTTTTAAGGTGTCTAGAGAAATATTTGTACTGGTGTAATTTTAAACCGTAGTTTTTTGGTTACCAAGAATTGTCTATGTATTTTGCAGTAGCATTAAGTTTTTCTTAACTTACATCTGCTAGTTTTTTTTTATTATGGATATGGCATTTACACATAATAACAGGTAGTCGGTTATATGACTATTTATGCTGCATTTAATTAAAAATGAAGCTACTTTGTATGTGTTGGTTTACTGTATTTCCTTGTATAACCACAGACAAGTACAAGTGAAGTACAACTTTACACAACCTTGAAACCTTGCTTATTTTATTGCTTGGAGTATTTACATTTACATGTATAATTGTAAAATAACAAACAAACAAAAACAACAATACACACTAATAAAAGTCTTGCTGCACAAGTATGGGTGGATGACATAAAAGAAGTAAACAAGAGACATGACATATAAAAATTCTAAACATGGTATGATGTAATTTTATACATTTTCAGGTGGCACAAAACAATGTTTTACCTTTTTTTCAGTTGATTATTCTTTACAATGAATCTTGAATACCGAGATATATTTGTTCTTTTCACAGGAAGACTGGATGAACATCATTTAAATATAATATAAGCAGAGAGGGTAATGAAATAATCTTGACACTTCTCTCGTAAAACAAATCATAAAGTGTGCGTGCAGCGTAGCATACATTGCCAATCTTAAGGACACATACACAATGCAGCAATAGTTTATAGTGTACTACTAATTCTAACATGACATGCGCAGAGTTTTCTAGAAACAAAGAAGAAAATTCATCGTTCATAAACTACTAGTTAACAACCCGAAAATATAGTTCCAAAACTGTCAAATATAGTTCGCATTGTAATTGCAGAGAATGTTGCCCGATCATGTTAGAATCAAAATAATTTTTGCATTATTGTGTATCGGATAATAAACACCGATTTGTTATTCTGATGCGTTATATTAAACCACTCGGCTTAAACCGCTGTGCTTTATTTTATACCCATCGGAACTCCAAACCATTGTTTATTAGCCAATAAATAACTCTAAATCAAAAATTATTTCTTAAACCAACCACAAATGTATGTATGAACAGGGTTAGCAACATTTCAGTATTTCTAGGTGCATAGTAATATGTAAAATACGAATAAAACTAAAATCACATCGAAATATATCAAAAACTTATAAAATGGCAAGTACTCGTACATGTGAATACCTATGTGAAATAATATCAAACACTATTGCAGTCACATTTTAATTGCTCTCAGAAGTGCCAATTAACAACATTTTTATAGGTTAACTGATTTACCTCATTTCATAGGGTTTATTGGTTGTCTTAATTATTGTCTTGGGATTTTTCGCCGTTTTTAACAGTATTTCAGTCATATTACAGCGGCAGCTAACCTACTCACACTTTTCCTGGGCAAGCTTAAACAATCTAAGCAGTTTACCAGTACTAAGTGCACAAACTTATGCCAGTAACTGACAACTGCCCTACTTGCATCAGAGGTAGGGGGACAATGGCTGTAGAAATAATTTCATGACGAATCCCCACACAAGTTATGTGGCCTAGCTGTGGTTCGAACTCACGATCCCCGGATTGACAGTCAAGCGCTCTACCAAGTGAGCTAGCCGGGCCCGGCGTCTGAATTATTGGTTGACTGATTAACCACATTACTTAGGGTAAATTCGTTGTCTAATTTACTACACTGCATAGGGTTAATTGTTTGTTGGCTTTACTTACATTGTAATGATTGCACAGGGCTTATTGTTTAAAATTATCCTACTCTACAATATAACAAGGCTATCAGTAGAGCTGATGGATGCTCCCCAATTCGCTTTGTCAAGCAATATAAATGCATTAAGAAGTAAAGAGATATTAAAATGACTTAAAATCACTAGAACTGCAGGACCAATTCTGACATCAAAACTGTATGTGAGCATGCCACAAATACCATACAAACATGCAGATGAAGCAAAATTGTAAAAACAAATCAAAGGTCCACAAGGTGAACTAAAAATCAAAGTGATGGATCATTACTGTAATATGGTTATTTCATCTTAGTTATTTCACTTTCCATCTAGTATCAATGACTTTCATACAGCAGTTCCCAAGAAATAGTCGCAACACATTTGAAATCTTTAAAGTCCCATAACTCCATGAAAATCATTGAAGTGGAATGTCTTAGTAATATATGCATACCTCATCCTGGCAATAAAGTTCCCATATAGTTTTATTGAAATCTGACCAACAGCTGCTGAGACATAACCTGAACAAGGATTGTGCACTTCATACTAATTTCAGCAATCTTCAAAGTCACATAACTCTGCAAAAATTCATTGAAGCGGAACGTCCTCGTAATCTGCACACCTCCTCTTGGTAATGCAGCCTCCCTTAAAGTTTCAATGAATGTATAAACAATTTCCCCAGAGGGGGGAGCAGCAGGCTGATCCAGGGAATTTGACAAATATTTATTTTTTTGGTCTATCAAATGGTCTGGGAGGAGTCCAATGTTACCAGGATCTAAAATCCGAACAAAGTCTATTTCCCTGGACCCAGAATTATTCGGCCTGTCAAATTCCAGTCTAAAGTCCCATGTAAGCCCGCAGCTCCCCTCCTGGGGAAAATATTGATAGGTGCATTTACGCTGATGATAAATCACATATCCAATATTCACCACTTATGCACTGATGAAATCTGCACATTGATGACATCTGTATAGATTCCATTTGCCGATTACGTTAACATTGATGGTAACTTAATACATAATCATTTACTTCCCACATTATAAAGACAAAACTGTTCAGCTCAGATTTTATAACCAAACAGTAAAACTTCATTTAAGAATCACTCAACAGTCTTGAATCAAATTTAACAAGACATAAATTTTGTTGGAGGTAATATCACTAACGTTATTTCAAACACAATAAATTGATAATTTAATATATTCAGACTTGTAGGCGCTATCAAACAGAATATATAATCTCAACATAAATACTATAGCAACCAAGGCATATTATAGATACAAAAATGTACAAAAGCAACCAATAATATGGCAAGACAAGCAATAACAAGAACAAACATAACAAAAACTTAAAACTAGAAACCACTTGGAGCGTGCAAACCTCCTCCAAGCTAGGTAACCCACTTAGAAATTTATTTTCCTATGATAAGTTACCTCCCTCAGCGTTTTGGGGAATGGTTCCGGTACAGGACAATTTGGGAAAACTTGCGTCTTTTCCAGCAAAAAGGGGAATTTTTTCACTTTCATCAAAAACTGCCAAAAAGGATATAAAAACAATGAGTTACAATAAATAAACACTAAAACAACTTGTTTTATTAATTCTTTCACTGTAATTATTGTTTGAAAGTGTTGACAGTAAAATTTTTACAGGAACATGGTCAATCTTTTCTGGAATTTGTATTTTGTTCAGAGAAATGGGAATTCGTTAAATGAAATTTGGGAAAATTGTTTTGTAAATCTGGTTAGGATTGTACCATTTTCCGGTACCAAATTTACATAGAGGAAAAACGCTGTCCCTTGCCTTATGTCCTAATAATAAAGATAATCTCATCATTTGTTGATTGGCCCAGTTCTGACCTTTCTAGAAAAATTCAAGCAAATCTGTTCATAACTCTTTTGCGTAAAAGTTGCTTACTGATAAAGAAACGGTAACAAATAACAAGAGGGCCACTATGACACTAGGTCGCTCACCTGATATCTATGTATGAGGTTTCATTAAAATATCTCAATAGGTTTTCAAGTGATTGAACGAAAACTGCTTTTCTATTTTTTAGTAACAGTGACCTTGACCCCAAACAGCATACATTAAGCAAGGTCTTGATATAAAGTATCAATGTATAAAGTTTCATTAAAAAATGTCAATGCCTTCTGAAGTTATTGAGCTTTTTTACTACTTTTAATAACAGTGACCTTGACCCCACCCACCCCATAAGAAAACCTAAGTGAGGTCTCGATAAAAGATATGTGTAATAAGTTTCATTTAAGTGAGGTCTCGATATAAGATATGTCTAATAAGTTTCATTAAAATATCGCTATGCTTTCCTTGTCAAGTTATTGAGCAGCTTATGTTTTGGTTTTTTCAGTAAAGTGACCTTGACCCGACCCACCCCATATGCAATACCAAGCAATGTGTTGATAAATGGTACTTATGTATTAAGTTTCATTAAAATAGCTCAATACGTTCTCAAAATATTTAGCGGAAACTATTTTTGTATATTTAATAACGGATACCGTAACCTTGATCCCACCCATCCCATATGCAATCCCAATCGAGGTCTCAACATAATATATTAATGTATTAAGTTTCTTTAAAATATCTCAATGCGTTCTCAAGATATCGAGCGGAAACCATTTTTCTATTTTTAGTATCAGTGACCTTGACCTTGACCCTTCCAATCACATATGCAAACCCATGCGAGCTGTCAATATAAGGTATCAATGTATAAAGTTTCATTAAAATATCTCAAAGCGTTCTAAAGTTATTGAGCGGAAACCGTTTTTTCTATTTTTAGTAACAGTGACCTTGTCCCCACCCACCCCATATGCAATCCCAATCCAGGTCTCGATATAATGTTTTAACCAAATATGAAACATCTGTGCGTTGTGGTTTCAGAGAAGAATTTTTAATTCTTTATAAACCATGTGAGCCCCAGGGTGTGCCCAGCTTTGACTCCAGGGGCATCATTTGAACAATCTTTATAGAGGACCACTACACAATGTTACATACCAAATACACAACCTCTAGGCCTTGAACTTTCAGAGGAAAATTTTTTAAAAGTCAATTTGCTTTTCAAGTCTACATAAACCATGTGACCCCCGGGGTGTGGCCAGTTTTGACCCCAGGAGCCCCACTTGAACAATCTTTTTAGAGGACCACCATACAATGTTACATACCAAATATGAAACGTCTGGGCCTTACGGTTTTAGAGAAGATTTTAAAAGTCATTTTGCTATACAAGTCTATAACAAACATGCGACTCCCGGGATGTGGCCAGTTTTGACCCCAGGGGCATCATTTGAACAATCTTTGTAGAGGACCACTATAAAATGCTACATACAAAATATGAAACCTCTGGGCCTTGCGGTTTCAGAGAAGAATATTTTAAAAATCATTTTGCCATTCAAGTCTATATAAAACATGTGACCCTGGGGTGTGGCCAGTTTTAACCCCAGGGGCATCTATGGAACAATCTTTGTAGAGGACTACGATACAATTTTACGTACCAAATATGAAACCTCTGGACCTCGCGGTTTCAGAGCAGAAGATTTTTAAAAGTCATTTGCTATTCAAGTGTGTATAAACCATGTGACCCCCGGGGTGTGGCCAGATTTGACCCAAGGAGCATCATTTGAACAATCTTTGTAGAGGACCACTACACAATGTTACATACCAAATATAAAACCTCTGGGCCTTGCGGTTTCAGAGAAGATTTTTAAAGTCATTTTGCTATACAAGTTTATATAAACCATGTGACCCCCGGGGCATGGCCAGTTTTGATCCCAGGGGCATAATTTAAACAATCTTTGTAGAGGACCACTAGAGGATGTCAGATATCAAATATGACAGCTCCAAGCCTTGTGATTTCCGAGATTTTTAAAGTTTTCAGTTTTTAAATCTATTTTTAGCTATGGTGACCTACATATGCAGCGGACCAAAACTATTTGAACAACTTTGAAAGAGGGTTACCCAAGAATCATTTCTGTGAAGTTTCGTGAAAATCTGCCAAGCGGTTTAGGATATGTCGATTATATGAAATGTTGACGCACGACGCAGGACGGACAAAAGGCGATCACAAAAAACTCACCATGAACACGTTGTGCTCAGGCGAGCTAAAAACAAGTAGGCACTTTTAATCACTGACTCAATACTTTCTGTTTAAAGTGTGTATGTTTGTACAATTTCTGAAACCAATAATTTAAATAAAAAAAGCATATGACAGTGATAAAGTTATTGAAAAACGATAGAAAGACATATAAGTATGAAGGAAATAATTAGCTGTTGAATAAATAAACCCAAATGTTTTTCGACTTTTGTTTAATTTACTAGTGGTGTGTAACCTAAACCAACTGTCGAGTAAGAGTATATATACAAGTATTGGAGTTTTGAGCTGTAAAGTCAAAAACTATTTTGTGATTAACAACTAGCCGATTATGTGTTTTACAACTATGATTCTTTTTAACTTCTTCCATTTTCAATTCACTTCCTCGGATTGTTTTTAATGTCACAATGTCTGTGGTAAGACTGTACATGCACTCTGCATGTAATTATTATAGTGCGGGAAAATGGGACATTCGGCTGAAAATATGCTATAATGGCAATAGACACAAATAAATAAAAACAATCCTTCAGCAAAAAACAAACACATATATCACATGGTTGAATGTAGTTTGATGTAACAATATAATTAATACATGCTATCTAAAAAAAAATTCGGAATGATGCAATGACTGGATAACTGGATTTTTATTGGCTAATACTCAAGATAAAACTAAATTCAAGTTTACTTGGTTGGAGTTAAGAAACAACAAATATTAGCAAAAACTTGTCATTTTGCAAAATAAACTTTATATTTCGAATTGTAATATTTCACTTAAAATATGCATCGATTTCAAATTAATAAAACAAATAACTTAAAAACCACTAGTTGCCACTGGCTATGTTGGCTACTAGGACCCCAAAAAATATTCTGTGTTTCGGGTAACCCAACCTTACCCAGCGAAAACCCCTGACCCTAATGCTTTTAGCGACGGTTGTTTTCTGTGAAATCTATATTTTGTAAGCTTTTAGATACCGGTAATTTTCATTGTCGTTTTTACAAAAATGTTTCTTTAAAACAAAAAGTTGAAAAAACCTCAATCCTGACCCTACCTAACGTTTTTGAGAATGTTGCCCAAAACACACAATTAATATTTTTTGGCCTAAGGTTTACGGATGTTGGTTGTCATGATGATAGAGACCAGATTATTCCCCCTTCTGTCGACCCTTGAACTCATCCATCAGGTTGTGGGCCCCTAGGTAGTTGCTCAGGTGATACCCGGGTAAAGCGGGCATGAGTCTGCAAGGAGAATATGATAACACCCAGTTATATATTTCATCTATCTACCCTGGGTTTTATACCCAGGTACAGTGGGCATGAGTCTGCAAGGAGAACATGATAACACCCAGTTATATACTTCATCTATATACCCTGGGTTTTATAACCGGATAGAGTGGGCATGAGTCTGCAAGGAGAATATGATAACACCCAGTAATATACTTCATCTATCTACCCTGGGTTTTATACCCGGGGATAAATGGCATGAGTCTGCAAGGAGAACATGATAACACCCAGTAATATACTTCATTTATCTACCCTGGGTTTTATACCCGGGTATAGTGGCATGAGTCTGCAAGGAGGACATGATAATACCCAGTTATATACTTCATTTATCTACCCTGGGTTTTATACCCGGGTATAAATGGCATGAGTCTGCAAGGAGAACATGATAACACCCAGTAATATACTTCATTTATCTACCCTTGGTTTTATACCCGGGTATAGTGACATGAGTCTGCAAGGAGGACATGATAATACCCAGTAATATACTTCATTTATCTACCCTGGGTTTTATACCAGGGTATAAATGTCATGAGTCTGCAAGGAGAACATGATAACACCCAGTAATATACTTCATCTATATACCCTGGGTTTTATACCCGGTTATAGTGGGCATGAGTCTGCAAGGCGACCACGATAACACCCAGTTAAATATTCCATCTATCTACCCTGGGTTTTATACCTGGGTATAGCGGGCATGAGTCTGCAAGGAGGACATGATAATACCCAGTTATATACTTCATCTATCTACCCTGAGTTTTATACCCGGGTATAAATGGCATGAGTCTGCAAGGAGAACATGATAATACCCAGTAATATACTTCATTTATCTACCCTGGGTTTTATACCCGGGTATAGTGGCATGAGTCTGCAAGGAGGACACGATAACAATAACACTCAGTAATTTACTTCATTTATCTAGCCTGGTTTTATTCCCGGGTATAGCAGGCATGAGTCTGCAAGGAGAGCATGATAACACCCGGTTATGTACTTCATTAATTTACCCTGGGTTTTATACCAATTATAGAGGGCATGAGTTTGCAAGGAGAACATGATAACACCCAGTAATATACTTCATTTATCTAGCCTGGGTTTTATACCCAGGTATAGTGGGCATCAGTCTGCAAGGAGAGCATGATAACACCCGGTTATGTTGTTTTATCTAGCCTGGGTTTTATAACCAGGTATAGAGGGCATGAGTCTGAAAGGAGAACATGATAACACCCAGTTATATATTTCATCTATCTACCCTGAGTTTTATACCTGGGTATAGCGGGCATGAGTCTGCAAGGAGAATGTGAAAACACCCAGTTATATAATTTATCTATATAACCTGGGTTTTATACCCGGGTATAGTGGGCATGAGTCTGCAGCGAGCGCAAGTCTGCAAGAAGAACATAACACACAGTAATATTCTTCATCTATCTACCCTGGGTTTTATACCCGGATATAGAGGGCATGAGTCTGCAAGGCGAATGTGATAACACCCAGTTATATACTTTATCTTTCTACCCTGGGTTTTTTACCGGGTGTAACGGACATGACTCTGCAAGGAGAATGTGATAACACCCAGTAATATACTTCATCTATCTACCCTGGGTTTTATACCTGGGAATAGCGGGCATGAGTCTGCAAGGCGAATGTGATAACACCCAGTTATATACTTTATCTTTCTACCCTGGGTTTTTTACCGGGTGTAACGGACATGACTCTGCAAGGAGAATGTGATAACACCCAGTAATATACTTCATCTATCTACCCTGGGTTTTATACCTGGGAATAGCGGGCATGAGTCTGCAAGGCGAATGTGATAACACCCAGTCATATACTTCATCTATCTACCCTGGGTTTTATACCTGGGAATAGCGGGCATGAGTCTGCAAGGAGAATGTTATAACACCCAGTAATATACTTCATCTATCTACCCTGGGTTTTATACCTGGGTATAAATGGCATGAGTCTGCAAAGAGAACATAACAACACCCAGTTGTATACTTCATCTATCTACCCAGGGTTTTATTCGCTTTTAACGAAAGTAAATTTGAAGAAATAAGCCACTATGAGCGTTTCAGGTGTTTTTAGTTGATGTTAAGGTTATGTAAAGAATATCAAGTTTGTTATAGTAAAGAAAACTTACAAAACATATTTTTCAAATAATGAAGCAAAGACAGAAGGAATTTAACCTAAATAAAAGGTTATTAAGGTTAAGATTAATGGATCTTATATTGAAAATGCAATAAAGAAGAAAATAAATTTATTCAAACAATAATACTAGTAGAAATACAGTATTTAATATATAAAAATTACCACAAAAACTACCAGCTAATTGCCTTAATCCCCAAAGTCATTTTTTTTTAACAAGAAAGCTTGTACAAAATAAAAGTAAATTTATTTTCAAGACATTAATGCAGTAGTTATTTAACAGTGTGTAAACAGAACAATCCTCAATAAAAAAACAACAACATTAATTACTAATTTCATGTCGATTGAGCCACAACTTCAAGGTGGAAAAGCTGAGAACAGAATAAGGTGAAAAGGTGAACCAAATGCACCTCTCAATAGCTATTCCCCCCCATGTGATGCGCTGAATAGCTATTCCCCCCATGTGATGCGCTGAATAGCTATCCCCCCTGTGATGCGCTGAATAGCTATTTCCCCCGTGATGCGCTGAATAGCTATTCCCCCATGTGATGCGCTGAATAGCTATCACCCCCCCTGTGATGCGCTGAATAGCTATTCGCCCCCCCTGTGATGCGCTGAATGATTCCAGGTCCTGAGGTCCAGGGAACAGACTTATGACTTTTTCCTGGGGGAAAATATTGATAGGTGCAAAAGTTTTCTTTAAAGCTTCCAGGCGCTGTTTCAACAGAGATTTATCTTGCAAACTATGCTACAAAATTACAGAAATTTGGTGGCACTAAACAAACCTTTATGTTTAACACTTCTGATGATCTAAAAGGGAAAATTATTCATAAATTATAAACAGAAAAATACAACTCTTATAATGAGAAAAACACAAAAGTCTCTTGCATTACTCTGCAAAAAATGAGTGTATTTGTTCATGTAGAACACACCGACTGCAACAGTTAGCAATTGATTACCTGAGAACCTGAGACTCAGTAACCCTCGGGCGCCTGGAATAAATGTCGGACACATATCCTCAGGATAATTTTAAGTCAGGCAGTCACTTGCCCATCCAGACACTTGTTATTTTGGAATCATGTCTTCCCTTGAACATACCCTTGAACATTATAACACAACTTTTGTTACCATTCATTGTTTACCATTTTTGTCATGATAAAAATGATAGTCTTCAAAAGTCTTCGTTATAAAAATGTAATACCAGTCAGAGCTCCAGATAAAACGCATATCCGCATATTTACGCATTGAAATAAAAAAAACGCATTGAAAATCTGCCCAGTGCGTAACGTTACGCATTGCAAATATTGTAACATATTTTTTACCAATTATCCAGTCCAGCTAATGGTGTAAGTTAGCCTTTGAATCGATTAAAAGTGAATCAAGCGAATCTTTCTACTCAAAATGGCTTCGCACTGTGTATGTGGGTCGAAAACGGAATGTTTTAAGTTCAATCAGCCAGTTCCAGTTGGCAATATCTGGAAAAATGTTAATCAGAATGAGTCTTATGATGCTTCTCCTATATAAAAGGTGATAAGTGGCGGTCTAATTGTCATTGTTTTGATAGACCTACAGATTATTGTCTACATTCAATTTATTCCATTTGCCAGTATTTATGTGTTTATATACAACAAGCACATAAAATACTCTTTTGATCGTGTATAAAAAATGAAAATACACTTTAAATTTCTCAAATACCCTTTAAAGCTGACATACTGGGGGTAAAATACTCAAAAATTCAGGGGGTAAAATACCCTTTAGGCAAAAACTTTGTCTGGAGTTCTGACCAGTGCCAATATATTTTACGCTCACCCAAGCACAACATGTTCACGGTGAGCGTTTGTGACCGCCTTTTGTCCTTTGTTCGTTATTCCTCAATCTTTAACATTTAACTTGTGAACACTCTATAGATCACATGTATTGCACAATCTTCATGAAACTTGCCCAGGACATTTGTTCCATTGATGTTTCAGACGATCACTAGGTCAATTTGAAGTTAAAGCTTGGGAACTCTCTAGAGGCCACATTTTTTGCCCAATCAACATGAAACCTACTTGGAACATTTGTTGATATTGATATTTCAGTTGAGTTCGAAAATGGTCTTGGGGTCGGCAGTTTTCTTTATATGGCTATAATGAAAACTTTAAAAATCTTAATGGTAACTACTGGCTGGATTTCAAAATTATTTCATAGAAATATTCCTTGGCTGACCATCTACCTAATTCCTTCAAATAGTTACGATACTTTAAAAAAATGGCTGCCTGGGGCGGGGAAGTTTTCCTTATATATCGATAAAAATCTTAGAAAATCTTCTTGTCAGAAACAGCATGCTGAATTTCAAACTAATTTGACAGAAATGGTCCTTGGGTGACACTCTACCAACTTCTTTAAAATCATAGGGGGCCGGTGAGTTTTCCTTATATAGCTGTATAGAAAACTCGTCAAAAATCACTTGCTGGATTTCAAACTTATTTCACAGTAATTGTCCTTGGGAAACACTCTACTAAATTGTATATTTTGTCCACCCATCATGCACCGTCAACTTTTAATTTGTGAACACTCTATAGACCACACGATTTCCGTGACATTGAAACGATTTCTGGGACCGCAGGACGGCCATTGCATTTTCGGGAAAATCCTGGATGAGCTGGCACAAATGATAAATTATGTTATCCACTAACTTGGGTCTGATGAAAAATTGTGCTGGGATTTTTTACTAAAATTCCTCTATCTTAGTCAATTTTTGTCAAATTTTGGTCACATAAAAAAAAGCTTACATTAAGAGGGGAATTTTAAGGTAAATACTTGAAAAAATATATGCTTTTAAGCAGGGGAATTGGGCCAAATTTTGGCCCCAAAAAAATCACTGAAATGGCATGTATAATTTACCAGCCTACTTAGGTTAAACTCCATCAAACAGTGTTTACTGTATACAAATGTTATTACATGACATTCTTCCGTCACACAAGTAAGCTTAAGCTTTCTGAATGGCTAAATACATGCTGTCATTTGTTTTCGAAACTTGTCAATAGGCGAGTTTTATAACACATATATTATGTGAAGTTAGAATAGGACATCAAATATAGAGTGAACCAATTGTGTTTCTTGTCTTACGAGTAAACAGAGGATATGTGTTTGTTTTCAGTGTGATAACGCGTTAAATCATCACTGGAAAAGGAGTGTGTTGCTCGAGTGAAAATACGTCAATTGTATCCCGTTCCAGTGATGATATAACATTTATCACACCGAAACAAATTTTCTTTTTATTTCATGCTATGGAGTATTTTTTTACATTAAAAAAGTAGTCCAGCACAGTGAGCGACATAATGATTGACCTCACTGATATTTTTCTATATTTCATCATTTAGCATTAAGTCAATGGAGGTAATGACTTTAAAACTTCCCACTAAAATAAGAATAGAAAGATGCAGTAATAACCATCTGCCAGTGATTTCTAGTCAAAGGGATTGGAGATACAAAACAACACATAATTGTATGGAGACATTTATTATTGAAAATAACATCATACAAATTTTAACTACTATCTATTGTTATAGCTTGAATAATTTAGTGTACAGTTCATCAAAAGTGTTTTATATTGTATATATTACTACTTTATTTTGTTGACTAGATTGTAACACATGTTTAAATTCACAGGTACTTGACACAATTTTTTACCCTTATATCTATAATAAAAGAAAAGGTATCCAACGATGATATAACAGGTGCATTAAACGAGCATGTTAAACTGCTTAAAGAACGACCAAATCACTAATATATAGTTGTGGTCGCCGACAAGAAACATCCATCTACGGGTTAACACTTTTTATTTGATGAAAATCCGTCAAATATATCCAAAATAGCTAAAAGTTTCACCAAAACGACCCCGAAATCGAAGTGTGTAAATCTCGACGTCCAATAACTTTCATAACAGAACGTGACTCTTGGTCGATTTTTCACAATTTAACACAAACTTATGCTATAAACTCCACATACGTTTGTCATTGACAAAGCCTTCCTTCGAAATACTACGGTCTTTAGTCACAGCTGAACGTTAATCGTCGGAAAATCAGAAGAAAAAACGCTGTTTAGCTACTTTACAACATGACGACCACCATTTTAAGACGGAAGCGGTGTTACGGATCGAAGTCATCTCATTGGTTGAAAATCAAAACAGCCAATCAGAAACAAGATATAGATTCACCGCGTTCCTACAATAATATGGAGACTTCGTGTTACAAAAAATAATATTTAGCGTATTTTTTCTACATTTCCTAAGTTTAACGTTCAGCTGTGACTAAAGACCGTCATATTTCGAAGGAAGAATTTGTCACTGACAAACGTACGTGGAGTTTATAGCATTAGCTAGTGATAAACTGTGAAAAATCGACCAAGAGTCACATTCTGTTATGAAAGTCATTGGACGTCGAGATTTACACACTTCGATTTCGGGGTCGTTTTGGTGAAACTTTTAGCTATTTTGGATATATTTGACGGATTTTCATCAAATAAAAAGTGTTAACCCGTAGATGGATGTTTCTTGTCGGCGACCACAACGATATATTAGTGATTTGGTCGTTCTTTAAGCAGTTTAACATGCTCGTTTAATACACCTGTTACATCATCGTTGGATACCTTTTCTTTTATTATAGATATAAGGAAAAAAAAATTGTGTCAAGTACCTGTGTTTAAATTGTGTCCCAAGTTGTCTCGTAAGTCATGTTTAAATACAGTTTTTGTGTATGTCAAAATTGTGACACAGGTCATGTTATATTTCTGTATTAGTGTGTGTCAAAGTCATATCACAGGCAACGTTTTAATACTGTTTTAGTGTTTGTAAAAGTCATATCACATGGTACGTTATAATACAGTTTCAGTGTTTGTCAAAGTCATATCACATGGTACGTTATAATACAGTTTCAGTGTTTGTCAAAGTCATATCACATGGTACGTTATAATACAGTTTCAGTGATTGTCAAAGTCATATCACATAGCGTGTTTTAACACCGTTTTAGTGTTTGTCAAAGTCATATCACAGGCAATGTTTTAATACTACTTAGTGTGTGTCAAAGTCATATCACAAGGTATGTTTTAATACCATTTCAGTGTTTTTAAAAGTAATATCACGTGGTATGTTTTAATACAATTTTAGTGTTTGTCAAAGTCATATCACACGGTATGTTTTAATACAGTTTTAGTGTTTGTCAAAGTCATATCACACGGTATGTTTTAATATAGTCTTAGTGTTTGTCAAAGTCATATCGCACGGTATGTTTTAATACAGTTTTAGTGTTTGTCAAAGTCATATCACAAGGTATGTTATAATAATATTCTTAGTGTTTGTCAAAGTCATATCACACGGTATGTTTTAATACAATTTTAGTGTTTGCCAAAGTCATATCACATGGTATGTTTTAATATAGTCTTAGTGTTTGTCAAAGTCATATCACATGGTATGTTTTAATATAGTCTTAGTGTTTGTCAAAGTCATATCACATGGTATGTTTTAATATAGTCTTAGTGTTTGTCAAAGTCATATCACAAGGTATGTTTTAATATAGTCTCAGTGTTTGTCAAAGTCATATCACATGGTATGTTTTAATACAATTTTAGTGTTTGTCAAAGTCATATCACACGGTATGTTTTAATACAGTTTTAGTGTTTGTCTCATATCACATGGTATGTTTTAATACAGTTTTAGTGTTTGTCAAAGTCATATCACATGGTTTGTTTAAATACCGTTTTAGTGTTTGTCAAAGTCATATCGCATGGTATGTTTTGAACTGTTTTGAATGTTTGTCCAAATTGCGTCATAGGTCATGTTTAATACTTGAACATCTAATTAAACAAAAAATTTCAAAAATTTAAAAATACAAGACCAAATAATGATGACTGTATTTTTAATGTGTTTAGTAACAAAAACATCGCTGAGATAACTGTCACTAACTAGAGGAAAAATATGTTCAAGGGGTGTATCAAAGGTAGGTCGACAAAACCATTTGCAAAAAGTAAGTTCATTGATAGAGATTTAATAATTAAACATTCTTAAATATCATGGTCTTGTTTGTATAAATTTGATAAAACATGTATTTCGAACATATATTATTTTATTATATAAACTGCGGTCATCAATGATGTTTTTCACCTGTGTAGGAAAAAAATTATAAGTCGAAATCATAGCAATATGAATGAAATGTTCATGATGTTTTCATTACATGCCATTGAAAACTTCGCGTTTGCTTTGGGATGTTTTCATTGCAGTGTGAGATTTTGTAGGCGTGATTTTCAATCCTATGTGAACAATCCCCAATTTTTTGTCTTTACATATGTTTTTTCTTAAAGATTGAATCAATATATTGTCGCTTCTTGAAAAAAAAATCATGAACAAATATGAATAATCTTGTTTTAATTTGTGCCTGTATGTGAACAACTGTAACTGTCAATATGTCCCTTTAAACATTTACACATTCATTTAACTAAAAAAACATCTTTGGTCATATATCAGGGATGTTTTACAAATTATATCCAGTTTTGAAATTGACTAGCAGAATCCTAACAAAATGTCTATAAAAATATCCTACAACTCAAGAAAGATCACTCTGTCACTGAAAATGTCAACCTATTGTCTCCCTTTAAAAACATGCATCTCAGGGGAGATCACTCCATCACTGAATATTTCAACCTATAGTCTCCCTTTAAAATCCTCCATACAATGGTTAATTCCTAGGTGGGCGCAAATCAGTTGCAGACAGGCCTGGGGTAACATTCTGAAAATATATCCAGTCAAAACTGCGTTTTAAATGGATATTCAAGGAACTTATCAGCAGTATTTTGTTTCCTTATAATTATTTTACCGGGTCCGGTAAAAACACCTGTTTCCAAATCCAAATATGGTTTAGTTTTCCGAATGGCAATGAAAGAAAATCCCAAATCTGTTATGACAAACTCCTAAATACATAAGAAATGTGAATCTTATTTGACACTCATGTAATCTATGCTATGGTTATGTATGAACACCATTAAAATACCAAGTTCAACCAATACAACACTAGTTTAAGTACTTCATTTAATAAACTAGTTAATTACTATCTAAAATGTATTTTCCAAGTTTTCAAAACAAAATGAATAATATACAATTTCTTAAATGCGCATTAAATACCATTTTAGTACTCTAAGTGAATTTTTTCTGTACTTTTTCTGCCTTTTTTACAAATATAGTATCAATGCACTATAAAATACACGTAAAATATGTATATTAAACGCGTATTAAAAATGCAGAACAAATATGGAGCCTAAACTGCAGTGTTTAATACGCATTAAATGCGTATTTAATACACTTATTCGAGAAGGGTAATTAGCAGTTTTATGCATAAAGTTTATGAACAAATTTGTGTTACATACCAAAAGGAAATTTTTTTAGCCAAATGTTTAAAGTTTAAGCCACTGGGCACTTATTTGGCGAATGGCAGAGTGAGCCATGAAATTTTGGTGGTGATCTAGTCCAATGTCTGGATCGGAGAATTTTGGGGAAATGGAGCAAAGTGTCTGCCTAAGTGGAAGTCTGCGCTCTCTGAGGGCTTTTTAATTGTTTTCCCATATTTTTGGCACAAAGAAGAAGACAGAATGTTACTTGTTTACTTATGGCTGAGCTAGACTTATTTGTGACATACTCCAGTGACAGAGTGAATCCTCTAACATGCTTTGTTGTTGCATGTGACTGGTGGTCATAAAGCATGCGATAATAAAAATTCTAACATGATACTCGTTAATTTTCTATAGACAAAAACACAAATTATCGTTGTTAAACTGCAAATAAACAACGCCAAAAGTAGTCCCGATTCTGAGTGGAGCATAGTAAAAAGGAGTTCGCATTACAATTGCAAAAATATTTGTCAAATCATGCTAGAATCTAAATAATGTTCGCATTATTTAGTTTCATCGGCCAATAAACAACTCTTTGTCATTCTGATGCGTGGCTATTAAACAACTCCCCCTGGTTTTATTCTTACACATCAGAATCCAAATCATTGTTTATTGGCCGATAAACAATGATAAATCAAAATTTATTTCTTAAATATTACATAAAATGTTGTGTGCAAAAACCATGGTGCAGCTTAGGTCAATGAAATGGGATATATGAAGTTTCGGTAAAATATATTTTGCTTATTTTAATGGCACAAGCTACTTCTTTTCCCTAAACAAGAGTGCCAAATGGCCCTGGGTCGCTTGCCTGAGTTAAATAACTGATATGGGCATGCACAAATTAAATTGCATGTTCAAACAAAGTATAATGTAGACAGCAGAAAACAAGGATTGACCAATGACCGCCATGTTTTTGTAACAAAGGAATATCTTTAAGAAATTCATCATAATCCAGCAAGTGGTCTCAGACAGAAAGATTTTTAAAGTTTTAAAAATGGCTGCAATGTGTTTAACAAATAAAAATGATCTGAAGGAATTTAGTAGAATTTCCCCCTAGGAACATTTGTGTGAAACCATTTCTACCCCCCCCCCCACACATGGTTTTAGGCAAAATGATTTTTTTCAAAAAGTTTTCAAAAAAGCCATATAAGAATAAAAGCTCTGCCCCCTGGAGGCCATGTTTTTAGCAAATCAAAATGATTTAAAAAAATTGTAAAGCGTCATACAAAGAAAGAATATTTCTTTGAAATTTTATAAAAATCCAACAAGTGGTTTTTGAACAAGCAGATCTTTAAATTGTTTAAATATAGGGATATAAAGAAAACTGCACCGCCCCTAGCAGCCAGGTTTTTTAAACAAATCATTTGAATGACATTTGGTAGAGGGTCACCCAAGGGACATTTCTGTAAATGTTATTTCCAAATCAAAACAATTTGAAGTAGAGGACCATACAAGGAACATTTGTGTGAAATTATTTCAAAATCCAACCAGTGGTTTCTAGCAAGATCCATTTTAGGACAAAACGTCCCGCCCCCCTGGCAGCCATGTTTTTTAAAGAATCAAAATAATTTGGTAGAGAACCACACAAGGAACAGTCGAACTTTAGTTTGCTTAATTTGCCTCAAGCGGTTTCTGGGGAGAAGATTTTTTTAAGTAAGTTGTTGACGATGGACGATGACGATAGATGGTGACTTACCAGAATAGCTCACCTGTGAGCACTTCGTGCTACGTTGAGCTAAAAAGTGTGCAATAAAAACTAGACAAAAAAACGACCACTCACCCTTTCAGTGCAGAGAATACGTAGAGAATTCTGGGAAGGCACAACATGGACTGGTTACACAGCACGGCATCCACAATCTTGTCTGCAACATATTCCGGCTTCAGAACTGGCAGGATCAGGGGGAACCTGGTGAGAGTAATGCAAGTCAATCACAGTAGTTGCATCTTTCCGTTTTTTCCTTTGCAATTATTTATTTTCTTTGAGTTAATATCGCTGTTTAACAGCTATATGGAAAACTGATTTTCAGTGGTCACTGGCATGACTATAAGCCAATCAAACCACTAGAAACAGGTTCTATTCGGCAGTTTCTCCACAATGGCGGACGGTAACAATCCAAAGGCTTCAAAAGTTTTTTCAGTTGTTCAGAAAATAAATAATTTAAATAAGCAAAATCTATCAAAAATAAACAGACATCAGACAAAGAAAGAAAAAAATAATATTTAAAAGAATCACATAAACGAGCTTTCCAGACCTCATGGCTTAACAAATTTCAATGGCTCAACAAATGGCCACATAGAATATGAAGATCGTTTGAAGCTTGTAAAGCAGGCCTATGAAGTGTTTGTCACTATTTTAAATTGTGACTAATTTGTTGATGATTTAACATGTTATATGATCATCAGAAAATAACAAGAGGGCCCTGAGGGCCCTAGGACGCTCAACTGAGACCTTGTAACCCAATTGGAATTTGCATCCCAAAGGCGTGGCTTATTTTTATCCCAGGGGCATAAGTTGAACAACCTTGAACAAACCTCTGGGCCTTGCGGTTTCAGGTAAAGATTTTTAAAGTCATTTTGCTATTTAAGTCTATATAAACCATGTGACCCATCGGGGGTGGCCCGATTTGACCCCAGGGGCATAATTTGAACAATATTTGGAGAGGACTACTATGCAATGTTACATACCAAATATAGGAAAGCTGTGGGCTTGCGGTTTCAGGTAAAAAAAATTTAGGTCATTTTGTTATTTAAGTCTATACAAACCATGTGACCCCTCGGGGGTGGCCAGATTTGACCCAAAGGGCATAATTTGAACAATCTTTGGAGAGGACCACTATGCAATGTTACGTTACAAATATAGGAAAGCTGTGGGCCTTGCCGTTTCAGAGGAGAAGATTTTTAAAGTCATTTTGCTATTTAAGTCTATATACACCATTTGACCCCCCCGGGCGTGACCAGTTTTGACCCCAGGGTCATAATTTGAACACTTGTTGTAGAGGACCACTAAACAATGTTACATACCAAATATGAAACCTCTAGGCCTTGCGGTTTGAGAGGAGAAGAATTTTAAAGTCATTTTGCCATTGAGGTCTATATTAACCATGTGACCAATGGGGTGTGGTCTGTTTTGACCCATGGGGCATAATTTGAACAATCTTTGTAGAGTACCACTAAAGGATGCTAAATACCAAATACAAAACTTCTGGGTCTTGCGGTTTCAGAGAAGAAGATTTTAAGACATTTTGATATATAAGTTTATATAAACCATGTAACCCCCTGGGCGTGGCCAGTTTTGATCCCAGGGGCATAATTTTAACAATCTTTGTAGAGGACCACTATAAAATGTTACATACCAAATATGAAACCTCTGGGCCTTGTGGTTTCAGAGGAGATTTTAAAAGTCATTTTGCTATATATTCTATATAAACCATGAGACCACCGGGGCGTGGCCCGTTTTGACCCCAGGGGTATAATTTGAACAATCTTTGTAGAGGACCTCTAGAGGATGTAACATATCAAATATGAAAGGTCTGAGTCTTGCGGTCTGATAGAAGAAGATTTTTAAACTTTTCACTTTTAAATCTATTTTTAGCTCTGGTGACCTACATATTCAACGGACCGGAAAGATTTGAACACATTTGAAAGAGGTCCACCCAAGGATCATTCCTGTGAAGTTTGGTAAAAATCTGCCCAGGGGTTTAGGAGGAGATGTTGTTTGAATGAAAAGTTGACGACGCACACACGCACGACGGACAACGGGCGATCACAAAAGATCACCATGAGCATTTTGTGCTCAGGTGAGCTAAAAAAGTTGTGAATTGTTTCTGTTGATAGCTTTTAATTATAAAAAGTCATTTATAAACATCGTTAGGTTTAATATATGTTTGCTAAAATACATCTTATAATGCATTTATATTCTTTAAATATCAACAAACATTGCCTTAAATATTAGGCAACCTTTTTCACTGGGGGCAAGGAGATGTTCAACGTAAGTTGCCCCCTGGGCAAGTGAAAGTCAAATCCTTAAGTAAACCCCCGTTTTGCTCGTAGAATGTCTTTCTCAGATCAAACAGGAAAAGTACCTAGTTGACATGGGTAGCTTTCTGTTAGAATCTTTGAAATGTTACACATAATATAACAAACAAGAGCTGTCAGAGGACAGCGCGCTTGACTATTCAAAGTATTCACTTGTATATATTTTGGATAAAGGAAGGAGCATAAGTTTTTTGAAATACAAAGCAGAGTTATGGAAATTATTTTATCAATATACTCCAAGTTTCAAGTGAATATATATTGAAATTATAAACTTTTGAATAAAAACTAATTTAACACTGAAAATATATGTGAAAAGGGGAATAACTCAAAATACAAGACAGGGTTATGTGGATTGTGGCAACTGATGCTGTAGTCAATGACAAATGTAGATTCCAAGTTTGAAGTGAACAACTTGTGTAGTTTCGAAGTTATAAGACTTTTGAATATAAACTTTAACCAGAAAATATATGTGAAAAATGGCATAACTCTGTCAAAATACAAAACAGAAGTATGGGGAATGCTGCACCTGATGCTGTAGTTGATGACAAAGGTATATCCCAAGTTTTAAGTGAATAACTTACATATTTTTTAAGTTACAAGACTTCTGAATATAAACTTTAACCAATATCAAACGCGGACGCCGACACCGGGACGAGTAGGAAAGCTCACCTATTCTTCCATTAGTCAAGCTAAAATATGTAACACTGTCTTTTAAATGCTTGTTTATATATTTCATTTGCAACTAATACTTTCACTATATTAAAGTCTTCTATTTGATTTGATATACACAATTTAAAAACTATAATATGCAAATTACTTTACACGTAAAACTAATTAGTTTACAAGTACTTTGTAACTAATTATTTTACAAGCACTTTGTAACTAATTATTTTACAAGCACTTTGTAACTAATTATTTTACAAGTACTTTGTAACCAATTATTTTACAAGTACTTTGTAAGCTTTTGAAGACTTTCAAGGGTAGTATCCCTTTAAACTGACCTCGACTTTGCACCCTCGAACATTCCAGTACTGATGAAGAATGGACAGACAACTGTGGTATTAATTCCTGTTCTTCCCATGGACTGCAGCTCAAAACGCAATGACTCGTCAAATCCGACAGCTGCAAATTTACTCGCGCAGTAGTCGGCAAGGCCCGTAACTCCGATTAACCCAGCGGAACTGGCTACATTAACGATGTGTCCGTGGTTCCTTTCGATCATCTCTGGCAGAAAGGCTTTAACGGTCTGAAAGACATATAACATGTGACAAAGTAATAAATTTGGTATTCAGTGGTGATTTTTTTGTTAATCTTATGCAAAATGTCTTTCAAAGGTGATTTTATTGCTTGGTGTTGTTTTTGGTTGTTTTTGTTAACGTGATGCAATATGTAAAAGGACTTATTTTATATGTGGTTTTCTTAAAATATAAAGTTTTTACAAAAAAGTCACAAGGTAATAATTATGAAGCTGATGTAATCCAGCATTATTTGCAAATATGCAAGTAAGATTCTAGAACATACAGTCATTATAGCTTTTGATACTTACTAACACAACTGACAGAGTTTAGACAAAACTTTTGTTTTGTTTATGCAATGCCAAAAACATGTTCCAATGAATTTCAGTAAATAACTATGTTGTAAATCTTTCATTACCCAAAAATGTGCCATTATGTTCACTTCCATTGTTTTCTGGACCATATTATCAGGACATTCGAGGAATGTCTTTCCGGTTACGATACCGGCATTGTTCACCAGAATGTCAACATGGTCGACGTCCTCTTTCACCTGCAAGTAAGTCAATTTCAAGAAAAAACACGTCAACAATGTTTCTTCTGCTTTGGGAATGGGTACGGTACCCATCAAATAGGGAATTTCACATGTGAAATTGCTAATTGGGAACAATTAAAGAAAGTAATTAATTAATGAATTACTTAAAATTGTGTTATATTGGTTGAACTTAGTATTCTAATGGTGTTTTACCATAACCCATACATGATTTACAACCTTAATTCACAAGTCCAATGTACTTAGGATTATGTCACTTCAGATTTTGGAATGTTTTCATTCCAATTGGGAAAAATAAACCATATTTGGCATTGGGAATGAGTCCTATTACCTGACCCTGTTAAATAAGGAAAAAAATCATTGCATGTTTTCAAGTTCACAACAAGAATGACAAAAGTCAAAAGATATTTTTTCAAGAAACATAAACAATGTGGCCTTCAAGAAATTCAACATCGCTGAGTAAATATGTGTCACCCTAATTTCGTGGGTCTTATATATGTTTGTGGCGCATGCGCGTTAATACATTCTGTTATATCACCTCTGAGTTAGATAAAACAAAATTTGCAATGTGCTCATTGCAAACTAAGTAATTAAAGACCGATTTGTGTTGCTATTTCATGCATATGTTATGTTATTGTACCTGACCCTACTGATGTGTATCGTCTGAAAGCTTCTCATAGTTACGTGGGTTCTGATTGGCTGGCCTACTTTGGTTGGAAAAGAGTGTTTACAGCATCAATTTAGTTTCACTTTGTTTGTGCTGGAGCCTGTGCTGATCAAAGAACGAAAATCTCAATGAAAACTAGTGTTTTTGAAAATTTTATCATTGCAAATACACAGTCCTAATCATATTTTTTAAAAGGTAACAATATAGGCCTGACGAAATCTAAACACTTTTTCAATTTTCATTGCGAAGGTTTTACTTTAGGCTTCATGAATCTATAAATATTTCTATTGTGTTAGTTGATGTTCGTAAATATTAAATAAATGATCAAATTGCATGCAGCATTTCGTGGGTAGGAATGCTAACTTAGAGTTAAAAGTTTGAAAATGTCAGTCAACTTTAGGGAAGGGGAATTGTTTATGTGTTTTTTTACCGAAAATAGCAAAATTCCAGTGAGAAATAAACACAAGGGAGATAATCATGCATGAAATCATTCTTGGAAAACTGTTCTAAATATAGGATTTTTTAGAACGAAATTTCATGAATTTAATTCCAAAATAGTTGTACGGTAGTGAATAATTTATGTATTTAATGTCATTAATTGGTGATGTAAATGACCAAGTCACTTACTGGTTGACATTTAATAGGATTTCCTTTTTAGATAGTGCAAAAATGTACAATTCACTCAACAGTTATAGTAATGCGGACAATGTTTTCAGATGCACGAGCAAAATTCTATTAGTTTTAAAGGGCCACGAAATTATGGTAACCCACAAAATTATGGTACTTAGGCATAAATAAACCAATAAATAAATTTGAACAAAACATATGTTCAAGAATCGCAACAAGAATTGACAAAAGCCATTTGAACAGGATGTAATTGACAATGTGACATACAAGAGAATTTCAAAATGGACAGCATCTTTTACTTACGACAATATAAATTTCAATAATACATTTTCCTGTTACATGAAAAGACTAAAACAAAAGCCGATTTAGCCAGACACAATTCCAATGGGGCCAGAAAAGAAAGTTAAAGGTAACTTTCAACTATATGTCCTAGAGATGTCCTATATGCCCTCTGGAAGTCCTAGAGATCTGCTGGCAGAACCAACTTTGCATTTCACATCACATGTAACTAAAATCTTTAAAATGTGTTTTCAATTTTTATGCAGGATTTGTCAATATTGGGAAAAGCTAAATCTTAAATTTTGTTTGATACCTACATGTATGTTATCCAGTTTTTTTTACTGCAAATGGTTTTGTACATTTAAACCCTAAACTGGATAACCCCCAGAATGTGTATGATTCCGAGTATTTTAATAGGACCTAATCAAGACATAGAAAAATGGGTGTTATGTTTGTAATTTTCACCTTTGCTGCCACACGATACTCATCCTCTCTGGAAGACAAATTGATGGTGTACGTCTTGACTTTCACGCCTGAATTGCGACACAAGCTTGCTGTTTCTTTGTTCCCTGTCTCGTTCACGTCCCAGAGCGCAAGACGGCAATCCAGCTTCGCAAACCTCTCGGCCATAAGACGTCCTATACCGCTACCTGTGTTTGAAAATTAAAATATTATAACGTAAAATCTCATAGGATCATGAAAGGGGGCTCGCCAAAAAGAAGCAGAGATCGGGGGAAAGGAATAATGCATTGTCATTATCTAACAGTAATAATCTGATAGTGACATTATTATTTGTATGGTTCAAATATAGTAAACATTGTCACTTCATTTGTCATCAAATTTTGCATACTTGAAAAGATAATAATATAATATAATGCATTTTAAAAGACACTATCATTCGTACATGAATTTTAACCAGTATGTTTGACCATGGGGCTTATGTAATACAATAAAGTAGAACCTATTTGATTGTATTACACTTAAAATTGTCAACTCAAAACATAATTGCGTGTGCCTTCCAAATGGGAAAAAGTGAGTTAAATTCAGTTTATGACACCATGCGTCAGTTAAGAATATTTGGTGAAGTGAAACCATAGTACAACTAAAAATGGGCTTGATATTAGTTATCTTGAAATGGGGCTCGTCGTGGGAAAACCGTACTTAATGCATGTGCGTAAAGTGTCGTCCCGGATTAGACTGTGCAGTCCGCACCGGCTAATCCAGGACGGCACTTTCCGCCTACAGTGGATTTATGTTTAGAAGAGACTTTCTTGAAACAGAAAATATCATAAAAGCAAAAAGTGTTGTACCGGATCAGCCTGTGCAGACTGCACAGGCTGATCCGGGACGATACTTTACGCACATGCATTAAGTCCGGTTTTCCCACGACGCGCCTCAAATCAGTTTATGTATCGTATAAGACAGTATAAAAGAAATTCCTTCACCTGCTCCAGTTATGAGAACAGTTTCCTTGGAGATGTCTTTGCCCTGAATGCTGGCTGGCAGTATGGACTTCACTATGGCGACCAACCAATAATAGGACAAGGACCTTAACAAGGTCTATCAGGTGTTCAAGAACTGACTGGGCCATCCTGGTTCTGAAATTGGAGAGCGCATTTTATGCTTTAGAGGGTGTAGCGTCAAACAAAGCATATAGCTAAACATTTCTATAGCATAACTTGTTTGGCTAATTGGACCAATATTGATCTACTTTTTTTAATGGAAATATCCACCAAAAATAGAGCCCGAGCCTAAAAATAACACTAAAATTGTTTCAGGTTTATTAATTAGACTAAACATTTCTACATACAATTGTTTCATGCTCAACCATGCCATGCTTTTGTTTATAACAGAGTACTAAGCATGTAAAAAGAGACTTAAAATTTAAGGGTATTCTGGAGTCCAAAAGATAGTGACCAGAAGATGTATGTAAACTACCATATTTAATCTATGTTTTCAGACACTCGTAAAGGGACTATGCCATCGAAAAGGGCCTCAAGAGGGCAATTCCTTAAAAAATTATGAAATTTAGATATTAATACTGACATATTATAATAATGGTAAAAACAGTGTAACTATCATGAAAAAAGAGTGCACACATTCTGAGATAAAAATCAATTAATAATATGGGTCTTGTTTGTTTGGCCCTTTTTATGTTTACATTTTGACATCATAATTGTAAGTATTTTCTATAACCATAGTTTAAACTCCACTGCTTACCAAGCATGATAGCGCAGATGGTTAAAGTGCTGTCTACTGTCATTTCTTCGTATGGCTCCTAAGTTATGAGTTCAATACCTGTTTGGCTTTTAATTCTTCATACTTTTTTTCTAATTTGTTTACATAAAATATCTTATTGTGTATCCTATTATGTTTTATTTATTTCATGCACATGTCTTTATAACGCGCATTTCCATCATATAATATCATTTATAGTGTAATAGAAATCCAATTTTTCGATCACATAGGCCCTTTAAAATCGGTCAAAAAAGTAATTTTCGTGTCACTATGTTTCTGACACATTCAGAAAAGGAATTTAATTGCGATCTATGTTTTCTGACAGATAGTTATTGGCAATTAATACCCATTATTGTTAAATGTTACACAGGGAGCAACAGTGGTTTTCACAGGGTTTTTATCAATTTAATCTTGCAAAGAATTGGCAGCACCACTTTTTATATCAATTAGCAAGTTGTATAATGGCTTCAATAAAGATATTTTTGTCATAAATTAATGCATCCAGCAATAAACATATCCCTGATAATCGCTGATCTAACAAAACTAACTGAAGCATGTACTTTATTTACAATTTTCATGGAGACGCTATGATTTCGGACAGATTTCAAACAATTACTTTGTGTGACTTTAAATATTCGGACACTGACAAAAATTAAATAATGTCCCAAAACATAGATTAAATATAGAAGTATACTATAGAATCATGAATATAAGGACTAGAGCTATGCTCTGCCTCTGGCCTTCCTTCAAGTTCAAATTCACGATCTTGGAAAAGGCCATTAGATCTAGTAGTAAGTACTTTGTTTTTGTGTTGTTTTTTTTTCGTGAAATAAAGAGAATTGTATGCATGCATTCCGGTAACACCAGGCAGGACATTTATAATCAAAATAAAGTTGGACCTTGAGCCTGTCATTTAAACTTCAAAAATGACTTAATAAAGTTCTACCCAGACGAGTCTAAAAAGACTTAATGAATGTGTTAAGTAAATAAATTTGATCATCATCACTTACAGATTTCACTTACCACATTGTATAATGCGTGACAACAAACGATTGAAGAGTTTCAACATTAAAATTTACTTACCTGTTTTACCAACTATTTCAAACAGAATCTATAAGACGGGTCAACACGGTCCCAGGTCACATCGGCTGTATGCTATCTTTTACCAGTCTGGTACCCACCGTAAAAACTTGGTGACATGTGACAAGTACTGGTTAGCGAGTATTTGTCGGACGAAATATGCATTTATTTTGAGACAGTTTTAATTCATGAACAAACTCAACGATGAAAATTCGCTTGTAAAATCATGAGTTGATCACCCGTTTGCGTATGTAAACAAAAAAAGTTTCACTTGTGCGCATGCGGAACAATAGAGGCCCTGAAAGGGGTACATAAAACACGGTCTTTTTCAAGTTGACAGTAGTATTTTCCGGACGTTTTTTGTAACCGTGAAATATACAGAGAAATGCTTTATAACTTTATTTAATCTATATTAGACACCAAATAAATTATCAGATGCGTAATTGATATCAAAATAATACCACTTTATCAAATGATTTAATAATTACTAGAGAATATAAGTAAGGCGTTGAAACAAATACGGAAGCATGACGTTTTAAAGAGTTTAATAGACGTTACGTATCAATATAGCTACTACGCACGTCCTTAACGTCGTATCCGGTTAAATAATGTTCTGCCAGAGTTAGTCTGCTATAATGAGCAGACAGCCAAAACTATCACAAACCCTGTTTGGGCCCCAAATTGTGATTTTATCGCGCATGCGCACGTCATTTTACTTCCACAGACGACAGTTGCATGCGTTTTAGACTATCAACGTAAACATTTGGGGTTTTACCAAAAAATAAACTCACTATATTCGAAGAAAAACGAAACTTACTTGAAAATATATGCGTTAATTTGTATTATGCTGATAAAATACGAAAGCGGTTACAAAACGCTAATATTTAAAAACGTCCGCATAATACTACTGTCCGACAATTACTCGCTAACCAGTACAATTACCCGATCGATCTTGAACAAACAGTACTGGGCCCAGTTTCTCAAAACTAAAACGGCCAAAAAGTTATTTATGCAAACTGAGCTTTACTATTTTTAAATATGAGCTTAGTCTAAATAAATTGTAATGATCAAATAATTTCAGATGTTTGAATAACAAGTTGCATCAAGCCTTGTCATATTTAACAGGCTGTTAGCTTAATTGGACGTTAGAGTTTTGAGCAACTGGGTCCAGTTGATCTATGTTTTTGTGCATTAATTGTACATTGGACTATTTTATAAACGTGATATATTATGTGTAAATGGGTATCTACTAGTTAGAGACATAACGACATAACACATCAAATTGAACAACAGTTATCACTGTCAGAGACATGAATGACGCCCCCCCTCCCCGACAGTGATTGATATTCACAGAGCATATTGTATGATGAACAGGAGTATGCATTATTATCTATCTACCATATCCATTATCCATTTATTGACAAGACAAAGCAGGTGTGGCAATTCTACATCATGTAATAATAAGCCGTCCAATGTGAACAGTGTGATAACTGCATCCCTAGTTTAAATTAAATATAAACGTGATCCCAAGCCAAACGTACTTCAAGGTTCAGTTCGCTTTTCCACATCCCGAAATGATCCAAAAACAAGTGACAACATACGCAGCTTCCCGTTTCCAATTTTTTAATCATGTATACATGCGTTTAGAATAATAAAGCTGTTATTCATATTCAGCATTCATTTGATCTGGTATACAACGCAACTCAAGTTCTGTAATTAAAGTCGAACACATATATAATTTATTTAATGTATCGATTTTATCGTATAGAGGTTTTCTAATGGTTATAATTCGTCCGATAACGTCCAGTGTTGATCATCTATAATCCGTCTATACCATCGAAAATAAACGTAAGTAAAAAAACATGATACAAAAACTAAACGTTTTAATTATTCCAACTGATAACTCCAATGCACTCCCTTGACGCAACTTGGGACTATCTTGCAGGTCTAATATGGCCTACGTACTCATCGGGATGTAGTAACTACAACTAACAGTTTTATAGATAAACGTGGTCGGCGAATAGAGGTCGTATATCAAGCAATTCATGTTGATGCGTTTCTTTGACCTCCGCCCCACTAACAGTAAATTGCATTAAGACAATTAAAAGAATTAATTAGACGTCACATTATAATATATGTCGGGAACAGCTGAGCTATGTTTGCAGTAGGTTACAGTGTTACACCCAAGATCACAATAAGAATGATAACAAAACAAACATAAACATTATTGGTTACTTAAAAGTAAATACACATAATAAAATCTACCAAGTTTGAAAAACCTGCGCTTAAACATTGTCCAATTATTGACAAAACAAGGATTTCGCATTGTGTCATCTTTAACATTGACTCTTGACATTTGATTCAGTGACTCTATAAGGATCATCTAATAGTCCTAACGTATCAAATTACCAAGTTTGAAGTAAAGTACGTAGCTTCAACCACAGTTCGGTTATTGTTCATTCAAGGTTTTACAACAATTGGTCAGCTTAACTTCCACCTTGGACCCAAGGGCAAAATAATCAATAGTAATCATCAAATAGTCGCGATCAACCTATACAAGTTTTAAAAACCTAAACCCTGGTTCCGTCATTATATTTTCTAAAATATGTTTTTTTTTTATTTAAAATATTTACATTATAAAGAAATGAATCTAAAGAAGATATAAAAAAAAAAACAATCTACAAATTTATCTTATATATAGTTTCAAATATCTGCTTGAAAAAAACAGTTTCTGAAACAAATATTTCCAATGAAAAAGAGTACACATTAAACTGAATAAAATATGTCATTTAAAATGACTCATTTTATTTAATTCAATAATTATTTTCCACATTCTCGAAACAAATTAAAGTGTATTTTGCTTCAGAAACGTAAAAAAGTTACGAAACTTAAAAAGAAGGAATATTTTTTGTTGGAATGGCATTATTACTGAAACATGCATGGTTCAATGGTTACACAGGGAGGACGAATGTTCATTTGAAAAAAACAAAACAACAACACAATAAAAACAACAATGTCATATAAAATCATAAATTATCAGTTTTCGATAAGTTGTACATATCAATATTAGATACATAGAAAACGTCGGATACCTACCATGCGAATTTCAACGATAAGATAATGCTTGTTATATTATATAATTATTGTATTTTATAATGAAAAATCATGATTTGATTGACTTTGTAATTGTAATGTTAGACTGAATTTACGAAAGGGCAATGATATGTTAATTAGGGAAAAACCCAGGATACAAACAGATACAGGGTGCTGCTGAAAAGGAGCAGGGTGGAAAGCTGGACCAATTCATTGAAATTTCCTAATAATTTGATAAATCCAATGTTTTTGTCAATGTAATGTATTTAAATGAGGTTTCAAATATAGTCTATTCATGTTTCATTGAAACATTGCAAGTTTCTTTAATTTCAAATGATATATAATATTTCTGTGCTGATTAGCCCAGAGGGACAGCAAGGGAAAACCAACAGGGAGCACCCTGTTATAAATAATACTATTTTGCTCTGGATCTTTCCCTCTGTAAATGATATTTTGTTTACTTTTCGCGTTTTATAGATAGAATGGCAGAATACAAAGGATATTCCCGGTCGCGTAGTTTTGGTTTAGGTTAGCAATGGCCGCCAATAAAGCCACTGCATATTGGGTGTAGACAAATAGTCTGTAAGATAAAGGAGTACGTTCATATTACTTGTTTGATGACTAAACGACGACACGAATTTTGAAAATGGATACTGTAAGTGGTAGCTCATTTAATCTTTCGGCACATAATTTCAGATTCAATGTTTCGATCTTCGTTCAATGGTATTTATCAGTGTATATATTTTGATTAACTGCAATGTACATGTAAGAAAATTATTGGTTAATGAAGTAAAGTGTAAAATATTACTATACGATATTATAATTTTTATCCATAAATTCCTTATACAATTAATAGCACATTAAATATGTGATTAAAGTGTGTGAACACTTAGACTTCAATCCAGAGATGACACAAAATCATATCAATTGGGTTAAGTTATATAGGTAAATATTTATTTAGTAATATTATTTGATCCTGATACGGTTATTCTCTTCAACAATAGTGTGGTGAGATATGATTGGAAAAGTACGTATATACCTTAAACTATACTTAATATAGTAGATAACGACTTAAAAGAGAACAGTTAAATGGGAAAATTGTTTGTTGTCACGAATGTCAAACATGAAATAGAATGTAGTGCATAAACAGCACAGATTACTGATATCCAAAATCCGTTAAAACAATTGTAGTTTTGAATTTGGATGTCAGTCTTGAAATCTTGTGTCATAAGAAGATAAACAAGAAGCAACATCTCCCTAAACGGCGTTTTCTTTTATGAGTTTTCGCCAGTTTTAACATATAGACGCCACACACTCGTTTGTTGATTGTTGACTATTTCTAACAATACAAATAAAAAACTACCGCATTTTTGTTTTGTTCGTAGGAAACATTTTGATCCTGAACCAGTGATCATGAATATGCTATATAAACTGGTTCTTATTAATTTGTTTCTGGATATAATTGTGACGTGTCGTGGGAAAATCGGGCAATTTCCGCCGTTTTAAAGTGACTTTTTTTTTAAACAGAAAATACCATAAAAGCGGAAAGTGCCGTCCCGGATCAGCCTGTGCGGACTGAACAGGTTGATCCGGGACGACACTTTTCGAACTTGCATTAAGCCCGGTTTTCCAACGACATGCCATTTATATATGTAAAAGCATCAACACGGAATAAAATTAATACGTAATGAATTTCAGCTGCCTGTGTACTTCCCAAACTTGTCTAGCCTCATGTCAGTAGCACTGAGTGACATTGGAGGAGGCAAAAACACAGTTAGAAGACGGCGAGAAACGTTTATCAAAACAGAGCGCGTAGATAAAATAACGCACAAAGTATTGAATATAAACCACGAGTTCTTTCATTTCGGGAGCCAATCGGAAGGAACCACCACACTCGGTCTACAGTCTGACATTGATGCATTGCATAGTAACAACAGTGTGAATATT
The DNA here is from genome assembly GCA_027627225.1 of Congeria kusceri. NCBI lineage: Eukaryota > Metazoa > Mollusca > Bivalvia > Myida > Dreissenidae > Congeria > Congeria kusceri. The sequence continues at coordinate 19,196,194 of CM051039.1, forward strand.
ATGACACTCAAGGGGGACTGGGAGGCCGGGATGTGGAACCTTTTGATGCTCAAGGACGAACTTACCCCACAACAGTACCTGTTACAAGTATTTAAAACACATACGTCTGATCCAGAGACTATTATCTGGGATAACAGGTTTGTAAGGAGAAGTCCCGATGAAATTCTCTACAGCTCTGAACGACACAAGGAAGCAACTGTATTTGATAACTCACGTCTCGGAGTTGCAGATAGAAACGGACCTTCGGTGCGTTTTACTGCTAACTGGGACGTTGTGGATGCTTTTGTCGTTAGCAAGCCTCTTTCTGAAGTTCAACATTGGATAGGCAGTGGAAGAGCGGAACACTGGCCGTCTCCCCAGCTACTGGAGGCTGCACGGGTAGCTCCATGTTTCCTAGTACCCTCTGGTCATCCGGACAGTGATTACACAAGGGAAGAATGGCGACTTTCACCAAACTTCATAGAACGTATGTTGATGTTGAGTTTCAACATGACACAGATTAAATGTTATATTATGTTAAAGATGATTAAGAAATCGTTGTTTAGCAAACTTGTTGGAAATGGTCTCACCAGTTTCCATTGTAAAACGATAATGTTCTACACCATAGAAAGCACCCGTACATGTTTGTGGAAGGAACATAACCTTATGTTTCTAGTTTCCTTATGTTTACACACACTAAAGAAATGGTTACAATGGGGATTTTGTCCACATTTCATAATACCTGCTGTGAATCTATTTGATGGAAAGTTATCAAGGAGGCAACAGCGACGTCTTTTAAATTATGTAGAATTAATGCTAAAACATAATCTGAAGGAACTTTACTTAATTGATATAGATGATCTAGGTCTGAGGATGAGGGCGTTAGGTGTAGGAACATACAGACGTGTATCACTGCACACGAGTATTTGTTTAATGTTGGAATTCGAACGCCTGAAACATTTGTTGGTTGCATATCGTATCCAGATACATGCATTTGATGTCCGACAAATTTCAGCAACAAGCATTGATCATAAAGTACTATATACTGTCTCCACAATAACAGATTACTGCAAAAATTGCAAATTCAAACACATTGCTTTAGAATGCATTAAACATCTGCTTTGCTTACAAACGTCAATGATATCATCCGATTGCATATAAGAATAAGACATTCATGTAGCTTCGAAAGTATTAGCGGCTTCCGCAATTCTATAAATACAGACGTGGCGTCTACTCGCCTTCAGCTAGCATCTGCGTTATACTGCAGTGGACATCTTCACTCAGCAGCTAGTGTGTTGGATGACGTAGTCAGGAGGTACCACAGTAACGTCAAGGCAGTGTGTGGATGTAGAGCAAAAGATGGAGACACAGATTTCCAAGAATTTAGGGATATGATATCAGGTAACTGTGACAACGGATTCAGTGAACCACCATTCGCATTCTGTGTCAGGTTTGTCAGACAAGAGGAGTACTGTGCTCCATATATACTGTGGTATGAAATGAATCGTTCGATGACACGAGAGGAAATTGTACAGAGAGATAGTTGCGATGAAGAATGGATGGACGCTGCTGAGGTGGCTGCTCGTCCGTCCCTTCACTATCTGCAGTATCTCACGTATGGAGGACTCGGTGAACGTGACAAACAGTTACATGCAATGGGACTACTCGAGTCTTATATGTGACACAACAAACGAAGTTAATCTGTATCACGCTGAGACAGCACTGAACTTGCTTGGTCACTGCTATGAGATGGAAGGAGTCTACGAATTGGCATTACATTACTACGAGGAATCGTTGAGTTGGTACGATACAAACAATGCAGCTAATTTGCATATCAGGCGCATCCTGGGCCGAATACGTCCTTAAAATCGAGTACAGCATCTTCTGTTCCTTCGATATTGATTTATAGCCTGATGTTCAAGTTATATTGAAAATTATGTTAAATGTATAATCAGTTATGATTAGGGATGGGACCGAATACTGAAATCAATATTCGAATATTCGTTTTAGGTATTCGAATATATTCGAATATTCGATTTGTAAATACTACTATGTACGGCACCCTGTCCGAATATTTACCTATCCGAAATATGTATACGACGTGTACGTAGTTGTTTTACCTTGTTTCAGTGGCAAATGAGCGATATAACTTTGTGTTGTTTTACCTTGTTTCAGTGGCAAATGAGCGATATAACTTTGTGAGTGTTAGGCAAAAATAAAGAATTGTAAGATATTGTTAAATGTATTGTTAATTAATCTGTTAATCGTTCCGTTTTTTTTTCAGAACCATGAAGCTTGCTTCTGCTGTGCGCATTACACGTTGCCTGGGTTTTGTCTAATGACCGCATAAAGTACTTCCAAGCACGTGATGGTGGTATTGTTTAATAATAAAGACTCTTGTATAATATACGGTGTTTATATAATGGAGAATAATTTACAAGTGACGCAGAGTGAGATTGACCAGATCATGCTGATTTTGTTAAAGAAATTGACTGGCTGATAATGGATTCATTTTGATTGGTTTACTTAGAGAGTAATTGTAATTTACTGTAAGCATGTTAACCGTATAGATGTCACTTAAGGATATTAAACAACAATGTACGCCTTGTGCAAACTGCGAAACCGTTATCACAACATGGCCCAGTTTTGTTTTTTATGGATACATGCGTCATATTCGCGCCTCCTACAAACCGTTAACTCGCGGCCCTTGTACAGACGTGGCCCCCTGCCAATTATCAATTGTCGTTAATTGGACATGTTTAGCATGCATTGTTGTATTATTTATTTCAGAAAATGTATCTATTCATTGTTCATCAGTATTTCCAAATGTGCAAATTGGGCAATCATACATGAAAAACTTTTGAACAACAGTCAAACTAAAACTGTTTATGGGCATGTGAAAATCATGCTTATTAAATACTTATAAGTTCTAACCTGGCCCATCATCACTTCCGCCCGCCATCTTGTACAGAGCAAAATACAAACAAAGAAAATATACAATAAAGAAGTAATAAAGAGGCAAACATACTCCACAACAGCAGACGTCTGCAGAGGTTTACAGCCACCATACTCGCCGACGGCTCACGCATAGTCCTTCCCTCGCTCGTCCCTCCTTTTTATATATTTTTGTAATATTCTAAATTTGCACCTTTTCGGACGTCATTTGGTATCCGAAATTTATTTTTGGCCAAATTAACCATTTGTAATATTAATAAACCAAATGACTTTTTTAGTAATTTTATAACATTACTTGTACGACTTGGTTTATTTACAGGTGTGGTGCTCAATTTTACCTTCAGTTTCATTAAATTCGGTAGTAAATTCAAATTAAATTAAACTAAAAATTAAAATTACATTAATCAACATATAAACATATATAATATATACGCGCTACTTCTCCCTAGTACTTCCTTCTTTCTTTTCATTTTAATTATGCTGAGGAAATTTACCCCAGCTAAGGCCTCGGCCAAGGCGGCCAATACTGTCAAGGGGCGGAGCACCGATCTGTCCCCTTTACTGGGAGAGGCACTCACGGGGCAGGATTCCCATCACCTGTCCCACAACACTATGCCCTTTAGGTGCCTCATCCAGTCGACTAGAAGTGTAGGGAAGCTAACCTCCCTCTACCATTTTCCAGCTGGCCTCGTATCTGGCCAAAGCACTCCCCGGACTCATTGAGCGGGCGGTGCCACTCGCCTCAGGCTGTGTCCTCCTTCAACTTAAGTCCGCTCAAGCCTTGTCCAGTGTGCTCACTAAAGGAGTATTTAAGCTGGGCGAGGTTGCAGTCCGGGCCCTATCACCTTTAGATATGAGGTCAGTTTTTGGTCACATAGCAGGGATCCCGGAAAGCCAGGATCTAACCGAACTTCAAGGTTCCTTATATTTCAGCCCTGCAATCTCTGGCTCAATAACTAAACTGGAGCGGGTCGAACCATCTAGACCGCCTCCTCCTGGCTTTCCGCGGTTAGTTAAAATCAATATACTCACTTCTGGCCCAGTCCCGCAAAAGGTGTATGTTGCGGGAACTAACATCACCCTGGGCATTAGACCCTGTCCCGTACCTCCTGTCAGATGCTATCGCTGCCAGGGGTTCGGACATACCGCCAGCGGGGGAAAATGTACCCGCCCTGCAGCTTGTTGCCGTTGTTCGGGGGACCGCTGTCAGCGGCAATGTGGCTACAACATCCGCCATTGCGCTAACTGCGGTGGCCTACACTCGGCCTCCTACCAGGGATGTCCTTCATATAAGAGGGCACTTAACGTGGCCTCTTACGCCAATTTCCATTGCGTTTCCTGGGCGGAGGCGGAGTGCAAGCTATTTGCACCGGACACTGCGTCCCGTAAGGATGGTGCCCCACACACCTCATCACCAACCGGCTCCAGAACCAGGTCCCCTCCCACACAGGCCGCCCCCGGTTCTAGCATGACCAACACCGGGCGTGCATGCCTTTCAGTTGAGGGGCCAGTAGGTAAGGCTATAACCCCTCAACAAGTTAGAAGCCTGCTATCCATCAGGGTTACTCCCCGCCTGGAGCCGGTTGCCCAAAAAACACTTACTCAACAGATCACCCCCCCTGTTTCACCTATTCAGGGGGACTCAACAAATCAGGGGCACCACTCTGCGGGTCCTAGAGGGTCTTCCCCGCTCCGGGATTGTAGTGGCTCGACATGTTCGGGCTCTACAATCTCGGATAATTCTCTATTTAATGTAACCGGGAGAGACTCTCTGGTGTCTGTGCACTCTAGCATTCTAGAGAACCTTACAATCTCAGACATCTGTGAAAAAGAGGAGGAGCCCTTAGTTAGTGTGCCCCCTAACCGTCCCAGAATGGTCGACACCCAGACCTCCCCTATGAGTACTCCTGATTTTAACGATACTAGGCGCAACTCGCTTTCAGGAGCCTCATTTATTAAAATAAAAGATCCGCCAGCAACAGGTCATCGTTATCGCAACATTTATCTCAGCGAGCTGACGGATCTCATCGCTGAGATCATCAAGGACCATGATCGGCCAACTGGGTGTCGGGTTACTCCCTACATAATCAATAAAATAGACTCCCGCTTTAAAAGGGGCAGGGAGTCTATTCCCAAAGTAACTCCTAAAACAGGCACGCCTGATATGGAAAGCCATTCTGGGTCAAAGGTTCCTCCGACTCCCCCAGATCCTGGGATCAGCCCCCCGGACAACAACAATTCAACTAACAAACACACAGGCAACATTAACCCAACCAACAAACCACCTTCTTTATTTAAAACCCGGCCATCCCGGCCGGTTCGCACCCCCTCTAAACTAAAAACTACGCTCTCCATAAATAAACTTTTTTTAAGATCTCCGCACGCCAAAGTGCATAATATCAAGCGCAGACTGATCGCTAATCAGTAATGGACAGCGATCTTAATATCGTTTCCTTTAATGTTGGAGGTTTATCCTCCAACAAATTCACAGAAATTAAACATTTTCTAGACGAAAATCCAAATATTAATGTACTGGCCATACAAGAAACAAAATTTTCTCGCAAAGAATTTAAAACAATTCCCGGCTTCAATATAGAGTTCAAGAACCATACAAGCTTGATAAACAATGTAGCTGGCGGTCTTGCCATCTACATTAAAAACAACATAAATTATGAATTACTGGGAGTGAATAACCAACTAAAGACTGATGGTAGCACTGCTATCGAGGCACTAGCAGTAAAATTGATTATAAATAAGAACCGGCCCCTTATTTTGGTCAATCTATACTCAAGAGGATGTGATCTTGAGACACTTAATGGCCTATTAACAGATCTAAGGACCATTAAAGGACCCTATGATGTAATATTCACAGGTGACTTTAATGCACATCACCCCGCTTGGGGCTCCAATAACTCAGACGCAGCAGGTCGCGGGGTCATAGAATGGTTGGATGAGCATGACTTTGTCCTGCTCAATAACGGTTCACCAACCAGACTCAGCCCCACCGGGTCAACAACATGTATCGACCTGACTGCAGCTAGTGCCGGGATAGCAAGCGCTTCTGCTTGGGAAACCGTTACAGACAATTTTGGATCTGATCATTTCCCACAAATGGTTACATTGTACAACTATCTTGTACAGGGAACTGATACCCCTAGCCCAGGGGGACCCAAATTTGCCCTAAATAAAGCAAACTGGGATCAGTTCCGGGACCTCTGTTCAGATCTATCCCTAGCAGATGTTCACTCTCAGGACCCCAGTGTCTTCTGCTCTAATTTAACCAATAAGATCCTGTCCATTGCTGAGTGCAGCATCCCCGTCTCCTCCGGTAAGGGAAAAGCCAGTAAGAATGTGCCCTGGTGGAATGAGGCATGTTCTAAAGCGGTACAGGAAAGAAAAGCAGCTCTAAAAATACTTAAAAAGAACCCCGCCGAGCACAATCTCAAAAACTATAGATCCCTCGAAAATTCTGCAAAGCGGGTAATTTTGGAAGCAAAAACTCAAAATTGGAAAGAATTCTGTGAACCAGCAGTTGTTAATAAAAGTAATACTAGGGATTTTTGGCAAAAGATTCACAGAATTAAAGGAAACCGCATCAACCCTGTACCGCTACTAAAATATAAAGGCGAAATTGCCACAACCCCAAGGGAAAAGGCTCAATTTTTGGTCACACACTTTAAATCAGTCTCCAGTGACTCAAATCTCCCACAAGAAACTTTGGATTATCAAAAACGATTTGAGCTGGAGAATAAAAACATTTTAAACGAGCCTGGGGATAACAACACGCCTCTAAATTTACCCTTTACAATGACAGAACTTAACTCTGCAATTAATGGTAGAAGTAACTCCGCCACAGGCCCAGACAGAATATCTTATATGATGTTCAAAAACATGCCGGCCATAACTCTAAAAATCTGGCTTGACCTATTCAATAGGGTATACAGATCAGGAACGGTACCCCCCGAATGGAAGCAGGCTACAGTGATTCCTATTCTAAAACCTGGTAAAGACAAAAATGATCCAGCCTCATACCGTCCAATAAGTCTAACATCTCATGCAGGTAAATTACTAGAAATAATGGTTAAAAACAGACTAGAACACTTATTGGAAACCAAAAATATTCTGAACCCCTTCCAGTCTGGCTTTCGGAAAGGGCGTTCAACACTTGATCAGCTAGCAAGACTACAACATGATATTATTTCAGCTAAAAATCAAGGCCAATCATTATTAGCTATATTTTTGGACCTTCAGGCGGCCTTCGATTTAACATGGACCTTTGGTATCTTAAAAAAGCTAGCTGATTATGGAATCACTGGTTACTGCTTCCACTACCTCAGAGCTTTCCTAGAGGGCAGAAAAATACAGGTCAAAGTCGATGGGGAGTTATCAGAGGAAACCATAACTGACCGCGGTACCCCTCAGGGGTCCGTAATATCCCCAACTCTGTTCTCCCTCATCGTCAATGACCTACCTGAGACAGTCAAGGATTCAGGAATGGTTATCTCCCAATTTGCGGATGACTCCAGCACTTGGTTAAAGGGGTCTAATATGTTACGCCTGCAAAAGAGGGCTCAAGCAGGCTTAGACTCCATATGGAAATGGTCAATTGAATGGGGATTAAAAATTTCACCAACCAAAACGGTAGGTGTATTATTTGGCGATCAAATTAAGCACTCTTTGGACTTACATTTAGGCGGCAGCAAAATTGTTTTTGAAAAAGTGGTGAAATTTCTAGGTATGTTCCTAGATAAACAGTTAACTTTTACTCACCACTTTAAATATTTGGCTGAACGGTGCGAAAGGGACTTAAATTTAATGAGAATGTTAAGAGGCACAGGTTTCGGTACAGATAAAAATAGCCTCTTACTTCTCTACAAGTCCCTTATACGTCCAAAGCTAGATTATGGAGCCCAAATCTATGTATGTGCATCGCCAAACGCCCTTAGAGTGGTAGATGCCATTCAGAATAAAGCACTTAGGATAGCTCTGAGGGCCCTGAAATGCACCCCTAACGCCATGCTTGAGGAGGAGGCTGGTGTGCTGCCGCTCAGTCTGCGCAGAAAACAACAGTCTATCAATTATTGGGCCAGAGCCATGTCCCGGCGTGGTTCAAACCCTGTAAATCAGTTGGTCGGGACCGGCACCTTCATCAAGGGTAAAATACTTAAGCGTATGCATATCCCACTCCCCTTCGGAGCAAGTATTAAGACCCTGTTGGGGGATGCCGGTCTCGACAGGACCCCTGTGGCAGACCTGAGGCCGTCCAAAACACCCCCCTGGACCCTGGGACCTGTTGATGTCGACATAACCCTATCAAAGACTCTAACGAAATCTGACTTACCGCAGCTCGTCAAGTCAGAAACTCTCATACATATTGATAATAGGTATGCTGAGCATTTAAAAATATATACTGATGGCTCCAAATGCCCTAACTCTGGTTTGGTAGCCAATTCATTTGTTATTCCTTCCAAAAATATTACAAAAACACACCGGCTCAGCAACCATCTGTCTATTTATTCGGCTGAACTTTTGGCAATTAAATATGCATTGTGCTGGATTTTGGTCAATAAACCTACTAAAAGTGCTATTTTATCAGACTCATTATCATCACTTGAGTCTATCAAAAACAGAAATAGCAGATCTAGGCCTGACATTTTATCTAATATTCTAGAACTTCATCAACAGTGCCTAGATAAATCTTTAAAGGTCACCTTAGTATGGTGTCCAGCACATGTCGACATCAGTGGGAATGAACAGGCGGACAGGGGGGCTAAGGAGGGTCTCAGGAGGGGGGCTGTTGATGTGGGGGAGTCCCTGGCGCCGACTGAGATCTACTCACTGGCAAAGAAATTTGTCCTCGGTGAGTGGAATCTCTGGGCTCCCAATGTGTCTGCCTATCGACATACTTTCCACAGACCCACGAGGACCCTCAGGCCGCCTGACAAGTACTCGCCAGGCTTTAAGCTTGATAGAGCCGTCACGCGCCTGAGGATGGGAACTACTCTCCTACCCGGTGACAGGGGAAAGTATGTCCTTGGGCTGGACCCTGGGTGTCCACGGTGCCGGGAGCCCTTCACGGCAGCCCACCTGCTGCTACAGTGCAACACCTACACAGGGCAGAGAGACCGGCTCAGGGCCGCATTGCACTCCCATGGACTAGTTTTAAACCTTAACAACGTGCTAGACCCCAAGGGAGCGGCCAGGGGTCCGGTCTTCTCTGCCCTGTCAACCTTCCTCACAGACTGTCAGATCACTGACAAAATTTAGGTCTATAGGGGTGGGAAGGAGCAGTCAAAACCCAACCAACTACTTGACAGTTATTATAACTGTTTTTTACTATATGACCTTTTATGAACTATGAAATTCCCTGCCCTTTCTAAATCAGGTCAATGGTATTGACCTGGTATTCCTTATTTTAAAACCATTTATTATGAGAGTATGACGTTAGTCCACCCTTACATTCTTCAGTGTCTTAATAAAAACCTTTTTACTGCAGTTTTTAATATCTGGAAAGGACGGGGCCTTCCATTTTTCTGGGTATATTTGACTGCATTGCACCCCCTCCTCACCCCTCGGACACCTTCAATTTCAAACATCCTCTAAGAACCACGCCGGATTGGAGTGCACGGTGCAAGGATCCTTTTTCTTTGCATTTATTTGCAGTCGGTCATATCAAGGCCAATTACCATAGATAGGTATTGGAATTTTAGAAATCATCAATACTGTGATAAGTACAGTGCTTAATGCTGTATTTTATATACTATATCCATTTTAACATCTTGATATGACCTTGTGCAAGTCTTTTATCAGGGATTATAATAATCCTGTTTTATTTACTAACAATTTTACCAAATTGGTACAATTTCACTCCCATAGTATTCAATCTCTTAAGATTTTAATCCTTTTGCAACCTTTTGCTCCATTTTTCAGTTATTTAATCTTGCCGTGCACTCCCTCTGGTCCAAAGGACTACACCAAATTCAAACATCCATACCAGTCCAATTATACTTCCTTTACCCACCCAAATTCACAGAAACCAACCCCTGCTGGCGGACCACCCTACACTTCTTATATTTCATCTTATTCCCCCCTGGGCGGCTTCTCGTTTCTTTTATTCTTCATGTACAATATATGTAGAATTGTACATGCTATAAATAATGTTCTAGTTCCTTAAATTCCTGTATATAAAAAGAACAATACATGTAGAACTGTACATATTAAAAATAATGTTCCAGTTGTGTTAATTCTTAACTGTATATAGTGTTATTTTCTTAACATATTGTTTTAAGTGGCCCTATCTAGGTAACCGTTTTGTCACCAGCAGCCTATCTTGCTGCAATTTATGTAAATTTATATATATGCAGTTTTTAACTATTGTTTTAACGCCACCCTGGGGGGGAAATTATCATTTTAAAATAGCCCAACCCTCCTCAGATTTAAACAGACAGGGTCTCAAGTTGGAGCACCTTGCTATATTCCCTGTCTGCAAGTGTTCAACATAAGCAAACCACTTATCTCATAATTGTCTATTATCTATAACTAATTAAATGCTTAACTAACTTGCCTATGCAAGCCCTTCTCTTAAATAAACAGCATCCACATTCCATCAGTGGATGAACCCTCACTCATTTTATTCAATTTCAAGAGTATTTTTACTCAACATTTAACATGAAAAGGTAAAATAATCCTAAATACCACCCATTCACTGTATTAAGCTGAAATACCCATTACATTCAGGGTATATTTATTATTATGACCCCCTTTTAAATTATTTTATTGGCAAAATTCCGCCTTTCCATATATTGACAGCATTTAAATGTAATATTGACTTGACAATATCACATCCATTCTTTAAAAGCTATGTTGAACCACTTAGAGATCTGGTTAAATATTAAAGTATTCATTAATTTACCCTAAATACACAACCGGTACTATTGTGCCTGTATCTTCCTCCAATTTTCTTATGTTTATATGGTTATTAAACCATATATTTGTTCCAGATCTCTAAGTTACAAAGACTCCAACAACCCCATTACAGCATATGCTGGAAAATGGGTCTAGAAATATGATGGCTCATATAAAACTATATGTTTCCCATCATTAAATCTTATCAGGTTGGGCTATCCTCTCTCTTTCTCTCTATCTAGGTATCAACTGCAAAGGAAACAATAAATAAATAAAGTTAAAATACTAATTATTTTTACATTCCTCAAATTTAAATAATTATGTCACTTTTATAGAGACATAATACTCCAAATATTATTATGTCACTTCCATTTCAGACATAATTCCTAAAATTTATACAATTATATCACTTTTTAACTCTGCATATTTTAACCTAGCAGAGCTTTGATTAAAAATACTTTCCTTTGCAAATCTAAATTTAGCGCTCGACACCTCAATGGTCACACCCCCTTCTAAACAGCTAATTCCATTGGTTCAATTACTATCCGTTTTTGAGCGTCCTATTTTATATGCAAATTCATTTTCCCACGCTCTGCATTCTTCGCAAAGGTCAACCAGTGCATTTTACTGCTATATTATACTTCCATTGTATATATTAACGCTTCTATGAATATTTTCCAAGAATTATTCAATTACAGTGCTTCTTGGAGTAATGACTATATTGTCAAAGACTTTTAACAGTAAAATAGATTTTTGCGATTAGATTTTTATTAAAGCACCGCACCCACACTGCAAAGATTTTATTGTAACACCCTTTGAAGAAGGGTTGTTTTAGTATTTTATCAAGCAAAGTTTTATATGTTAAGCAGTGTGCTCGGGCAATGGTTTTTAACCGAAGTCCCGAGGGTAAATAAGCCCACTCATCATCAACCTGGCCCAGTTTTAATCATTTTTATGTTTTGCGTTGTGTTGTATGTATTGTCCTGTATTGTATAGGCAATTGGTCACTTCCCTCAAATAAAGGACCAGCAGATGGTAATAAGGGTTTCTCTCCTGGTGATGTCTCTGAAGTTTCATTATTCCTATATTTCATGAATAACCTATATACAAATAGACGAGTTTCACATTCCCATTTTTAGCGATTATCGCGACACAGTAATTTATCGGCAAATCGAAAACGAGATTGAAATGATAGTGGTTGATATTGGTTGCATGGCGGTCATTCAAAGTTTATTACTTATAAAATGTTATAAATATTCACTAATTGTACTTCTTAACAAACAGACAGGACATGGTACATAATGTCATTATGACATACGATATGAGAGTGTCAGTTTAATTAGTACATCGTTGCTAAAATGAAAAAAAGAGGTACTTACTCTGAGACTGACTACTTTTAATTGTCCACACCTTGCCTAATAAATCATTAGATCATAATCTTGTATAAACACATAATCATAATTATGAAACCAGAATGTAATATATCTAGGTCCTAATCTTAAAACAACATGTGGCACAATTCGTGAAGTAATACACGGGTCATTGTCTCTGCAGTTTGGTAATAATAGACTTATTTAAATCATTAAAAATTCAAGATCTTAATAAAAACATGTTTGAAAATGTAACATTATCATAATGTCAAACTCAGTTTCGTTCGCAGATTTGGCTATGTTGTGATAGTTAATAAATTATTTGTTCACATTGTAATTTAACAATTTGAAACCTATCCACGTATTCATAATTCTGCTAACATAACAGATACTACTTGAATGAAAAGACATTCAGCATTATAATAGTTTAATCGACATTTTTCTCCGCTGAACATCAATTTCCTTTATTGACAGTTACAGCCATTACATCGTCAGCCTCGTTCTCGATTCACTTTATCACGGCAGACAACTCATTCAGTACTCGATAACGGGAATGTGGAAGGGGTCTATTACGATTACCTTTGCAAGAGCTACATTGTATATTATGAGGAATTTTAAAAGAACAGATAAAAAATTAAAACTGTTAAATAGACACATGTTTGTTATTAAAAACCACTGAATCCACATTGGGTATAAATCAATTATTAAAAAATACTTTGCTAGTTTTATTTAGTACTTGTTATTGATATGTCGTCAACAATGCTTACTGAGCCATATATATGTACATCTCGTTAAAAAGTGTGTTTTCGTTTACTCATAACTTTGTAACATGAAACCTTGTTTTATTTAGAAACCATTGTTATTAAACAAGAGCTACCCGAACAAAAACTATACAATTGTTGATTTGTTTTGACAGTTGCTACCAACGAGGAACAAAATGGATCGAAGGATATTCTATAGCCTTTAGTGTAAAGTTTAGCGCAAGAGTGCATTGACGTAATTTAGGTCGTCGACAAAATTGCGATCTAATTCAATTAAAGGTACTCGTTCAAAGATTGCTTTCTGATTTTGAATAATAAACTTCATTAAACGTCTTCTCGAAGTCTTCTCGAAGAAAAGCATCCTGTTTAGTGCCATCGTAACAGAATATAAATATCCCTTGTCTTGAAGCAATTAGCTTGACAAAATTTGTTTATTTTTGCTTTTTATTTTTGGGATATCATATAACACTAAATAAAATGAAACAAAGGAAAACTTTCAATTTGCCAATTAAATATACATTTAAATAATGTAAATAACGTTAATTAGTTTGGACAATCTATTTTCTGTTGATCTCCGGTATTTTAATTTCTCATACATATAACTGAACAATAAAATTCAAGCGTTAAGTAAAGCAAAAATAATGTCTGAAAATATGTTGTTGTTTTTCTGAATTTTAAACTTCGTAGACATTGATGATAACATTAGTTAATATAATGGGCAAAATATTTTCTCTCACTTTAAGAAATAGAATTAACAAATCGTGTGAACATGAGAGTATTTTCAATGAAGCTCAATTTGGTTTTAGAGAAAACCGCAGCATCATTGACTGCATTTTTATATTGCATACTATCATTCAGAATGTCATTTTTAATAAAGCAAAGTTGTATTGTGCATTCATTGATTATGAAAAAGCCTTTGATACAGTTATACATGAAGCACTATGGATAAAACTCTTGAAATCGGGTATAAGTTGTAAAATGATTAAAATGATAGCGGCTATTTACCAAAATGTTAAGGCCTGTGTTAAAAATGTTAGTAACATGTCGTTTTCTGATGCTTTTGACGTAACACTTGGTGTTAAACAGGGAGAACCCCTTTCTCCGTTATTTTTTATCCTATTTATTAACGACATCAAAGATTATATTGATTTTAATAACTTGACTGCAAAAGATTGTAGGCTACTATCCATGTACATGCTTCTATTTGCCGACGATATGGCATTATTTACGACCAGTCCAGAGAGTTTGCAACTTCAACTGGATACCATTAATCAGTATTCATGTAAATGGAGTCTCAAAATAAATGTAAATAAAACTCAAATTTGTATTTTTGAACGTAGAAAAATTCGTTGTGAGCATACATGGTCAATAAATGGAGAAAATGTCGAAATTGTGGACGATTTTTGCTATTTAGGCATTAAGTTCAATTATACTGGAAATATGTCTAAAGCTATTATAACTCTTAACGACCAAGCTCTAAAAGCATTCGGTAATTTGATGTCGCTGTTTAATAAAGTTAAACTTGATGTTAGAACTAAATTGTCCTTCTTTGACTCACTTGTTGTACCTATTCTGTTGTATGGTTCTGAAATTTGGGGTATGTATAAAGCTAGTGAAATCGACAAATTGCTTTTTAAATTTTGTAAACAGATATTGGGTGTACGACCTCAAACTTCAAATGTAGCTGTATTAGGTAAACGATTCCCTTTATCAATCATATGTAAACAGAGGGCATTAAATTACTGGTTAAGATTGTGAACAATCCTAATTCACTTATGTATAGTATTCTTACTGAACAATGTAATATGTACAATATCGAAGCTGTTGATACAAACAACTGTGGAAATGCTTGGTGTTTATCTTTAAAGAAACTGTTAGATATGCTAGGTTTCGGAAATGTATTTTTCAATATCAATTCTGTAAATAACTTTCGTTCTATGATAGAACAGAGGTTAAAAGATCAGTATGTTCAGCACTGGTTTGAAACATTGAACAGTCAACCAAAGTTTAGATTATTATAAATTGTTTAAATCTGAATTTAAATTTGAAAAATACTTAGATGTTGTACAAAATAATAAATTAAAGCAACAATTATCAAGATTTAGATTGTGTTCACATAACTTAGAAATAGAGAGAGAGGTAGATTTAATAATATTGTTAGAGTTGATCGTAAATGTAAATTATGTAATTTAAATATGGTTGAATCAGAATACCACTTTCTTCTTTGTTGTCCAGCATATAGAGAATTACAAAAGAAATATTGGATTCCAATTAATTGGCCTAACCTTATGAAGTTTAAAAGTATTATGTCATGTCAAAATGTCTCAGAGATAAACAATGTATCTAGATTTATTTTACATGCAATGAATCTCAATGACGAAAAATTAACATCTCTTGCTGCTTCTTAATAATACAATGTTTATACGTTATATATATTGATATAGCTACCTTGACTTTCATAACTATGCTTTGTATAAATTGTGTTTGTGAATATATATATATTGTTATGGTCAAAGGCTATTTGCCGATTTGCCAATAAACTTGATGATTGTTGCATTCACGCGCCTTACAAGCTTCCCACCAATAAGCTTGATGCATATACATGTTTATGAGGTTCACCATTGATACAATGAGTACAATGATAATTGTCTTATGATTGAAATCGTCTATTGCTGCACATTTGACAATACAATACGCAGTGTAGCGTCTTAGAACTGTGCAATTCCCGTGTCTTAAACTATCTAACGTAGCTCTACAAATACGTCTTCTGGAGCAATGGCAATATGGGAGAGAATCTCTGTGTACTCGATACAATTCAAGACATACACGAACCAAAATTCTTATTATTTATTTTCTTTCTTTTTATACTTTTACGTTAAAAAATATGTAATATTTGATTTCCGGATTATTGTCAAATAATTATTGTGAAATACAATGCAACAACGCGCTGACAGAAGGCACTATAGAAACATTTTACTCTGTGGTTAAAATGCAATCATAGATGAATTCCTGGTTGAACGCCTGAATTACTACTACTACTACTACTACTACTACTACTGCTACTGCTACTGCTACATTTACTACTACTACTACTACTACTACTACTACCACTACTACTACTAGTACTATTACTAATACTACTACTACTACTACTACTACTACCACTGTTGCCATTACTACTAGTACTACTATTACTATTTCTACTACTACTTCTACTACTACTACTACTACTACTTATACTATTACTACTACTACTACTACTACTACTACTACTACTACTATTACTACTTCTACTACTACTACTAATAATAATATTTTTGAAAAACTGTTTCAAATTTTCCAAATCGAAATTGAAACTAAACATTAAAGACTATTTTATGACTTGTAATCGATCAATGAATAATTTACTATTTCAAAGTTAATATGTTAATAAAAGAAATAATGAATACCTTTCGTTCGTTCGTATTTTGACAATGTATTTATCAGCAAACCGATATCAAAATTAAGGTGTTCTTTAGTTTACGGGGATTTCCATTGACGTGGTGCACTTGTCATTGTGTTAGAATGGCTGAGTTTTGCAGGACACCTTATAATAATAATAATAATAATAATAATAATAATAAAAGTTTAATCAAAAATTACATACTAAGTAGAAAATACATTATTTATCTAAACGTTTTTACATGTTAGCTTATTTGCGTATGACAAACTGTATTCCATGATATTATTGTTTGAAATAAAGCACTCGTAGATTTTGATTATTAGCATAAACATACTACAGGGTACGCTTTTTAGACATAACGAGCATGCTCCGCCAAATAACATATCCAGTGGACATATCATGGTACTAGGATAATTCTTTTTACGACGTATCATCTTTAATACAACATATTGACATATAAACATATTTGTAATAAAATCACAATGGCCTTCAATGTTCTCTAAGGTTTTATTTGTTCGTCGTCACTAGTAACTGTCAAAACACGTCAACAACTGTATAGAACGGTTACGCTTATTGCACATGTAATGTTATTCTGGTACCTGATCTTTACTTACTTCGTGGTAAAGGTCTGGCATCACCCAACTTTCCTATGGTAACACCGGTTAAATCAAGATGGCTGAGGTACGTTACTTTCTATAGGCAATTTTAAACGAGCTTGATACTTAAGTACATCTTTACATGTCGTTGTTATATCGTTCCGCCTTTCATTCAACCTTTGTCTTGTCTTTTTATATGCATACTTGCCATTTCAGTATAAATTGTAGTTTTGTTAAAAAGCTCACCCAAATTAACTTGATGTATATTTCGGATGTTCGGATAAGTGTTCAGGAACTAATTCAGTGTAAGCAGATAATGCGTATTGGTAGTTAATTTGATTTCTAATAATGCTATAAAGACCAATCTAGTTACTGATTATTAAGTTAGTGTTAAAGTAAGAAGTATTACAGCAAAAATAAATGTGTATTTATTGCGTCACCATTTTAGAATTATTACATTTGGAAGTACATTAACAATGTAGATCTAGTTAGTAGTAGGTGATGCTAGTAGAACTTACTGTATAATTCTTGTTTTTGTATTCGTTTTCAGGTTGCTGATTCATTTAGAAAATACTGGATTCATTTTATGTGCATAGCTGGCCAACTGTACTGGCAAATCAAAGGATCTTGAAATTGACTGTTATATATTTAAAAAAAAGTTCTTCTACACAGTGTTGTTTTTTATTTATGTTTCATTATTACCATTATTAATTAACAAATCATATACACCTTAGTTATTATGATTAAGAATGTGGAAAAGTAGGCATGCCTTACAGAGAAAGGAAATTACAATTGATTTATACAGTTAATGAAAATGCCTTGAAACTTATAGCTGAAACACTGTACATGTCACTCGTAATACAGTGATATGACTGGAAATATTGAATAAATTCTTTTATGTACAAGACTTATGCCAGCTTATAAGTGATATTATTTGGCTATACATATAATTAACAAATTCTAATTAAACTGTTTAAACCTTTATTTGATTTATAATTTCAAATCAAACAAATAATAACACAGTTAATTCACACATATATTCTTATGTCTACATATATATTTCTGGTTAATAATGACACAATGCTAATGTACATGAGTGCAATAAATGTTCTTCAGTGAAATACAATTGTCAATTTATTGCATACAATATATTTTAATGACTGAACATGTTTACTTTCACAATACATGTATACATGATGTGAAGTATGACTTATATATATTTGCAAATCAACCATTTCAACTGTATACAAATAATGGGCATATTCCTAAAGTTAAATATCTACATTCAAATCTTCACTGAAATAATTTTATGCAGTATAGGCTCAGGCAATGCACACCATCAAACAAATCAGTACTACATAAATGAACATATTTAAATTTAATTGCTCAATGTTATCTAAAGCTACAGATAAAATTAATTAAATTATCATTTTAAACATAGAATAAGTTTACTTTCACCTTTCAAAAGGACAACACATGCTTGGAGTATGTTGCAACGTTTGTAAGATGTCCTCATAATTGCTTTGTTTGCTACACACGGTTAATATTCACATTTTATAACTTACTCATACACAATTTTTATTGTAGAAAGTTGTTTTTTTAAATTTGACAATTTATAATCTCATGATAAATCCACTAGATACAATAGTAATCACACAGATGAACAGTGAAATTTCTGTTTATGAACTTTCTTATCTTGTGAAGTTGAAGAGATCAGTATCACACATATTGTGGCTTTTTTTCTGTTCTTTCTATCTTCTTACTGTTGTACTGATGCCTTGCAGTGGAAACTGCACACTGAAAAAATATAACAGTTAACATAAATTATTAATATCAATAAATTATTTATTTATTTATTTATTTATGGTTTGTTTGACCAATTCATATTATTTTAATAAGGATAATGTTTTTTATTAACATATGATTGAAATGTATCATTTGTTGTTAATTATTTAAAATAATAGAAGATTGTATTTAAAGATATATAAATAAGCATTACTAGATTTCTGGTGGATTTTATTCACTAGTAAACAACACGTCCGAATATCCGAAATATATGTATGGATGTTCAGACAGGTTATTCAGTATATTTAATCGAAATACGTTCAACGAGATAAAAATCACTAAAAGATCGCGATATACTAAAATGAAATATGATGTTTGGTTACAATGTCATGCAAAACGAACGCAAACAATTTAGAAAACTATGTTTTTATGTATGACATACCGTTAGTCTGCCATATTGTATTGTCCATGAGTAATCGGCCATGGATTGGTTGACGTCAGACTAATGTAATGTAAGCGAACACGTAATTGCCGAAATTATGTAGGTCGGGTAGAGTTTTAAAATCAATAGTACGAGGGCTGATAACCATAAGGTACCAACTGCTATTGATTCCAATGGAAGTTAGTACTTTCTTCCGCCCCCCCCCCCCCCCTCCCGATTTATATACAATACGTAATGAACGATCTACTGAAATATATTCAAATGGATTGGAAACACGATATATATAATACTTACGTAAAATAAACTCCAGGGTCGGATCCAGGATTTCGGGTTAGGGGGTGGGGCGTTGATCGTGCAGTTATATATCTTTATGAAAGATATGTGATTTTCAAATGTTATGTAAAGGTTTGTGGCCCACACTGCTTTATTTTATAATACATATGATGACATCATACATAAAATGCAATGTGTGTCCTTCATACAAATCATGTTGTTTTAAAAAATAAATTTTTGTAAAAATAAAACCACTTTGGTGTGTTAATAAGACATGTATCATAGTAATGAAGTCACTAACAACAGTTTCTTTCGCTGAATTTGTGTAACATGTGGTTAAGCATTGGCATAAAATCTTGACGTCAAACAATTGCACCGGAGCACATTAGTAATACAATAATACGTTGAGCGTGGAATGACACCTTAACAAATTATAAAGGAAAAAATATCACCATAAACACATAAAAAGTAAGTTTTGGTATTTATTTACAAGCGACAATATAGGTTTTCAACTGGATAGACGGACAGCGAAGTTACAAAAGATATACATTTTATGTTAAACAAGCAAGTCTATCGGATGGAAAAGTATGGGACGGAAACATGAGGACACACAGAAAATTATGCAAGCCATCCTTTTATAGGAAACGCTGTCGGACACTCATTAATCATTTTTTTATTCACTCACGCATAAGGATCAAGCAGACCAAAAATTGTATCCAGTACAGTGGACATTATGTTGAGAATAGATATAAGCGAATGGCGTAAAGACGTGATGTATAATGACGTTGTGTGGGC
This sequence comes from Congeria kusceri, assembly GCA_027627225.1. NCBI lineage: Eukaryota > Metazoa > Mollusca > Bivalvia > Myida > Dreissenidae > Congeria > Congeria kusceri. The sequence goes on from CM051039.1 coordinate 19,216,497, forward strand.
CGCATCGCTGCGCATTATGTTCCACAAAACTATATAACTTCATTGTTTTTGAAGATACACACATACTGTTTTGACAGGATTTGTAAGATGCATTGCTGTAAGTAAAACAACGATGATTGGAAATATTCTTGTTTAGTTGCATTAGCTAGAAGTCAAGTATACGCTATTTTGTGACAACCCTCGTATTGTTGAAAGACTCCAAACTGCAACCATTTCCTCAATGTGTGCACACATAACAACACCAAAAACATAAGGTTTTTGTCCTTCCAAAGAGAAGTGTGCGTTTTTTCAATGGTGTAAAGCATTAACGTTTTGCAATGGAAACTACTGATAGCATCGTTTTCAATAAGCGTGAATAAAGATTTCTTATTCATCTTTAAAACAATATAACATTTAATCTGTGTCAGGTTGAAACTGAACATCGACATTCTTTCTATGAGGTTCGGAGACAGTCGCTACTCTTCCCGCTTGTAATAATGTACGGATGGCCGGCGGGTACCAGGAAACATGGAGCTACCCGTGTAGCCTCCATTGGCTGAGGAGAAGGCCAATGTCCCGGTCTACCCCTGTCTATCCACTGTTGTTTTTCAGGAAGTAGCTGACAAAAATGATAAGCCCCTACTATATCCCAGTTAGGTTACCAACTCACAGAAGGTCCACTTTTCTTTGCTTCTCCGCGATCTTTATAAATTGCCCTGTCCTCTGTTTAAATCGTTCAGAGCTGAGGAGTACCTGATCAGAACCTTTCTTTACTAACACGTCGTCCCGCAGATGAGTCTCCGGCTCCGGCGTGTCAGGCCTGATGACTTATAACAAGTACTGTTGTGGAGGAGTGATGTCGTCATGGAGCATCAGAAAGTTGGCCAGCCCAGCCTTCCAGTCTCTCCAGTCTGATATGATATTCACTTTGTTGTTACTTAATAGTATATCGATATCGGACTGGAGACCGGGCGTTGTAGTGCCTTCTGACTGGCTTCCGAAATGATAGAAATTGCACGTCTCCACCATGAAAACAATGTATTATATTATGCAAGCATTCTCTCGTCAAAACGTTCGTCTCCGCCTGCTAACAGTCCGTTCAGTACTTCCGCCAACTGGATAGATAGGAGTGTGAAGTACTCACGAACTTGGTAAGAGATGTTACATTTAGGTATATTATTATATGTTATTATTATTATTATCATTATTATTATATAATTATTATTATTATTATTATGAGTGTTGATGGTGATCGTGGTGGTAATAGTAGTAGTAGTCGTAGAAGTAGTAGTAGTGGTGGTGGTGATGTCCATTAGAAACACTTTCTGCAAGGTTTTATTTTTGTCAACATATTTCTGGACTGTTCCTTTTAAACCTGGGCGCGATCGTCAAAAAATAGTAAATATTTTTTTTTCTCATTAAATCACATTCATGGCGCGCCATTATAAGTAAATTTATTGGATTGTATGTGCTAGTATTTACCACTTAAATATCAAACCTATGAGGCTCAAACAAATAATTATTTGTTTCTCAATAACACTCCTTGGACAAACAACATTATACAAACAGAAAGGCGGAGCGGTCTGTGTTCGTCTACTGGTTAATTAAACACTGCTGCATATATGTACATTCCGTTTCCTCCTCTTCCTCTGCGCTGAAATCCGTTGTTGGAAACCTCTTGTTCCACTATTTTACCAATACATGTGATTGACCTAACAAGGAATACCTGAAAAAAGTTTTTATATTAATTATGGTCTGTACAAAGATGTGCAAGTATTATTATTATTATTCTTATTATTCTTCTTCTTATTATTATTATTATTATTAGTAGTAGTAGTAGTAGTAGTAGTAGTAGTAGTAGCAGTAGTAGTAGTAGTAGTAGTAGTTGTAGTTGTAGTAGTAGTAGTAGAAGTAGTGGTAAGAGTTGTAGTAGAGCGCTGGACTGTCAATCCGGAGATCGTGAGTTCGAACCCCAGCCCAGTCACATAACTTGTGTGGGGAAAAAATATTCCAACATTCTCTTTAAAGCTAAATATTCAAATTAGATGAATATACATTATATACTAGAACTTGAATATGTAAGTGGAAACAGTGTAGTGCACTAAACCAAACAAACAAAAATATTTCACCATAATCAAGATCATGGACACCTGTTGATAAACATATTATGTTAACGTTATGAATTAATTATATGTAATTGATGCAAAGCTCGTTACTTAAACACGACTAAACCGTCTACGTAAAATATCAGGGTGTTACCAAATCGAAAATTAGCAATGCGCCGTCGATACAAAAGAAGAATGTCATTGGAAATCCCAGTAAAGACCCGCACAACCAAGTTTCGATTTCAATTGAAACGAATTTGTGAACGAAAGGTAATCATCATACATTTATTATAATTGTAATTGTTTTTATTGTGATTATTATTATTGTTATTATTATTATTATTATTATTATTATTAGTAGTAGTAGTAGTAGTAGTAGTAGTAGTAGTAGAAGTAGTAGTAGTAGTAGTAGTAGAAGTAGTGGTAAGAGTTGTAGTAGAGCGCTGGACTGTCAATCCGGAGATCGTGAGTTCGAACCCCAGCCCTGTCACATAACTTGTGTGGGGAAAAAATATTCCATAATTCTCTTTAAAGCTAAATATTCAAATTAGATGAATATACAATATATACTAGAACTTGATTATGTAAGTGGAAACAGTGTAGTGCACTAAACCAAACAAACAAAAATATTTCACCATAATCAAGATCATGGACACCTGTTGATAAACATATTATGTTAACGTTATGAATTAATTATATGTAATTGATGCAAAGCTCGTTACTTAAACACGACTAAACCGTCTACGTAAAATATCAGGGTGTTACCAAATCAATAATTAGCAATGCGCCGTCGATACAAAAGAAGTATGTCATTGGAAATCCCAGTAAAATCCCGCAAAAACAAGTTTCGATTTCAATTGAAACGAATTTGTGAACGAAAGGTAATCATCATACATTTATTATAATTGTAATTGTTTTTATTGTGATTATTATTATTATTATTATTATTATTATTATTATTATTCATTGTGAGTATCAATTAAACACCATTACTTTACAGTGCGCAAATTGGTTTTGGTGTTTAACTCGAGCATAAATCACGTATTGGTTGATACCATAACTATATTTTTTCAGTGTGATAATGTTACATCAGTTTAAAATTGATTCCATTACGGAAATAAAAAATATTCATCCTGACGTTTTGTGATATATTCAGGCATTAAAGTCGGTGTGAGGTTAATGTTTCCGAGTTATATGTAATTTGTTAACATTTCAACGCCTGAACAATTATTATATATTATATTATATTATATTGGTCAAATTATTTATGTTTTAACATTTATTTGAAAAACAAAGCGACAGCTTATTTGTTTTGAGTGATAATAATGCATATATACTAAGTGTAATTTATTGAAAGCTGAACTATAATCTGCAAAGAGTCATCCAATATTTTACAATCTTGTGTTAGTAAAAGATAAATCGAAGGAATATGAATTTATTGTGTGAGGTACTAGCTTTAACGTCGTTAAAGCAATTTTGAATATCGATCACTTGTAAAAACGAGGAGTTTTGAGGGAATTTCCATTGACGTAATGCGTTCGGATCAATAGTTTTGACAATTTACATATAAGAATAAAGCCGCAGCTGTTTGTAGAAATGAGTGTAGATTTCTGGGTGGGATTTATTGACTAGGTAGGAGATTTTATATACGTTTCTATTATTATCCTTATGTTAAGAGATCAATAAACGACCCGGTTGCTCTTATAATTATGCAGATTTACTAACTAGAACATGTGTTTATTAAATATAACATATCGGGGTTTGTGATATCAACTACTGTCTTGTTGATGGAAATATTGGGAGTGCTGATTGCTACCGTATTACATAGTTTGTTAAATTACAAGAATAAAAACAAATAGCGTAAACAGTACAAGTTTATTACATCACCCAACGTTGGGGGAATATTGTCTTTATCAAACTACACATAATTTTACATGGCTAATACTATATAAACGTAATGACTGTTTAGGGTGTACAGACGTTCTTAGGCAAATAACAGTCAGAAGATGGACAAAAGAGACCGCAAACCCAAACCACGCAGATCAATGGTAGGAACTGAAGCAGGAGTGAACGCAAATGTATGTACCGATATACGTAAATTACTTAAGTGTAAGAGGTATCTAAGACATAATTAGTATAGCACATTTTGATAATTCATTAAGTTTGTAAACTACAGAAGAAATGCAGACCCATTTTAATAATTCACTAAGTTTGTAAACTACAGAAGAAATGCAGACCCATTTTAATAATTCACTAAGTTTGTAAACTACAGAAGAAATGCAGACCTACATAAAATATGAAAATGGTTTATTATATTAAATTTAAAAGCATAGTTGTCGTTAACACCGCAGACACAGGCATTGTTAATACTTTGCCTGAGTTGTATGGCCAGGAACGAAACAATAACCTTTATTGAATGGCATATGCATAGCAGGTTATTCGTATTGTGTGTGGGATGGGGTGCAAACGCTTATGTGTTTCATCGACACAAGACTGGTTTAACAATATAACAATTCTATGGAAATCAATTCAATAACATAACCGTCGGATCTGAACTGGATATACATTAACTCCGAATTCGTGTAGGTTATACTCGTTGAGAATAACATTCGGGAAAATAATGAAAATGTAGTACATGAAACCACACATTAAATTGAAAGATGAAGGATTGATATGGATTGAATATTCATACTTAAGGTGACGTTTCTATGTTTCAGTTAGGAGCCCCGAATGTGCATCAAACACGACTGGAAGTAGATACACATGTTCTAAGGATCGCACCATATGCACAGGTATGCAATCTTCTGAGCCTGACCGAGTTTTCTATTCTTGAGAAAATCGTAAACTAACCGCTTAAGCATTGGTGACAATCGGTCGGTATGAAACAAAAATAATTACACAAATCTGCACGCCTGCTTAAACTTTTACTATGCATACGTCTACTGTGTTTATGTAAAGTACGTGTCATCTTCTCTACCGAGCTGTTTAAACGCATTTGTATTTGTGTTAAGATCTTCCTAAAATGAATGCATATTAGAGTACATTATGATAATAATGATTATAACGAAGTCTAAAGTAGACATGCCGTTATAACCCTTCGGTCACATTATATCTTGGGACACACATAATATTTGAAATAATATTTTTTTGCGTCCCTTAATATTGTGACACAATTTAAATTTCAAAAGGATCTTGTCCCGAAATCGCTAAAATACTATTGGACACTAACATATGAATTTAGCTCGACTATTCGAAGAATAGGTGAGCTTTCCTACTACCCCCGGCGTCGGCGTTCGCCTCCGAATTTGGTTTAAATTTTTATTCAAAAGTCTTGTAACTTCAAAATTACATAAGTTATTCACTTGAAACTTGGAATATACGTTTTTCATCATTCCAGTTTCAGGGGCAACTTTCCCCATAACGCTGTTTTGTGTTTTTACAGAGTTATGCCCCTTTTTCACTTAGATTTTCTGGTTAAAGTTTATATTCAAGAGTTTTATAACTTCAAAACTACATAGGTTATTCACTTGAAACCTGGACCTAAACTTTGTCAGCAACACTAGTAACAGAGGCAACATTACCCATAATTATGTTTTGTATTTTGACAGAGCTATGTCCCTTTTTCACATATATTTTCTGGTTTAAGTTTATATTCAAAAGTTTTGTAACTTTAATTCTACAAAAGCTGTTCACTTGAAACTTGGAGTATACCTTTGTCACCAACTCCAGTATCAAGGTGAACATTCCCCATAACTCTATTTTGTATTTTGATAGAGTTATGTCCCTTTTTCACATAGATTTTCCTTATAAAGTTTACTATCAAAAGTTTTGTAACTTCAAAACTACATAGGTTATTCACTTGAAACTTGGAACTCACATTTATCATCAGCTTTAGTACCAGGGGAGACAGTACCCATAACTCTATTTTGTATTTTGGCAGATTTATACCCCCTTTCCACTTAGATTTTCTGGTTAAAGTTTATATTCAAAAGTGTGTGTAACTTCAAAACTACATAGGTTATTCACTTGAAACCTGACCTAACCTTTGTCATCAACTCTAGTAACAGGGGCAGCATTACCCATAACTATGTTTTGTATTTTGACAGAGCTATGTCCCTTTTTCACATAGATTTTCTGGTTTAGTTTTGTTATTCCTTTGAAACTTGGAACTAACCTTTGTCATCAACTCTAATATCAGGGGCTACATTACCCATAACTGTTTTGTATTTTTACAGAGTTAGCCCACTGTTTACATAGACTGTATGGTTAAGGTGTTTGTTCCAACACATTTTAAACTATACAAGGCTTCACTTTAAAAGATTGTTTTTTAGCAAATTTATGCCCCTTTCACTATCCAAAATATTTACCAACTTAAATGCTTCGAATAGCGCGCTGTCCTCTGACTACTCTTTTTTTATAAACTTGTTATTCTTTGTTCCATAACGACATGTGACATTGTATATTGCGATTACTTATATATGCAGCACAGTTTTAAACACCGCCTGTTGACTTAAAGGTCTTTAAAACATTAATAGTATAACAAGTTGTCACAACAGACTTCCCGAAAGCTCAAACAAGTGTCAGACATTCGGTCCGACAACCATTCAAAACATGCCGGACCGAAACAAAACATTGCCGGATCGAAAATTCATTAATGTATATATAGTCTATAGTTTACATTATACATGTATACACTAGTGTGTTGTCTCGATCTCAAAACAGCAAACGTAACTTGCTCACCTTTTTAATTGTTGTCAACACCCATAGCATACAATATATAATACATTTAATTAATATCAAACTACGATATGACAACGCAAAACACTTATCCAAATTTTACTGTTCACGAGACCTGCACACATATTCTATTTACATTTCGTTGTTCATGTAAAACCCGTTGTTAGCTAAAAAAAAAACGCCCGCGAAAATTATGCTGACAATCACAATGTCGCGTCATCCGCATGGACAGCGTGGACGTTACAGTTATGACCGCGATATAAAAAATGTGTAGCGCAAAAAGCTGTGAAATCTTTACTTTTGTGCAAAACAATTAGGTGTCTATAAAATTGTATGTGTCATAGTCTAGATCTTTTGTAGAAATCATTGATTTTACCTCTAAAACACGAAAGCAGTTACTCGGTATCGATAACCTTGTTTTATAGGTTAGTATTGGTCTATCACTTACACGTGGACCCACAGCTGTTGGAAATTAGGCTCCTAATTAAAACGACTGCAGTGAAAGGACGTTGCGCTATGCATGCTGGTGACGTCAAACTGTAACATGTTGATCTTGCGCGGGTCGTGTTACTGTTTGTCGCATATCACGGGTTTAAATGAATAAGTAGCGATTAAGGCGCACAAATTCGGACCAAACGGGATTTATTTACGGCAGTTGGGGCAATAAAGAGCATGAACAAAATCATGATCAGATCCACGGCCGATTCGCAAAGTGCGGATCACGATATAGCGGAGTTGTGTTCAATTGCTCCGATATTATGTATTGTTTTATCCAGTTACATAATAAATTATAGAAATAAGTCTTTAAAAAGTTGTTGGACGGTCGGACCGATTCTTAGTAAGTAAAAATCGGACCCAAACAAAATGTGCCGGTTGTGTCCGTCAGACCGACGGTTTTTGAGAAGTCTGCTTCAAATTGTCAGTTACTGGCATAAGTAAGTGCACTAAGTACTGGTAAACCGCTTAGATCGGCTAAGCTTGCCCAGGAAAAGTGTGGGTAGATAAACTGACCACCGTGATTTGACTCAAATACTGTTAAAACGGCGAAAAATCCAAATAAACAAAAATAAACAAACAAACAATCTAGTTTTCAATTTCCTACATATTTTACATTTTTTAAAGACGTTCGCAGCAAAAAGAAAATAATTGGGATAATTTCTCCTTTTGCTTCATTATTTATTTATTGTATTTATGTTAGGCTAAACAAATTAATGAATTGTTTCTCCGGCACTTTTTCAAAAAATCAGGAGGGAGGGCGAATGTTTTTTTTATTGAAATAATTTTTTTAAATATTTGTTTTCCTACTCTTTTCTATTGGCACTATGTAATGGCTTATTAAAACAAGTAAATAAGTACAGATTAAAGACAATTTTAATTTTTTAATAACAACATAAGAATCCCTTTTTATAAAATTCTGAATATAAATTTATTAATCACAAACGGTCATTGATGCAAGCTGACGTAAAAAGGCATTCAATCTGAATGTTCACTATTAACATTTGTGCCTTCAAATTGAAATACCATCAGCATTAAAGAACTTCTATTTATATAATTTATATTTTCGTAATTCATATTTTATATAACTGTCTGAAATAGGAAATATTTTAGCAATAAATCACCAATAATTTTTGGAAAGGAAAATCAACACTTGTCAATGCAGCTGACATTTTCGTTTGTTTCCTTAGGACTTTTATTGACACAGATTTTCTTTAAAATTATGGAATGGATGAATGCTATTACACAAGCAAATGCATCTACGAAACAAACGTTTAAATCAAGAAATAGACGATATTTATAAAGGTTCCCAATCGAAAATGACTTTTTTTTAAAAATGTAGACAGTATTTAGCAATGTGTTTTTATCCGAGTTATATAAATGTAATTAAACAAGACAGGAAGAAAGTTACAGGAAATACCGAATTCTCTACCGGATTACTCTTCTTCCGCTATGTTTAAATGCGGATTCGTTTAATTTTAAGCCGGTGTCCTTGGGGTCTAATTTAAAGCATCGTAATTTTAGTAATAGTTCTTATGAACGTTTATGGTGTTTATTCGTCTGAAATCTGTCTCTTATTTACGAAAGTCATTGTTCAAAAGCACTTCGTACGAACGGAATATCATATAATGTACATGCTGGTTTACTCCAGAGTCATACAGAAAATAGACGAAAGCAAGTTACCAAAATGTTAATAATTCACAGATTTCAATGCGTAGTTTTTGTATTTTGTTCGATCACATGCCCATAAGAAACACTTTCTGCAAAGTTGTATTTTTATTTTAACATATTTCTGGACTGCTTCTTTAACACCCGGGCGATCTTTTTTGGCATTAAATCGAATTCGTGGCGGGACATAAGAAAACGTTGCGGCGCTGCCCGAGAAACAAATCATTAACTTTTTTTAGCCTTACAACATACTATTTTCAACAAATAAATATAAATCATTGTTAATCATGAAGTTCAAGTTAATGGTTAAAAGTTAATAAAAGACATTTATACAATGTAATGCCAAACAAACTAGTTAAAAAAAGATCCATTAAATATCGCTATTCTATTTTGGCCATTGTTGTTTACGTAAACACGAATACAAAACAGGCTACACAGGTACCCTATTTAAAGTCTAATATTTTCAAACAAGTTCGGTGACCCATTCTTTTTATTAATGTTTTGGTGTAAGAATTCATTGGTGCATGTGTGCGCTAAAATTTAAGAAAATTTGTTCTTTGAAACAAAATATATTGATGATTGATAAATGACGTTTCAGAAGGTATTATTAGTACTCATTTGATCAACTTAAGTGTCCAGCAAATTCATTATTTTAACAGTAGGTAAAGCGTTTTTTTAACAAAATACACGTGTACGTATATTGCCAAACAAGACATGTGAAAACATATTAGTTGAAAAAAACATAACGTGTTGTTTAAATAAAAGTTCTCCTTATACATAAAACATTGGTAAAAAATCCAAACTGAAAAAAAAAATGGCTTCCACGGGTAACATATTCAAAACCCAATATTTCCGGAAAACGACCGGTGAACCCTATTTTTATCACTGTTTTAGTTTCAGTATACAATAACACATGTATATGGAATCTTTTATACAAAATCTGTTGTTTGGAACAAAATATATTCGTATATTTGATAATTTATTAATGTTTTCACAAGCATATTAAATGCAATAATTAGTCTCATTAACCGTCCATTAAAAGTCTTTTTTTAAATGGTAACTGTAGAGGAAGCGCATTTTATCATTAAACTGCACTTGTATATTGCCAAACAAAAGATTTAAAAAATGCATTTTAAAATATCCGTCCTTGTTTGAACATGAACGCTTTATGTAATTGAACATCGCTAGTCACACAAACTGAAAAAAGGGCTTCGACAGGTACCGTATTTAAACCTTAATATATTCGGAAAAAGGCCGGTGACCCCTATATTTTAAGGCTGTTTTAGTTTTAGAATGCATTTTTAAAAATACCTGTCGTTGGAAAAAATGGAATAAACTGTTGCGAACGTCTATAATGGGGTTTCTTTGACAATTGTTCATGTTTTTGAAAAATTAAATTCAACGGATTTTTTTTTTTGCAAACACAAGTCATTTTGAATATCAAAGACTCGAAGATGATATAATGAAATCATAAAAATACACGAAATCGTATTGCTTTCACCAGGGCTCGAACCAACTACCTCTTTATCAGTTTTTTACGCTGAACGCTTAGCCAGTCAGTCTACTACACATAAGGGAGTGTTTTTTAAATGTCACCGAAAGATTACTCTTATTTAATCGTTCCGCGTTATAGATGCTTTATAAATATATAAATTTGAACACATGATTACCAAGGGTATTATTTCGATTGTGAAGTATTTCTTTTATTTTTGGAATCAGTGACAAATATTGTGCAAATTATCTATTTGCCAATCTCAAAACAGGACTATTTGAATAAGTTATTTGTAGTCTTTGAAGTTAGCCGACATAAGCAATTTATACAGTAAGAGGGTTGAGCGTGAAACTATTGTATCTAATAAAGAAGTGTTAAGTAGATACAACAGTTTCACGCTCAAGCCTCAATTAGGAACACAATTTCTGGAATTATACTTCATAGGCAATTGTGGCATTAACCTCAAATAAAAGACCTGTGGATGTAAATGATGGTTTCTCTCCAGGTAATGTTTCTTTTTGTTGCCTTATGATACGACATGAAAAAGATATTCAATAGTTCTTGTCCCAATACTATATTTTGTAAAATAAATAATATATTATTCTTTTTTAAATCGTCCGTATACATTTTTATTATGCAATAATGTATTGTTTAAACGAGCACATATCGGTGATAACCAATTGTCTACAGATGTGTTAATTTGTATGTAGTTATGCGTGTGTGAGTGCAGGATTTTTACCGATCGTTTCCCCGGTGTCTGATTTTTGGGGGAATTCAGAAAATGAAAATGTGGTAAAAAACAACGTGTTTTTTGTAGTGAAACCCCTTGAAAATATTAGTATTATTAATATCTGGACCGTGATAAAACGATCACACCTCCCAATGATACATGAAAAACCAAAATACTTTACGTTAACATAATTTGTATACAATTTGTCAGGCAAATTTAACAAATTAACAATTTAAAAAATAATTGCGGTGATAATCGGAAATTATTTCGTATCATTCTTAAGTAATATACCCTACGTTTACTTCCAGTTATCTAATACAAAAACAAGTAAAATACTGAAGCGTTTATACCGTGTATCCCAAGGAAAAGAAATCTTCAGGGAACGTACAGCGCATTTGAAATAAGGATGACTTTTTTGATAAAATTTCATATGTATTTCAAACCTGTTACGAATTCGTCTGCTATATTTTTGGGATATTGCGCCTACTCATTTGTGACTAGTGTAGTGGAAATTTAGCTTATATTAGCCTATGGAATGTTAGGATTTATTCATTTGGGACTACTGGGGGGAAATTTTCACAACATTTGATTGAATATTCATTAAGGCCAAAAGTTTGGTTAAACAGCTACGACACATTAATGGGAGCAATGCACGCTTGGTATTTATAGAGTACGCCGCTCGGCTAAACAAAAAAGTCATTTCATTCTGGGAATGAATATAATATTCTGTTCGTGACATACAATGATAAACTATGTTCATACTTATCACGCCAAATTTCTAGCTTTTAAGTGGTACACATTTACAAAAACCCATATATATAAAGTGATCTAAGACAGCTACGCATAATGCAACGCATCATATTGCGCCGTAAAAAAAAACACACTTAAAACGTAAAAAGAAAGGGGAACACTATATTACATTACAGTCAATATGCATCATATGCTTAATACAACAGTAAACTCGTTAAATCCTGGGGCTGTTATTAGAAAGCTACTTTGGCAACACGAAACTGTGAACCGACACTTTGGGAACACGTAACTGTGAACCGACACTTTGGGAACACGAAACTGTGAACCGACACTTTGGGAACACGAAACTGTGAACAGAACTTTGGGAACACGGAACTGTGAACAGACACTTTGGGAACACGAAACTGTGAGCAGACTTATGTTTAAGATAAATTCCAATGTTATGAAATGTTCTTAAAATTTAATTATTTAATCACCTTAGGTTTTTCATCAATGATACTTGTATAATCTCAATAATTCACTTAAACATATATATTTTATTTTTTGGCAGACAAATATAAGTTTACTGTGTTACAAGGCAAGACAATAATAGCGTGAATGAGTATCAGAGTTGTACAAGTGAAAAATCAAACACGTTTTTATTCTAGGTGTATCAAATGAAAACAATCATCAGGACACATTCATCACATTAAAATATGGAATTGATATATTATATTGAAAAGCAAAACATGTAAAGATATATATTAGATAAGGGCGAAGTAGTATTTCTTAGGTAAATAATGTCTTAAACGTTACATCTCGACACGAGAGGTTGAGAGTAAAACGTAATTCTAAATAATAAGTAATAAAATACAAATTCATATTAACATGCATGTTGAATTAATATTTGTTGCCTGCGATGTTCTGGAAGCTTGTTGCAATTATTTTAACACAATTGACATCAATCTCCTAACAGAGTTGTCGTTCGTTGCTCTTACCATACATTATTTAATATAGTCCGTGTGCAAGAAAACTGACATAGGCTGCTGCAACGCGTAAAATGTATAGAATGAGTCAATATCGTTGAACCTGTGCTGTAATTGGCACATGTCTGGTACTCACTCTGGATACACATGCGATTCTATAAATACATCTACCTAACGGAGCAATTCAGATAAAGTCTGTTTATAACCACTCTCTGTTTCACAATTGACCAGCAACTAATTGCACATGATTTCTGTTTTTATCCGAAGGCAAAAACAATTAAATAGAACAAGACATATCTTTAACAAAAAAGGTATTCGTCGTCTATAGTAAATTTGAAAATAAGAAATGTACATTATATGTTATACATTCAAATAAAAACTGAGATATTTGTAACTGTGTTGGGTTTTCCATTACAAATCACTTATTCGTCGCATGACTGACCATATATAGAACGGCACATATCATTGTATATTTTAACGTTACCATTCTGTAACAATTAATCTAAATATGTGTGCGTTTCAGCTTTTTAAGCATTAACAGAATATTCACGGGAAAGAGATTAACACATAAAATAAAGCGTAAACGGTATATAAATAAATTCTCTTGTTACAAGTGTTTTAGCACAACTAACATCGGCTATTTGAACGCGCGATATTTTTAGAATGATTGGCACCGCGCATTTCCTTCTCGAATTGAGCTATTTATAATGTGACGTACTAATACACTGTAGACGCGGCTCCTGATCAGCGAATGCACCACTGCTAAGCGAAATCGATAGAACAAATGCCCTAGTTTGTGAATGTTATTGTTTTGTTTTCTTTATTCGGCGTAGCTTTGACCCAGATTTTCTTGCGATAATTATGCAGCGGGAAAATTGAATGTCAATATAATTGGACATATTTTCAAATTTTAGGGAATGCAAACTTCAAACAATGGTTAACGTATACCAATAACTGTTGCATACTTTTGGGGAATAAAAATTTACATAATTGTTTACATAAGCGGTTAAAATGAAGTTATAAACATATCCTCGCGAATACTCTAGAACAGAATGATATATTCATTCACGTAACGAAATAAGTATTTTGTCTAGCCTACATTTATATAAGCGATACGCTCTATAAATAGCAGTTGTGCAATGTTCCCATGCAGAAATCTCACTCACAGAGCTGCCGTTCCATGTAGCTCATTGATTCTAGCGAGTTCATCGCATTCCACAAAAAGTAGTGGCATTCTAAAAATAGTGCGCGTAGCTAGCAACGGCTGTTTAGCTGTGTTAATATACTCGTACTTGCATCAATAAAAGCGTTCAGAGAATCATAAACCTAAAGATTTCAATAAATGTGGAATTTATGTTATAAACTTACTGTTAATTTAGTATAAAATTGTGGTTACGATTTATTAACGATTATTTATAATTGCAATTTATAATTGCATCTTTCTATCAACTTCTCCAGTAGATGTTATTTAATCTGTAAAAAGACGCTACATTTTGTATAGATAAAGTGTTATGAAAGAAGATTCGGAATATGTAGAATTGTTATTCGCGCAGCATGAATGCATAATTTTCAATACTAATTATACACAGGAACCATTATATATCATATTTCTACTGATATAATTTACAATCGTCATAGTCTAATGAATTTTTATGTTTGCGTTATCAAAAAATAAATTCTTAACATTAAAAAAAAGTCGCTGAATGTTCCCTGAGTGTTGCTTTTTATTGGGATACACAGTATACATGCTTATTTGACTTCAAATCGTTATTATATTAGATAACTGACATGAATGGTATATTACCGGTACTATTAATAACGATATTGACTCGTCTGAAACATAATAATTTTAATTCATTCCCGAAATTATTGTCTGACATTGTTAATTTGTTAAATTGGATTGACAAATTCAGATAACAATAATGTTAACCTAAATTATTTTGGTTATTCATATATCACTGGGGGAAACATGGAGTTGTATGATTGGTTTATTCACGGCATATATATTAATTATAATTCTATCTGGGATCTGTGAAGTGACGTAACCGATCATCTTGGCCGTCTGTTTATGTCATCTTTAAATGACATCTCAATATTAATTTCAACGCCGATTGTTTTTTTTTTAAAGACATTTCTTGTTTTTCATATAACATATGGACGCCTAAAAAAAGAGTTGATACTGAAATGTTCATCATTAAGAACCCTTTACAATTGCCTTTCTAACTACATGCAAGCTTAAGTCGAAACGCGAGTCAAATAGATGGCTATTTTTTAGGAAATAATTTTGCTCAATAAATAGCTTAGTTTTCAAACAATTAAATCGGTTCACTTTTCTCAATGTTTCTTTAGCAATCACACCATGTATGCGAAGAAGTCTGCGTGATTTATGTATTTATGAGAAAGATATAATGTGATAAAATGGAGGGATGTTCAAAACTTCGGCACTAATTCCTAGCGATTTCATATTATTTCCGACACCACTTGTCAGCGAAATTTAAGTTTATTACGAAACTTCGGGATTTGGAAAAAAGTGGGCATCACTAGACTTGAGTCATTTGTCACTCAAAAAGTATATTGTATTAAATATTTCGTTTCAGAGACCTGTTCGCCCATTAGTCCGTTCGTTCAGTTTGACGGAAGTAAAGAATGCATAGTATATATAGTGCATTTAAGTGGACAACTCATAAACATGCGCGTGTGTTTTGTTGAATGATATTCACTATGGAGTGGACAACTCATAAACATGCGCGTGTGTTTTGTTGAATGATATTCACTATGGAGTGGACAACTCATAAACATGCGCGTGTGTTTTGTTGAATGATATTCACTATGGAAAGCGGTCTTTAAACTTGCAAAAGCATTGACCCGATATTAATATTTTCCAACACAGATTAAAAGTAACATTTAATACATGCAATGGAAATGATGTATATAATAATATAATGTGCGTTGCTGCCCAATTGATGTTGTTACGAACTGGATCCTATTAAGAATGTATACAAATCATTCGTGATATATACGTTTGAAGGTAGTCAGGTATAAATTTTCTCATGTTGATAGACTGATGTTCTTGACCTATTTAAGATTAAATGCGTGTGTAGTGGAAACGCGAACAAAATATTAAACATCACTGAATGAACAGGCGGACGTACAGACGAACATACATGTCTCTCGAACAGAACAAAGCGAAATATAATTTTTTTTAGATCCAACAGTCAAGCTTTGATGATCTGGTGTTGTGTCAAAAGCCTAGTTTCTTGATAAATTTCTATTTCGCTGACCATTGGTGCCGAGATATATATAAAAACTTAGTGAATTGGTGTCGAATTTGTGTACACCACATCACTTTATAACGCTATTACTTTCATACTAAACATACGACAAAATCTGCAATTTAGCGTAAATGCTAATGGATTTCGGAAAATAAGTTATTTTTCAGGAAATTATGTTCAGACTCGAAACAAGTCGTTGATTTGACACGATTTTCGAATTTAACTCCCATGTAATAAAACAAGTATAACGTTCTATATCGTAAAATTTTCTGTGCACACTCTTTATTGCCCCTCACAAACATAGGTCATTATGGTAATGAAAAATCACGAAAATAAAACAAATGCAATAAGAAACCAAGGTATATATAACAACTTTTTTTTTCGCTTTAGCTGTACATTGGTGCATTCGCATCTGTAGGAGCCGGTTGTACGGTGTGATCCATGTGGCGGGCGCATTAGAAAACACTAAAATGTGAAAAAAGTGTATTCATTTACTTTGTTGCAAAACAACAAATTTATTGCTAATTAACATGTCAATAACTTGTAAAATATTGCAATAACGTTTCTTATTAACGAAAGGTTTCCTTTTGTGTGAAATGTGTTATTCTATTATTGAATTGCCATCAGTATTCCAAACCTGCTACGAATCTGTCGTTAATATTTTATGGGACGATGCATCGACGCTTTTAAACGAAAATATTCATATACGTATTTACTATTACATTTGTTCAATATTATAAATATGACTTGTACATTGCTAATGCTAGGTTCCCACTATCACGACCCGCGTCATGATTGAAATCGTGGTCTTAATCGTAGACCAATCGTGGTGATCCTATCAGATCTTATCAGATCTTGAGGCCAATCGTGGCAATTGTGTTAATCTTAGAAAAAGTTTGGACTGTTCAAAAATTATCTATGATTAACACGATCAACTGCGATCGATTGTCCATCGGAAACTTCGTATCAAATCGTATTGCATCAAAACAAAGCTCGCAACCGAGCGCAAAACATCGTATCAAAACGTATGGACTCGCACTACATCGTATCCAAGCCTGAAATCTTAAAGAAATACCAAAATTAGATACGAGTGGTCAATCGTGGCGTTCTTGACGGATCGCACGATAGTGGGAACCTAGCATAAGCGATTTATATTAGTCAAAATGGTAAGTTTAAATACAATATTGCCTCGTAAAGATGTAAATAAAATTTTGAAATAGATGATATTTTATAACGGCCCATTTTGTAATTATGTTTTTTTTTTCTCTCAATCATACCGTTTAGAATAAACGCTTCCACAAATGTCAATCATATTTAAATTAATCTGCAATATTTACCAATCATCGCACTTGGATATCACGTGTATAGCGGTTAACGATTTCCTACAAAAGAACACGTGGAATTTGTTTGTGATATTCCCAAGAGCACGTGGTAATGTTTATGATTTTTGATGAAGGGAAATAATCCTTATATGTGTAGCTGATAAATTTATGTCCACTGTAAAACGTACGCCACTAATTAAAACGTAATCAGGTGTAAAAACTAGAAACAGTCACGTTCAGCAGCAGAAAATTCTGTACGAGAAAAATATATTTAAAGCCTTTCAAAACCTCATGAGGCAAATTATTTGTCCGATTTTCAATTGCATGCTCTTTCTTTGGGCGACATATATATATTAATTTAATGGTATCCTTTTTGACATTCCGACATCAAATATTCATTACTAACACACATTATCTGGATATACATGTCTATAGTGAAAAACGACCATTATGAATTTCATAACCAGACACTCTGTGGGAGACAGATAATTACGCTGCCGAAGATCAAAAGCTGTGCAGTTGAACAAAACTCAATATTAACCTTTAAATTAACAACAACAAGATGCTGAATATTAAAAATATTAAACATTATATGAATGCAAAGACTGTGCTACAAGCTTTCCAACCGTCATTGCAAGTGTTTTAAGTTCCTTAAAGGGAGATACTATCAAAATATTGTTGGTTTCTTTTGGAAATGTCTGAAAATGTATTCCCTTTCAATTAATTAAGCACCTGAAGTAGCAAAATTGTCAAAAAAGTATATCTACAAATTCTCAACCACTGCCGTGAATCGAGCCCGGGTCCTTGAGAATGCGAGTCTGTCATGCTAACCACTAGGCTATTGCCGCTATAGCTTTCGGCGTTTAAAATTCTGCCTATTGTAGTTTCTGATATGATTAGTTTATCCGACCTCAATCGTGATACATTGACAATATCCGCAATAATCCGTAAAAATCAACCGCTACTGCGTAATAACCGCTAAGGCTAAAAATGATCATGATTTGTTTCTCAGGCAGCGCCGCAACGTTTTCTAATGGCCCGCCACTAATTTGATTTAATGCCAAAAAAAAATTATTTACTTTTTTTGACGATTGTGCCGGGTTTTAAAGGAGCAGTCCAGAAATATATTAATACAAATAAAACTTTGCAGAAAGTGTTTCTAATGGACATGTTACCGAACAAAATACAAAAACTAACCACTGAAATACGTGAATTATAAACATTTTGGTAATTTGCTAAAGTCTATTTTCTGTATGCGATCTGTATGCGATAATTGGTTATAACACTTGGGTAAATAAACATGTATATTATAGTATATTCCGTTCGTACCAAGTGCTTTTGAACAATGCCTTTCCACAGACAATGCCTTTCGTAAAATAAGAAACATATTTCGGACGAATAAACATCATAAACGTTGATAAGAACTATTACTAAAATTACGATGTATTGATTTAGATCCCATGGACAGCGGATTAAAATTTAACGAATACGCATTTTAAGATAGCGGAAGAACAGTTACCCCCTAGAGATTAATTATATAAATCGGATATACACAAATTGATAAATACTGTGTAAATTTTGAAATACAAGACATATTCGATTAGGACCGTTATAAATATGGTCTATTTGGTGACTTAAACTTTTGTTTCGTAGATGTTTGTGCTTGTGTAATATTTAGCATTCCATATTTTTAAAGAAAATCTGTGTCAATATATTGAGTCCTATGGAAACGAACGAAAATGCCAGCTGCATTGACAAGTGTTGATTTTCCTTTAAAAAATTATTTGTGATTTATTGCAAAAATAATTAAAATTTTTGACATTTATAAAAATATGAATTACAAAATGATACATTATATATATAGGAGTACTTTAATGCTGATGGTATATCAATTTGAAGGCAATTATGTTAATTATGAACATTCAAATTGATTGCCTTTTTACGTCAGCTTGCATAAATGACCGTTTGTGATTAATAAATCTGTATTTAGAATTTTATAAAAAGGGATGCTGTTATTAAAACTTAAAATTGTCTTTAATCTGCATTATTTAGTTGTTTAAGCCATTACATAGTGCCAATAGAAAAGAGTAGGAGAAAAAAAAATACATCAATCCCCCCCCCCCCCCCATCTGATTTTTATGAAAAAGTGCCTAAGAGACAAACAATTCATTAAATTTGTTTAGCCTAAACTGTTCTTCCTGGTTATAATGATGGCCACGTAAATAATAAAATGAGTAATAATCATTCCCTACTAAACAAATTCACTACTCAACAAATATTCTTTACATGAGTCGGTCATAACGAGATGAATAAGTAAGGGTAAGATTTGTTCTATTCGGCTCGCCTCGTGACCCAAGATTGTCATTCATTAATGTATTAGGACGTCGCATTACGTACTATTTTATTTTCTTCCGCGAGTACAGTCATATTTGATCCTACATTGATCCTACATTGAAAGTTGTTGACTTATGTTTTCCTAACATGTCATGTTATAATCAAATTCATTATTGTAATGATAACCTTTTGAAAAATTAAAAGATATTCAAAAAGGTCTTACTTTCGCGTAGTTGACTGGCCTAAAGCTGTTAGGATCATAGTTTTTGACTGTTCAATTTTGGAATTGCGGTATCTTTAGTTGTTCTGAGAACAACTGATATATTCTCCTTCCATATGCTTCCGGTCAGAGTCATCGCATATAGATCCCGAGCTCATGCGAGGCGCCAGTAATAATAATAATAATAATAATAATAATAATAATAATAATAATAAAACTTATGACAATTATAATATAATTATAACAATACATATGCAATACCCGCAACCGTTACTACTAACGACGGACAAGTAAAATCTTAGGGGACATTCACGCCCAGTGTGCAATTATAGCGTATATGTATATAGACCTCTATATAGTAAAGATGATACGTCGTGTAAGATCCAAATACCATTATATATTCAACGGCATGTGCGTATTGTTGAGCAGCGATCATGCTATTGTGGTGTATAACAAGTGATTGAGAAAATAGAATGAGAAATGCTCATTATGTTTACATAGCGTATCTTGTGAATATGTTAACCATAGCACAAATATGTGTGCTATCTTTAAAAAAATTAGTCATGGGACACAGTGGGCCATAAGCAAGCATGCAAACTGCGAATGTCAAAGTGGTTTTGAATAGAATATATTGTCCCCTTTGTTGAATCATGTTGATAGCTTGATAGGTTACTTTTAAGGAATATAAAACTCAGACCCAAGCATAAGACAAACACGTATTTATTGGTGCAACAACTGTATTTACAGTGGGATACTTCTACATCAGTGTTTTCTCGATTACATTTCGGAAATTAATCATATTGACGGATTTGCAATATATTCCAGCATAAAGGTCACTGAAAGGTTAATATGTCAGAGCTATATGTCATTTTCAAACGTCAATGAAATCAACACCTAAAAAATTATCTTTATTATTACATTTGGTCGATTTATATCTACAAGTATTACTATTAGAAAGAAAAATGCGGTACAAACCAATGTTTTCTTTGTATGGAATTATGATAACTTATATAGTTTAAATAATTAATTATTGGACTATTATAGTATTATCATGAAACACATTCAATAATTACAATTTCCTGTGGTTTCATCATTTTACAGTGGCTGAAATGCATCATGTGACAGGCTTTTATTTTTCGATGAAGCCGGTTGCCTATATTAATATTCATGAGGGACTACTTTTTATTGTTGTTTACATGCAGTGCTGGCGTCAGACACAAAAAACGCACACATAGAAATGCAGTAACAGATTTATTCACATTTATACATGGCATTGTCAAAAAAAGAATTAATAATAAATAAATTAATTACTTAATAAGTAAGTACAAAGATGTAAAATGTAAGTTGTTCATTTCTTTTTGCCTATTTGATAAGCATTATGCATGAAAGAAAAGAAATAACATAGAGAAAATTCAACACAAACATAAAAAATACTTTTTGCATAAAAAAATTTAAAGGGGGTATATACGATTTCAATATGGACATTTTATTTTCTCATAATTTGAACAACACAAATGAGAGGACGAATATAATCAAGGGAAGTTAAAATAAAAAGAAATAAACAGAAATTTGTACCATACTTCATATGTTGTTTTTTTAAACGAACTTCATGATAACGACAAATTTATTCCTAGTGCTGTGCCGATAAAACACCTTTAATTGCTTTTGTGAGAGAACCAAAAAGCGTATCCATGATGTGTCGTATGAACAATCTGCACAGAACTCAAGTCAACACGTAACAAATATTGGGGATTTCCCAAAATTGTACATGTCTGAACTCTGATGCACATGAATGAGTTTTCGACTGGAAGACAAAAAGTATTTTAAAGTATTTCGAGGATTTTCAAATATAAATTCTTCTGAACTTTTATTATACATTGTTATTTATCAGTGTTTTATAGGTTTTATTTTTCTTTCATATTTTTCTATGAAACTTTGATGAGATCGTACATACCCTCTTTAATATTTCAATTTATATTTATCAAAAGAGGTAAACAAATTAAATTTAACAAACACAAACATAAAAATACACAATTTTACAGATTAGGGCAAAGAACGGTTTAGAAACTAGAGGTTTCAGTCAAATAAAAGACATCCAGTTGAACAAACGTCTCACATTTTTTTACAAGGAAGCCACCGGAAAACCAAGCGAGCATGGTATGCAGTCATCCCATGGAGCTTGCAAAAGAATGCCACAAGAACACCTCGAAAATTGTTCGAGCTCCATCAAATTGTCACCTCTGAGAGCTGAATGTACCATTTATCATTGTAAAAATCCCATTTTCAAGTACGCAAATGACTCGGAAGCTGCGAAGCTCAAAACACTCCTCGAAGTAGGCTCACGTTGGTCAATTAAGAATAAGCCAAGGATGATTTGCACAACATTCACATTAAGATTTTCTCCAATATTTATCCATTCACATTGCACGACAGGGCGAAGTATATCTTGTACATCCAGTTTGTGGCGAATCGTCAAACACACAGTGGCGAATCGTTATCACCCTCTGGCGAATCGTCATTAAACTGTGGCGAATCGTTATGTGTCGATTCGTTATTGCGGTGAATCGTTACTAATTCTATTAATCGGGGCCAGGAGTTTCATCAGCAGCTGAAACAAAAGTTAGAAAAAAAAGAAAGAATTTTCATTTACTAGTAGCTTTGACTAAAACAATTAAAATTTTCTTCTTGTTCATAGTTCTATGCAAATAAGATGCATAACAATGGACCTTTCCTAGCTAAAGAAATTTCAGCGAACAGTTTATATAGTTCTGACTAGACCTGTTTTATGTCGCGCAAAGTCAAAAAATATGAAAAGCGACATTTTAAGTTATGGAAGCCAGAACTAGACCTTTCCAATTTATGTCACACAGGTTTTTAAGTGTCGTTTTAAGAAAGAAATAAAACAGACATATGAAATATTGCGTTTCAAATGTAAAAATAACCGTTAAAATTATTTAAATATATTTTACGCCTAAAGTACGGTTCCATACACACATGTATACGGGCGTTTACAAAATTGCAACTATCTGAAAACAACTTTCAACTCGTTTAGCCTTCAGTCATAAATCTAAACTGGAACGCGTTTCAATATTTCCGTCTCTTGCAACATATATTATGGATACACCTTGTTCGAAATTGCTCTTACGAAATATAAACCAAAACAAAAGTAAATTTTATCACTAGAGCTACTGTATTATTTTAAGATACAGCTGTGTTGCGACATGTACACAACACTACTGCAGTGCAAGGGGCGGAGCCTACGAATCATACCTCAATGTATTGATGCGCAACTTGCAAAAAAAAAAATCCCAAATTAATTTACTCTTTTAAGGTGAAAATTGAAAGTATACACACAATTGTAATTCGGCTTTATGCAAATTAGATACCAAAAAAAATGACCTTCTTACATCGATGAAGCGCCGAAAAGAGCGTTTCAATTCTTAAATAATGTGTCAGAAGAAAAAAAATTAAATGAATAGAAATTGACCATGTGAGGTACTAGCTTTAACGCCGTCTAAGCTGATATTGATTATCAATCGTTATTAAATACATGTACGAGGAGTTTTGAGGGTATTTCCATTGACGTGATATATTTCGGATCAATTGATTTGACAATTTATATATCATAATAAAGCCGCAGCTATTTGGAGAAATGAGTGGTGATTTCTGACGGAATGTATCTACTGGGTGTACGAGTTTTATACAGGTTTCTATTATTATCCTTTTGTTAGGAGATAAATATACGACCCTGTTGATCTTATAATTATGCACATTTACTAACTAGAACATAAATTGTTTGTGTCATAACAAGTATAGAAAACAGCGTAAACTATACCAATGTATTACATCCAACAGTGTTGGGAATATATTGTTTTCATCAAACTACAAAGAATTTTACGTGACTAAAACGATAAGAACTTTTGACTTGATTAGGCTTATAACAGTCAGAAGATGGACAAAAGAGACTGCAAACCAAAATCTGCCAAACCATGCAGATCGATGGATGAGACAGAAGCAGGAGCGGACGCAACTGTATGTATATGTACGACGTAATTAGTAAAACACCTTTTAATAATTCACTTAGTTTGTATACAGGAGAAATGTAGACCTACATAAAATATGAAAAATGATTTCTTATTTTAAAATTAAAAGCATAATTGTCGTAACACCGCAGACACCAGCAATTTTAATGCTTTGCATGAGTTGTGTTGCGAGGAACGAAACAATAGCCTATATTGAATGACATATGCGTAGCAGTTTATTCGTAATGTGTGTGGGATGTGGTTCAAAAAAGCTTAAGTGTTACATCCACACAAGGCTGGTATAACAATATAACAATTCTATGGAAATCAATTCAATAACATAACCGTCGTATCTTGGACCCGTCTTATAAAACATCTTAGGGTATATTTACATTACGATACAATTTTGAAAGAAGCATAAATGCTAAGCAGTAAAATCTATGATTACTTTATTTCAGTAATTCCATTCATTTCCTTGGTATCTTTTACATGCCCTTTATTTCAGTAACATACTGGTAATAAATGTCTATTTTTTTAGACTACAAAATTCAGTCGTAACTTAAACTTGTCGTAAGATCTTTGATAAGACAGGGCCCTGAACTGTATGTACATTAACTCCGAAATCGTGTATGTTATACTCGTTGTGAAGAACATTCGGGAAAATAATGAAAATGTTATAAATCAAACCTCAAATTAAATTTAAAAGATGAAGGAAACGATAAAAAAATGATTACATGTACATTATTATAATGGCATAGTGAAATGCATAAGGACACGTCGATGAGAAGAAAGTATTATGGATTGAATATTCATACTTACAGTGCCTCTTCTTTGTTTCAGTTAGGAGCCCAGGATGTGCATGAAACACGACCGGAAGTAGATACAAACGTTCTAAGGATCGCACCATGTACACAGGTAAGAAATCTACTGAGTGTGACCGAGTTTTTGTATATCTTACCAGAATCCTAACTACCCGCTAAAGCATTGGCGCAAATCGGTCGGTATGAAAACAAAATATGAACACAAATCTGCACGCCTGCTTAAACTTTCTTGTATGCATATGTCTACTGTTTGTATGTAAAGTACGTGTCATCTTCTCTACCGAGCTGTTTAAACGCATTTGTATTTGTGTTAAGTTCTTCTTAAAATGAATGCATTTTAAAATACATTAGGACAGGTAACGAAGTCTAAAGTAGACATGCCTTTATATCCCTTCGGTCACATTATATCTTGGGACACCCATAATATTTGAAATATAATTATGTTTGCGCCCCTTAATATTGGGTCAAGAGTTAAATTCCAATTGGATCTTGTCCCGTAATCGACACTTTAATATGATATTCATTTTTTTAATAACGTGTGATTCTTTGTTGAATATCGACCGGTGACATTGCGATTATTTATATATGCAGCACAGTTTTAAACATCGCATGTTGCATTTAAAGATCTATGTTGAACACATTAATCTTCTAATGATCTTGCTTTCAATTTGTTACATATTTTAAAATCTTAATATACTTGTAGGGTCTTTGATAATTGTTCATGTTTTCGGAAAATGACATTCAACGGTTTGTTTTGCAAACACTTAAGCATTCTGACTAACAAAGCCTCAAATATGATATAATAAAATGTTTAATGGCATAACAATATGGGAAACGTAGTGAAATCACCTGGGCTTGAAAAAACAATTATTTTTGTTTTAGGCAAATCACTTGGCCAGGCAGTCTGCTACTAGTTTTACATGTTGCCATTTAAAGCAACGTCACCGTAATACTTAATCGTTTGGCGTTGTAAACACGTTATAATAATATACATTTAAACTGACGGTTGCTGTTACCATGGCTATTACATGTATTCGCTTCTAATGTACCTTTTTATTTTTAGATTCTGCGACAAATTGTGTAAATTATGTATGCACCAATCTGAAAAACGGGTTCTTTAAATAAGTTTAATATTGGTATATCATGATATTAGCCTAGAAAAGCAAATTATAGTAAGAGGGTTTAGCGCGAAAATATTTTATCTAATAAGGAAATGTTAAGTAGATCGAACAGCTTCACGCTCAAGCCTCAATTATCTAGATTGAGGCACACAATTTCTGGAAGTATACTGTATAGGCAATTGGTCATTCAGCTCAAATAAGAGACATGAGGATGTTAATGAGGGTTTCTCTCCTGTTAATGTTTCTGACGTTTTATTTGTCTTAAGTAATGGCATTAAAAACATGGTCTGTTGTTGGTGTCCGAATATTATAGTTTATATATTTTTCGATTGTCCTTATACATTTTTATAATGCACATCCAATAATGTATTGTTCAAATGAGCACATATCGGCGATAAGAAATTAAATACACCGTCGTCAATTGTTTCGTTTGTTTCAATGAAAGTGACGTCATGATGCATTTGAATGCAAATACTATGCAACAATTGTTTAACATTGTGATTGAGTACATAAATATACAAGTATATAAAATTGATTTAGTCAAAGTTATAGTCATCAATTATATGCAAAACGTAAACACTCTATATATATCCCGATGAGCTATGCGAAACGCGTCAGCTATTAGTTAACACATGTTTCATATATAATCCCATGTAAAATGTTTGTACTTTTATGATACATTTCATTGTTGGGTGTCTGAAGGGTAATGCACCTATTATATCATACTTTCATTGTTTGTTTCGGATAGTGCCTTATCCGTAAACATAGTTGCTTTGAAGTGACATAATAGTATTGATTTACTTATTTTCAAGGCATATTAAAATACAAAAGAGTATCATTATGGGACACCAGGGAACTCAACTGAATATTGTTCTACTTCCATATCTATATATTCAGGTATCAGATCCAGATGTGCACCAAGCACGATCGAGTGTATGTTCAACTGGTCATACGCTCAAACCATGGCCACAGGTATACACATAGGTAGTAATCGATGCTGGCCCATCTTAAAGTTGGCATACTTCGATGTTTAAATTGATTAAGATTTGAATAGAATATCTAGAAATGGAAGGTATGTATGTAAAACTTACTAGCGTCAAACACGAAGGTCTTAGTCCCATGTTCTATGACCATTGCTAAAACTGTATAATCGCCGTTAACGTGACGAATAGATTAAAAACACTCCATACTGCGAAGCCTATCTCTAAAATCGATTGTCACGTTTGCAGCAAAATAAAAACTGCAGTAACATCGCACTTAGTATAATGATCTTATAACAGAGGGGAGAAATATTCGTACTTTGTGCTAAAATTTTTCTCTCAAAACATGGCATAAAAAAAATATATATATTATTAACCGAAACAACGCAATATGTAAAGATTGGGATGCGTGCGCATTGATAATGTAAAAAGCGTTCCTGATCACATTAGGACAAAATCCCATAATGTTCGGTTGCAATTACCTTTCAAAATAGATCGGAAATACGAAAATAAACATATATTGTTAAGTTTTCGAAAACATTAAGCATACTTCCACGACGTCATAGCAGGTGACATTGGTGTGAGATATTTCCAATTCATGACGTGCATTTCATACAAACAATAAAAATCGATGTATTTTCTTTAAATAAATATATATATATATATTATCTAACAACAATATGTGAGATTCTGACGATTATATACTACACATTAAATATTATCATCACAGTTCTTGTAAATGAAAATGTACACTAGAGATAGAAACACAGTCGAATTTTTTGTGTAGAATTCATGTTTCACCACTTATTTATTACACACATCCAACTAGGTTCCTGAGTACTTTACAGTGCTATCAATCCGGATGGCGGAAGTACTGAACGACATTGGAGTCGACAAACGCACTGTTAGCAGGCGGAGACGAACGTTTGTGTGGAGAGAGCGACAGATGAAAGTGTTATTTTGTTTTTTGGGTGAAGACAATGAATGTTTTCATTTCGGGAGCCAATCAGAAGGAACCACCACGGCCGGTCTCGAGTCCGATATCGATTTACTAATTAATGAAAACGATGTTAACATAATGACAGTCTGGAGTGACTGGCAGGCCGGGATGCGTAACCTTCTGATGCTGCATGACGACAATACTCCTCCACAGCAGTACTTGCTTCAAGTCATCAGGTCTGACACGCCGGAACCGGAGACTCTTCTTCAGGACGAGAGGTATGTAAGGAAAGGTTCTGATCATGTTCTCCTCAGCTCTGAACGATTAAAACAGGTAACAGAAGCAATTACTATAGATGGCGGAGGAGCAAAGAAAAGTGGACCTTCTGTGAGTTGGATACCTAACTGGGATATTGTTAGTGCTTATCACGTTTGTCAGCCACTTCCTGAAATACAAGAGTGGATAGATAGGGGTAGACCGGGACACTGGCCGTCTCCCCAGCTACTAGAGGCTGCACGTGTAGCTCCGTGTTTTCTGGTACCCGCCGGTCACCCGTACAGTGATTACAAATGGGAAGAGTGGCGACTGTCTCCGAACCTTATAGAACGAATGTTGATGTTCAGTTTCAACATGACACAGAAAAAATGTTATGTTGTCTTAAAGATGATTAAGAAATATTTATTCACGTTTATTGGAAACAATGCTATCACTAGTTTCCATTGCAAAACGTTAATGTTTTTTACCATTGAAAGAACCCACTCATGTGTTTGGAAGGACAATAACCTTATGTTTCTAGTGTTGTTATGTTTGCATACATTAAGGAAATGGTTGCGTTTGGGGGTGTTTCCGCATTATATCATAGCTGGAGTGAACTTGTTTGACGGGAAACTGTCTAAGAGGCAGCGGATGCGTCTTTTAGAATATGTGGACTCGATGATTAAGAACAATGTGCATGATATATTTTATATCGAAATAGATAACTTTGGATCACGACTGAGCGCGAGTAGTGTGTGCGGCCTTGAACGAGTTGTTGAATTAGGTCGTTTATCCAGACATAAGAGTATTGGTTTATTGCTTGAATATGAACGCTTTAAACATTTTCTAGCAACCCAAAGGAGTCTTTATTATTGTCAACATTCAGGGATGCACACGGAACACGGGATAACATGCAATCTTTTCACTGTTTACGGCTTCTTACAAAATTCTAGATTTAAAACAGTTGCATTGGAATACGCCAAACACTTGTACGCCTTACGAACATCATTGAGGGCATCGAAATGTATACGATTAGACATTGCAAGTTTCAACGACATTTTACGATGTTTCCGATATTCGTTAAGCACCGACGTAGCCTCTACTTACCTTAAGCTGGCTTCTGTGTTATACTGCAGAGGGCATCTGCGTTCAGCAGCTGTAGTGTTGGAGGACGTGGAGAGGAGATATCACAGTAATATCAAGGCTGTGTGTGGATGTAGAAGTCGAGAAGGAGAGAGTGATCTCCAGGTGTTTGCTAACATGGTATCAGGTCACTGTGACAACGGATTTAGTGAACCGCCATTCGCATTCTGTGTCAGGTTTGAAAGACAAGAAGCGTATTGCGCTCCGTGCATACTGTGGTTTGAAATGAATCGCAATATGACTGAAGAGGAAGTTGCACAGAGGAGTTACACTGATAAACAATGGATGAACTGCGCTGAAGTGGATGCTTGTCCGTTCCTTCACTATCTACAGTATCTCACGTATGGAGGACTCGGTGACCGTGACAAACAGTTACATGCAATGGGAGTACTCGAGACTTATATACTTAATCCAAGAAATGCAATCAACATGTATCACGATGAGACTGCACTGAACTTGCTTGGTCACTGCTATGAAATGGAAGGAGACTATGAAGGGGCGTTACATTACTACGAGGGATCACTGCGGTACTACAATACAAACAATGCCGCTAATTGGCACGTCAGACGCGTATTACGTCTCATAGGTAGTTAAGATTCTGAGAACTTGATGGTTTGCGGGGCGTAAAGGTGAAATATAAAATAACTTGTTAAAGGTTATAGCTTTGTTATGAGTTAGCACGCCAAGTATAGTTATAGATGAAGTAATACAAAAAACAAATGTATTCTTGGTTTGGATATTTCGTGATTTGACTGCACTTTGTACGGACAAATGTTTACCATATGCATCCTTGGGCCGTATGTTTACTAGTACCACGTGTACATAGAAACTTTTATTGTTTTTTAATAAAACACTGATATTTAAATGAGTGAATAAAATATGATTTGATGAGTTGCCTGCTGAGCAATATTTAAAATAAGCATAAGGCCAAACAAATAATTGTTGGTTTCCGCTTACATATCCAATTTTATCTCCAAAATCCTAGGGTGGGGGAGGGTAAATTTTTTTTTTAACTTTTTTTTCTTCGCGGCATATTCACCACAAAGTTTAGGTATAATTTGACTGCATGTATAATGTTCAATCGCCTCCCATCATAGAAACTGTACCTAATCTATAAATAAGGTCATAGAACAAGGCTTGTCACGGGCTGTGACATCCGAAGCATATGCTTGTCAGAGGAAGGCAACACAATGGCAGAGTGCAATATTGAGCCCTGGACAAATATCGTAATATTTCAGCAACATAGCTGTTTGTTGTGTGTGACACAATGCCTCACAATGATTTATCATTCCCACAAAGTTATTACATTCCTTGCATGTTGGCAAAATGAGGCTTCCAACGTCTGGTCAAAGGAAAAATACAGTAATATTACAATCCTCCAGTCTTTTGGAAGTTATAAAGCAGAAAGAAAATTCATTGACCTTTGACCTTGAATTGTGAATTGACATTTGACCGAGGACCTTGGGAATTGTACACGACACCTCGTGTGGTCATGGAAAATAATAATCGGAAGCAATATTAAAATCCTTCCAGACGTTTAGAAGTTATGGTGCAAAAACAGAAATCCTTGAAATTTGACCTTGATCTTTAATAGACAATCATATGAGTTGTCTGTGAGACATTGTCTGGTCATGGAGAATAATAATCTGAAGTAATATTTAAATTCCTTCAGACGTTTAGAATTAATGGCAAGGAAACAAATATAATTGATATTTGACCTTAAATTGTAACCTTGATCATCGACCGACAATCATGGGAGTTGTACGCGACACATCGTCTGGTCATTGAGAATAATAATCTGAAGTTATATTAAAATCTTCCAGGCGTTAAGAAGTTACAGAGCAGAAACGAAATCCAGACGGACGGACCTACCTACCCCACCCCACCCCAGACAAGAAACCCACCCCTGGATGGACGTTTGCGACTATTATATGCCCTCGTTCAGGGGCATAAACATACTTTCACAATATGAGCTTGATGTTTACTTATTCAAAATATGAATTACCGAAAAGCCGCATATAAGCGAAAACTGCTCTTTTCACCGAAAAAGATAATGATCGCTAGCCAAAAAAACTTTAAAGGTCGGCACAAAACAATTAGTGGGGTCGGTTAAGCGTTAACATCTTTTTTCACGCCTAAATACTAATCCACCATTTGGAGGGTTAACATTATTGATGTCGGACTAGCAAACTATGGTTAAATTTTAACTATTTAAAATGTGGGCCGAAAGATTTAATGAGAAGTAACTAACAAATGACTAGTTACTACAGTGCTGTATAAATAGTATATGCCCAAACATTGGAAGACAGCCTTAAGTGAATGCCTCTTTGAATATGAAACGGTTTCCCATTTGCATGTTACAGTCAGAGACAGAAAGCAAATCAGTTGCATGTAATACCTGTTTTATCTACATATTTCACATTGATTTATATGTTCAAATCTTAAGTCTTTATATTGATTTATATGTTAAAATCTTAAGTCTTTATATTTATCACTGGTTAATATGTTTCGGTTACAAATGCGCCAGGCATGTTGTACTTCATGTTTAAATACAACAAAAAAATGGGGTCCTGTGATAATCCAATACTATTTATAATATTTGCAATCCAACTATCAATACAATATTAAATCTAGGATGGCTCATCGGTTGTAATTCTAATATAATCCTGATGACTCAAGTTCTGCAATAATTGTATCTAAGCATGGAGGAAGGAAGCTGACGCTTTCTTCAGAACTGAATACCTGAATTACTAAGCATTGTACATGTACTTTGCATTGCAAACAACAAATGTCCACCCTCAACAAATGGAGGAGGCAATACCTCAATAATTGGAAAGATTCCAATTTTACCGCATGTAAACCTCAACATTGAATATATGGGTATACAAAGTCTGAACTTATTCTGTCAAGATGGCTGAAACATGGAATCTGTTTGATGCAGACTTGACAAAAACAATGCATAAAAGGTTCCCCACATCAATAGCATAACAAGCAAGCACTTGGCAATCAAGTAAGCTCAAGATATATTGCAGTCCTTATGTTGATGTTATTTGTTTGCACCAAAATATTAATTTTACTGGGAACAACAAAACTTGTCAAAAAATTAACTTGTCAATAGAAACGTTTTAATAATAATATTTAAATATTACAATTTTATCAAACATGGCAGTATATAACTATATTTTGTTAAAGAGCTGTAACTTATGTGTCCGTAAATTTATAAATAACTTTTTATGGCAATACTTAAACAATGAGAACAATATTGGATAATATTCAAAACTGCGCTGCCTAAAATTCAACAAGCTGAATGTCTATTAAATATGTTTTACAAATTCTACTTCAAAAGAAGAATTTTCAAGCAAAGCAACTCAATACACTCAATACACTTAATCTAAATCACTAACAAGTGTAAGTCAAATAAATCGAAACAACAAGAAGACAAATAGCATGATTCCAAGGCACCATTTTAGATGGGCCAACGTATCGTTTATGAAGCAAGAATACCAAAATTAAGCAAGGTGCTTGTTCATAAATTCTTCCATCCGTCCAAGGGCTAACTTGTAAGCACTCTCATTGTACTTGCCAAGCGGCCCAGTGGGGTTGGTAAAAGCATGACCACACCCTTCGTACATAAACAACTCAAAGTTTGCATTATTTTGCTGCTTTTCGGCAAGTGTCATGGCATCAGCTGGCGATGAAAATCCTTCGATGTCATCGGCTGTCCCGAAGTGAGCCTGCACGGGTGTGGTGATTTTGCTGACGTCACACAATCCCTCGCTTGGAATCCCATAAAAAGGGGCCGCTGCTGAGATTTCGGGAACGAGGGCAGCGGCTGCAAGGGACAGAGCTCCTCCCATATTGAAACCGGTTACGCCCACCTGTTCAACAAAATTAAGTCATGATCATCCTATATATTCTTTTGTCATAAAATATCTGGTAAATTCATTCTAAAGAAAGTCAAGCCTATTAAGTTAAAATTCCACTAGTCATAACAATAAAAACAGTGCTGTCAGAGGACAGCATGCACGACTATTCAAGTATTTAAGTTGGTACATATTTTGGAAAGTGGAATGGGCATACATTTGTTAAAATAAAAAGCTGAGTTATGTTAATTATTTCATCAATTTATTCCAAGTTTCAAGTGAATACCTAATGTTTTTTAAAAATTATAAGACTTTTGAACAAAAACTTAATCCCCAAATCTATGTGGTACGTGGGCGTACCTCTGTCAAAATACAAAACAGATTTATGGGGATTGTTGCACTTGATGCTGGAGTTGCATGATTAAACAAATGTATTATAAAGTTTCCAGTGAATATGGTATGTAGTTTAGAAATTATAAGACTTTTACCAAGTACAGACGCGGACGCAGACGCAGGTGCGGTTAGGAAAGCTCTCTTATTCATTGAATAGTCGGACTCAAATTTAATTGGAGGCCCTGTATTTTAAACGCTATACATTTGTACAACCTTTATCCAGAAGGAAATGTGCAGCCCCTTGGATATCAGCCACTGACCCCTTCCAGTCCAGGTTGTCCATCAGATGTGACGCCCCCCACGATACAGATCTATTACACGTTTAAAGTTAGTTACATTTATACAACTACATGTTAGCACACAGATCAATCCATCTTGGTCCACTTTAATGCATAATTCCAAAATTTGTTTAATTTACAAGAGCTCTCTCAGGACAGCGCGCTCGATTATTAAACCGCATGAAGCGCATAATTCTGCTTAATTGCAGGTCAGAGTTATGGGCCTTGGTCAGTGACCTTACATAATGACCCCGAAGACATGTATGAAGTTTCAATTAAATATCTGTAGTAGTTACAGAGATATTGGCTTGTTGCACGCAAACCTTAACCAGAGCCGGCGCAGATGAAAGGGTGAGTAGAATAGCTCTAACTATTCGGTGAATAGTCGAGCTAAAAATGACAATATTTCATGAAGAACTATATAACGACTGATAACTTAAATACTATTTTTAATCTAAAATACTGTTTTATCTTAAATACTACATATTTTTCTTTAAATTAAGCTAGTTGTCTAATATATCGATACACAAGAGTAAACTGCTAAACCACAAACTATATAAATATGTTTCAATCTGAAAATTAAATTCCTTATTTGATGACCTGGTACGAGGGTAACAAAGTTTCCCTCTGATCCATTGAGAGCAGCTTCTTTGATAATTTGTTCATTCATTCCCCGCCACTCCTGCAAATAACCATACACATGTTACAAAACAAACTACACTAAAAGATAAGTATTTTGTTGCCATAGTCTTGAACAATTTATTGGTTCAATGAAGCAACAAGAACTGTGTTTTGGTTCTCATCTTAGTGTCTAAATCTATAAATTAAGGAGTTCAATCAAAAAGATGGTTTGTATTTAATATTTTCTCTACTTTTTATACCGTTGAACCTTTTAAAATGAAGAAGACTAAATATGTGAAAATGATATAAAAATATACACTTTTTTATGCTAAAAGAAGAAATTGATACTTGAGAAAGATTTACAGACTAAATTTACAAATGGAATTTTTAACATATTCAATCCAGAGCAGAAAATCAATTCAACGAAATTCACGTGTAATCAAAATAAGACAACATAAATAACCTGGAGAACAATAACAGCTTTCCTAGTCTGACTGACATCTCCCTGCAGAACTCCGGAGCAAGAGCCCTTGGCATTGGTCGAGTCAAACGTCACCTTAGACATCGTGTTCAAAAGCTGATAGGACTGACGGAATTGGAGAAACTTTGTCAAAAATCCCTACAATAGTAATATCTTGTTAAAAATGCACATAGGACATTTAGAAATGGAGAATTCCTACCAAAATTCTATCAATAGTGACATCGTGTTAAATATGCTGATAGGCCTTTCAGATTCTGAGATGCGGCCCCGATTGCTCAGTTGGTAGAGCGCTGGACTCAATTCGGGAATTGTGACTTCAAACATCAGCCCAGCCACAAAACTTGTGTTGAGATCGGTCATGGCATTATTTCTACAGCCATTCTTCCCCTATCTCTGATTCAAGTAGGGCAGTTGTCAGTTACTAGCAAAGGTATGTGCACTTAGTGCTGGTAAACCACTTAGATTGGCTAAGCTTGCCCAGGAAAAGTGTGAGTAGGTAAGCTGACTGCCGTGATGACTAAAATACTGTTAAAAATGTCTAAAAATGCCAACAAACATACAAACAATACTGACACGGTCAGTACACAGTTATCAAGCACAATGTCATTAATTTCAGTACAGGAAATGAATTAAGTTTATACTTTAATATTCAATATGACATTAATTTCCAAATCACTGCTTCGCGGGTTTGCAAGCCTATTCACTGCCGGTATAAAAAACTGTAGCATTTGGCCATTCAGACTTACAATCATGGTAGTGAAATGTTAATGCTATGTGAGTGTGTGATACACACGTTTTCCAAAAACACACTTGAAAAGCGTTACACACGCTTATAATGGTATGCTTTTCATTTCATAATTTTTCATAAACATGATAAACACCAAATTATTTCAAATATATTCCTTTGGCAGAAGTATTATTTATTTGTTTATATGAAATGTTTTTTTATTGGTTGGGATATATGACAAAAAATTTAAAACGATCAATTTGCCAATCTGTGAACAGGTCCCTCAACATAGCTTGAACTTAGTGTTGGTTAACCTTCACAATGGTCAGTAGTGTTACAAAATGCAAACGTTTGGTTTTCTTTGTTCTGGTCTTGACACACACAACTAGCAATATGATTAGCAATGCAAAGCTACAACACAGTTGCCACACGATATAAAATCGAGTATTTGACAGAAATACTTTTATAATAAATACCGTACCATTGAGAATTTACCAGAATACCAATTGCGATTTTAACAACTAGAGTTATTTTGTGTTTATCAATATACAGGGAAATTCATTCAGATTTTTTTTCATTCTCTTTCCAGCTTTGCTCCAATCAGAGGGTAATTAACTTCACTCGCAATATTGATAAAAGAGATTCTGTAAAACGATTGGATAAACAGTATTTAGATATTGGATTGTAATGCACATCTTGTTCTGAATATGCGAATCATTCTACAAGGTTTGTTCAGGACTCAAGAAATTGTTCAGGTTTTCAATGCCCTTCTAGATCAACTTAAAATATTGCTAACACTAACCTAGCCTCCTATTTATTTTCAGAATGCCTCAAGAGTTCCAGGTACTGCAGTGCTTTAGTTGCAACACATTTCAAGTCCACCAGGTTAAGAAGGCATTAAAGTGGGTTTGCAAGATGTGTGGAGAAAAACAGTCCATCAAAAAGGTACTCATCATTATTAAAATTCTCAGCTTTGCCTTTAGTCCCATTACTTTATATTCAGAATAACAATTTTCAACAATGGTCCTGGTACTCTATATTCAGAATCATTGTTTCCATTCTCAGCTTTGGTCCCATTACTCTATAGTCAGAATAACAGTTCTAAACACTGGTATGGTACTCTATATTCAGAATAAGAATGTTCAGGGCCGGACCGAATTAGTATTCAGGCTGAGTTGACACGATACTATTATCACCAAATGAGCAATGTTCCTGGTACCTAATCGGCAAAATCGCTTGAACTAAGCCTACCATCGCTAAATTACATAGTCTATCGCTCAACCAGCACTTCTCCTAACATTGGCTGCTGCCAAAGTCTAGCATGTACACCATCGGAATCACATAATAGTACCGGGTGTTTGTTTAACCCGAGCTCCCGGGTATTGACCCGTTATTTTCATGGAAATCGTGAAATTGACGCGTGGAAAAATTGGAAAAAATTTACCACGAGTCAAATTGACCCTTGGTAAATGTCTGGATTACGTCACTTCCTTTAAAACTGAAGCCAGTTAAGACGCTGTCTGTTATTAACACATTAGGCCTACCTTATCTTAATCCGTTTTTTGCATTTACTGATAATATCTTCCATGCTAGGAAGTTATCAGTGTATGCATTTGACCCTTCCACTAATGGAAACACAGACAATTTCCATTAAGCACCTTTAGCCTCGTTGTGAACTGATGTTTGTTACACCTTTTGTTACGGCATTTGTGTACTAAAAATCTGGATAATTCTGATGTTTACATGTTTAAATGTTCAAATGCAGATGAAATGATGTTTAACATGTTAAATAATAACAATATTTCACATAAAGTATAATAATCTAAAATTAATACTGATTCAAAACACCAGAAACACTTACGAAACAATCGGCCGAAAAGGGACAACTGTCAATTTCGGGCAACATTTTCGGATATTTGTTGATAAAACAAAAAAGCAGCATTAAGTTTAGTCTTTTTTTTATATTGATCAATTATTGCAAAATCTACATTTTTTGGTCTTTCTTAGCAATTGTATATTGAATGAAAAAAAAACACCTAACACAGGCTAATTTTTAATATTATGATCAGCACCAGGTTGATTTTTTATTTTAAATTAGTAGTATTTTTTGATATACTATATTTATTAGTATAATGTGAACCTTGAGTTTGTCTTTTTTTGTTTTGGTGACTTGAATATTTTAATTTGACTCTACAAAATTGAATTTTGACCCTTGAAAATGTTAATCAAAGGGTCAATGACCCTTGAAATTCACAGTCTACTGAACACCCTGATAGTGAATGGATCCGTTAAAATGTACTTGCTAAAGTTATATCGTCATGCACAGGGTCACGGCGCCTTATGAAAAACGTGTGTGCAATGGTCACGTAGTTAATTGCAGTGTTTATGTTAACACAATGGCATTTGACGACGTCAAATTGTGTATTGAAATTAGGTTGTCTAATGCATTATTTGTTTCCATATTTTTGATTGACAATTTTGATTGACAATTTGTGACATGCATAAGGTAATAACCAGGATACAATAAAATGGTAAATATAATGAAATGTTTTAAAATCCCTATTCGTGTTTCCCTGCTAGCTCTAGTATTTGTTGTCAAACACTTTTTTTCGTTGTTACTAAGGTATAAATTTCGTCCTATAAATCGCCAAATTTAATTGGCTAATGAGATTGTTGTGGGCGGGACTACATTGTTCAGTAACTTGTCAGTTACACTATCGGAAGTAAGACCTTATTGATAAATACGGCGTGCTTTTATGGCCCTTCAATTAAAGCTCGGTGTAATTAGATAAAGGCATGTCGGCGTGTTTTTAAGCATGTCGGCAAATGACTTACTGCTTTGAAGGCATGTCAGGCCGGACAAGCGGAACAGGCCTGGGGGAAACCCTGATTTAGAATTATATTAAAAATTCCCGGCTATTGTCCCTGTACTCTACATTCAGAATTACAATTCTTAGCTATGGTCCCATTAAGCAATATTCATGTTTTCAATTCTCGGCTATAGTCCCAGTACTCATTTTTATTATTACAGGTTTATGGCAGGGGAACCGGCAGAGTGCAGACACCATGTACAGAGACTGAATACCATGCACGGAGAGATAACAGAAAGCTCTCAAGCTATGGCCCCAACTACCTCGTTGCCATGGCAACCTGAGAATGGTGACTGTGTAAATACAGCGATTGCATCATCTTATGACAGTGAGCCGAGTTCTCAACATTTTTGCTAAGGTAAGTTCTAAAGCAATACATTCGGATATAACTGATTCATCTTCCTTTCTGTTTAACTCTTGTTTATGGATATATATTGGGTGCAAGCCAAGGTCACTGATGCAAAAATGGAAATATTTTTTGCACAAATAAAAAAGCGCCTAGTCTCCATGGCACTATAACGGTACTGCTATGCAGAGCTGATACTGCTTTATAGAGCTGATAATAAGTTTGTGATAATATACACATTAAATAAATGCTTTTTGTATTTATTTCGTAAGCATAACTGTAATTTTGAAATATATTGAATATTTATTGATTTTACATTAAGAGCAAGAAATGGTGTCCATTTTTGGAGGCAACCAATGACATTGGTGATGAAGAAGATTATGAAACAGATGATGATGGTGACTGTTCGGGTTTAAATGACCCCAGTCCGTTCGTCAGAAATGGACAAAAACGACAAAGGTAATGGTAGAAAACAACTTCTGTTTTTTTTTGTTTTAAATATTTAAAAATGTATTGCTT
This sequence comes from Congeria kusceri, assembly GCA_027627225.1. NCBI lineage: Eukaryota > Metazoa > Mollusca > Bivalvia > Myida > Dreissenidae > Congeria > Congeria kusceri. The sequence goes on from CM051039.1 coordinate 19,255,946, forward strand.
TAGTAGGTGTACTTATAAATATGTATTATATTTAAGTGGACCATTCTTGACTTACTTATTATCCCCCGGTAATGAAATCGGGAGGGGAATATTGAATGACTTACTTATTATCCCCCGGTAATGAAATCGGGAGGGGAATATTGAATGGCTTACTTATTATCCCCCGGTAATGAAATCGGGAGGGGAATATTGAATGGCTTACTTATTATCCCCCGGTAATGAAATCGGGAAGGGAATATTGAATGGCTTACTTATTATCCCCAGTAATGAAATCGGGAAGGGAATATTGAATGGCTTACTTTTTATCCCCGGTAAAGAAATCGGGAGGGGAATATTGAATGACTTACTTATTATCCCCCGGTAATGAAATCGAGAGGGGAATATTGAATGGCGTTGTCACTGGCTGGTAGACTTTCATGAAACTTAAAATAAATATGTACCAACATAGTGCAGTGATGCACGTCACATTTCAATTGGATCAGTTAATTTTTCCACGTTTATTGCCCTTTATTCAATGAAAAATAAGCAGTTTTGTCTGTCCTTGGCCATTTCTCATTAAGGTGTAAAAAAATGTGTTTGTTTCAGGTTAAATGCCCAAAAAATTAGGGTAGGTAGGTCGGGATTTTTTAATTATTAATTTTAATCGGTTAATGATTAACTTTAAAATTCTTAAACTGAATAAATATATCAGTAACATCCTTAAACATTGTTTATAGATGGATGCTATCAAAACCAAACTCTTGTTTACCCAAAAACACTTTTAATTATTGAAAAAGGCAAATACAAGTAAAATGTATATGACAAACCCAATAACAAGGGTCTGGGCATATTTTTAGGGTAGGTCTAGTAACCTGAAACAAATATTTTTTTTTCAACCATGCTCTAACAGTGTGATGGTGCACATGAAGTTTCACTTGGATCAGTTAATTTTCGTCATAGTTATTGGCCTTTATTCACTGAAAAATGCCCTTTTTTTCTGACACCAGTTCTCAGTAACTGACTGGTAGAATTCCATGAAACTTTAAATAAATATGTTCCAACAAAGTGTGGTGTTGCATGTCGATTTCATATTCATGACAAGTCCCATTACTCTACCTATCTTTATTACAGGAGTATTGCCATTTTTAACTGAAAATATTTGTTTTAACATTTTTTTGATGGAGATTTCTCTAAAACCATTTAATATATAGACTCCGCTGTCCTCCTGACAGCTCTTGTTTCAATTTGCTTTATTTTGCAAGGGAGATCAATGCATCGAATTTCATGTTGAATGTTAATTGAATAGCACATGTTTGTGAGTTCCACTACTAATGAATCAGATATGATTCAACAAATATCCCTTCATAATGTCTTTCAGAGAAAGTGAATGACTGTGAAACAATGGAAATCAACATGTTTTTTTTCTGATAAAGTATTGTTCAGAGAAGTAAAATCTAAGCAAATGCATGTATTTCAGTTATAGATCTATATTATATACTAGATAAAGATTTGTATTTTCTCTCCAGGAAAATGCCGCAGTCGTCATTGAAGAGTGCCAATCTTACCTAAAACTCAATGCTAAAGACACCATTCAAGACACACTGTACAAACAACAGGAATAGCGAAGGCCAAAGCAATCATCTGCAATTCAGCCTCAATCTCGATTTTAAAACTGATGAGTCAAGTTCTGCGAATGTGTTGTTGAGCAATAAGAGCCAAAACATTGCAGTTCCTAACACATCAAAGTGGAGTAAGTTTAGTTCAGACGCATGTGAGGATGAGAATCTCGAGAGAAAAAGAAACGTGAATGATCAAACAGCTTGTAATACAGAAAATGCTGTCGTGTTGGGATTTGTTACATCGCAATTTTCCAACTCATCTGAGGTTAACGGCACAAATTCTAAGCCTAATGGAACACTAAGTCAATCTTCCTCACAAGATAGTTCATGTAGTATTGTTACTGGTGGATGTCACATTAACCATGCTCTGTTTCCGGACCCCACACCCTACACGTCGTTTGACGATTTGCAGCCGTGTACTGTCGATTCGGAATCTTGCGTTTTATCAGCAGCGGAATTGAAACAAGCAAATGGTCCCGTAATTATCAGCAGAAAAGCAAATCCATTTTTTCCGGAAAGTTGAAATGGAATACGTTAAGTGCTACAAGTGCAACTACTTTTCCGAAACAAGTCTCCAAGTCAAAGTGGTCAACTTTTGTGCATGACTCAAACTCAGATTTGTCACCTGCCGAAGCAGTTATAAATTATCAGCCATCGGACACAGGTGCAAATAGTATTGTGGATGCTGGAAATGAATTGTCTTTGCGAGAGAAATCAAGTATACCACAAAACAGACAGCCTGACGTCGAAATAGGTCAATAGAAGATATTCAGTATTGGGGAAATTAACGATGCAGATTTTGAACTATGATGAAAAAATTCAATAGATAGACTTTGATGTTTTAACCGTAATCAGCATCATTTTTGTTTGCATACTGACAATCAAATGTTAATAAATTTGCTTTGTTGAATGTTTCTCACTGTTAATAATAAGAAGTAATGCGTAGAATGGCAAAACTATTTCTTACACATGTTGAATTGCGTATTCTCACATGTTACTCCCCAATTTTCTATAGACAAAGAACAAAATTATCATTGTCAAACCACCCATGAACAACGCAAAAATAAGTCCTGATTCTGAGCGGAGCATAGTAAAAGGTGGTTCCCAATATAATTACAAAAAATGTAAGTCAAATCATATTAGAATCTAAATAAATTTTGCATTATCATTGTTTATCGGCCAATTAACAAGTTTTTGTCGTTCTGATGCATGGCAATTAAACAAGTTGGGCTAATGGTTACATTTCTACGCATCAAAACTCCAAATCGTTGTTAATTGGCCAACAAACAACGATAAATCGAAAATTATTCTTAATTCTAACATGTAAAGTGCAAAATTTCCATTGTTAAATTGCCAATAAGCACTTCGAAAAATTGGTTCCGAAACTATAAAATGTAGTTCGCATTGTTATTGTAGAATATATTGTCTGGTCATGTTAGAATCTAAATAATTTTAGTTGTATCGTTGTTTATCGGTAAATAAACAACATTTTTTCGTTCTTAAGCATGTATACAAACACCCTAATCGTTCAATTTATACGTATCTGAACTCAAAATAATTGTTTATTTACAGACCAACTTCTCAGAATCCCTGTAATCAAAACACGTGAACTATTATTACTGGTATGTGCACAATTCTAAGCGACCGGTTCACACGTATAGCAACAATTTCAGTATCTGTACGAAAATTGCTTATTTTGGCAATTATAAAATTATGTTTAAATGAATATTCAGGTAGTTTTAATGTTGCTTTTGTTGAATAAATAGTTTTGATACATATATCTTCTATTTGAGAAAATATAAAAAAATATCATCAGATTTAATTCAAATAAAATAGATAATATGCAGTATTAAGTAAACAGAGACTTTGCATGCTATTTTTAAAAGGTTGTAAACATAATTTTACAAGCAGTCCGCACCGGCTAATCCAGGACAGCACTTTCCGCCTACAGTGAATTTATGTTTAGAAGAGACTTCATTGAAATTGACAATACCACAAAAGCAGAAAGTGCCGTCCCGGATAAGCCTTTGCGGACGGCACAGGCTAATCCGGGATGACACTTTACGCACATGCTTTAAGTCCGGTTTTCCCACGACGCCCCTCATTTGCTTCCTTACAAAAATGACAAATTTGCTAAACATGTGTGCTGTCTGCTTCCCATTATATAACAAAAATATATGAAGGCATTATCCTACTAAACGCATCTTGCCATTCATGTCTTTAAATGTCCGACTAGATTTTGATTCTGAGTCAAGTGTATCAGACATCCTTCCAGATCTTGATATTGAGTCAAGTGTATCAGACATCCAGCAAGATCTTGATATTGATTCAAGTGTATCAGACATCCAGCAAGATCTTGATATTGAGTCAAGTGTATCAGACATCCAGCAAGATCTTGATATTGAGTCAAGTGTATCAGACATCCAGCAAGATCTTGATATTGAGTCAAGTATATCAGACATCCTGCTAGATCTTGGTATTGCGTCAGGTTTATCAAACATCCTGTCAGATCTTAACATTAAGTTAAGTGTATTAAATAATGATATTAGTCATGTGTGTCATACATCCTGTTAGACATTGATATTGAGTCAAGTGTTTCAGGCAACTTGCTAGGTATTGAAATTGAGTCAGATGTGTCAGACATCCAGCTATGTATTGAAATTTGCTATTTTGTTTGTGTGTGTCTGTCATTCTGCCAGATCTTGATATTGAGTCATGTGTGCCATCCATCCTGCTAAATCTTGACATTGAGTCATCCATCCTGCTAGATCTTGAAATTGAGTCATCCATCCTGCTAGATCTTGACATTGAGTCTAGTCTATCGGCCTTCTGCTAGATCTTGATATTGAGTTATGTGTGTCATCCATCCTGCTGGATCTTGACATTGAGTCTAGTTTATCGGCCGTCTGCTAAATCTTGATATTGAGTCATGTTTGTCATCCAGCCTGCCAGATCTTGACATTGAGTCTGGTCTATCGGCCTTCTGCTAGATCGTGATATTGAGTCATGTGTGTCATCCATCCTGCTGGATCTTGACATTGAGTCATCCATCCTGCTAGATCTTGAAATTGAGTCATCCATCCTGCTAGATCTTGACATTGAGTCATCCATCCTGCTAGATCTCGACATTGAGTCTAGTCTATCGGCCTTCTGCTAGATCTTGATATTAAGTCATGTGTGTCAAACATTGTGCTAGGTATTGGTATTGAGTCATGTGTCACACATTCTGCTAGGTATTGGTAATGAGTAATGTGTGTCACACATCCTGCTAGGTATTGGTATTGAATCATGTGTGTCACAGATTGTGCTAGGTATTGGTATTGAGTCATGTGTGTCACACATCCTGCTAGGTATTGGTCTTGAGTCATGTGTGTCACACATCCTGCTAGGTATTGATATTGAGTCATGTGTGTCACACATCCTGCTAGGTATTGGTATTGAGTCATGTGTGTCACACATTGTGCTAGGTATTGGTATTGAGTCATGTGTGCCACACATCCTGCTAGGTATTGGTCTTGAGTCATGTGTGTCACACATCCTGCTAGGTATTGGTATTGAGTCATGTGTTTCACACATTGTGCTAGGTATTGGTATTGAGTCATATGGGTCACACATCCGGCTAGGCATTGGTATTGAGTCATGTGTGTCACACATCCTGCTAGGTATTGGTATTGAGTCATGTGTGTCACACATCCTGCTAGATACTGGTACTGAGTCATGCGTGTCACAAACCCTGCTTAGTGCTAGTTACTGATATTGAGTAATGTGTGTCACAAACCCTGCTTAGTGCTAGTTACTGATATTGAGTCATGCATGTCACAAACCCTGCTTAGTGCTAGTTACTGATATTGAGTCATGTGTGTCACAAACCCTGCTTAGTTCAAGTTACTGATATTGAGTCACCCTGCTTAGTGCTAGTTACTGATATTGAATCATGTATGTCCCAAACCCTGCTTAGTGCTAGTTACTGATCTTGAGTCATGTGTGTCACGAACCCTGCTTAGTGCTAGATACTGATATTGAGTCATGTGCGTCACAAACCCTGCTCAGTGCTAGTTACTGACATTGAGTCATCCATCCAGCTAGATCATGAAATTGAGTCATCCATCCTGCTAGATCTCGACATTGAGTCTAGTCTATCGGCCTTCTGCTAGATCTTGATATTAAGTCATGTGTGTCAAACATTGTGCTAGGTATTGGTATTGAGTCATGTGTCACACATTCTGCTAGGTATTGGTAATGAGTAATGTGTGTCACACATCCTGCTAGGTATTGGTATTGAATCATGTGTGTCACAGATTGTGCTAGGTATTGGTATTGAGTCATGTGTGTCACACATCCTGCTAGGTATTGGTCTTGAGTCATGTGTGTCACACATCCTGCTAGGTATTGATATTGAGTCATGTGTGTCACACATCCTGCTAGGTATTGGTATTGAGTCATGTGTGTCACACATTGTGCTAGGTATTGGTATTGAGTCATGTGTGCCACACATCCTGCTAGGTATTGGTCTTGAGTCATGTGTGTCACACATCCTGCTAGGTATTGGTATTGAGTCATGTGTTTCACACATTGTGCTAGGTATTGGTATTGAGTCATATGGGTCACACATCCGGCTAGGCATTGGTATTGAGTCATGTGTGTCACACATCCTGCTAGGTATTGGTATTGAGTCATGTGTGTCACACATCCTGCTAGATACTGGTACTGAGTCATGCGTGTCACAAACCCTGCTTAGTGCTAGTTACTGATATTGAGTAATGTGTGTCACAAACCCTGCTTAGTGCTAGTTACTGATATTGAGTCATGCATGTCACAAACCCTGCTTAGTGCTAGTTACTGATATTGAGTCATGTGTGTCACAAACCCAGCTTAGTTCAAGTTACTGATATTGAGTCACCCTGCTTAGTGCTAGTTACTGATATTGAATCATGTATGTCCCAAACCCTGCTTAGTGCTAGTTACTGATCTTGAGTCATGTGTGTCACGAACCCTGCTTAGTGCTAGATACTGATATTGAGTCATGTGCGTCACAAACCCTGCTCAGTGCTAGTTACTGACATTGAGTCATCCATCCAGCTAGATCATGAAATTGAGATATCCATCCTGCTAGATCTTGACATTGAGTCATCCATCGTGCTAGATCTCGACATTGAGTCCAGTATATCGGCCTTCTGCTAGATCTTGATATTGAGTAATGTGTCACACATTGTACTAGGTATTGGTATTGAGTCATGTGTGTCACAAACCCTGCTAGGTATTGGTATTGAGTCATGTGTGTCACACATCCTGCTAGGTATTGGTATTGAGTCATGTGTGTCACACATCCTGCTAGATACTGATATTGAGTCATGCGTGTCACAAACCCTGCTTAGTGCTAGTTACTGATATTGAGTCATGTGTGTCACAAACCCTGCTTAGTGCTAGTTACTGATATTGAGTCATGCGTGTCACAAACCCTGCTTAGTGCTAGTTACTGATATTGAGTCATGTGTGTCACAAACCCAGCTCAGTGCTACTTACTGATATTGAGTCAGGAGTGTCACACATCCTGCTAGGTATTGGTCTTGAGTCATGTGTGTCACAAACCCTGCTTAGTGCTAGGTACTGATATTGAGTCATGTGTGTCACAAACCCTGCTTAGTGCTAGTTATTGATATTGAGTCATGTGTGTCACACATTGGGCTAGGTATTGGTATTGATTAATGTGTGTCACACATCCTGCTTAGTGCTAGTTACTGTTATTGAGTCATGTGTATCACAAACCCTGTTTAGTGCTAGTTACTGATATTGATTCATGCGTGTCACAAACCCTGCTTAATGATACTTACTGATATTGAGTCATGAGTGTCACACATCCTGCTAGGTATTGGTCTTGAGTCATGTGTGTCACAAACCCTGCTTAGTGCTAGTTACTGATATTGAGTCGTGTGTGTCACAAACCCAGCACAGTGCTAGTTACTGATATAGAGTCATGTGTGTCACAATCCATGCTTAGTGCTAGTTACTAATCTTGAGTCAGGTGTGTCACAAACCCTGCTTAGTGCTAGTTACTAATCTTGAGTCCGGTGTGTCACAAACCCTGCTTAGTGCTAGTTACTAATCTTGAGTCAGGTGTGTCACAAACCCTGCTTAGTGCTAGTTACTAATCTTGAGTCAGGTGTGTCACAAACCCTGCTTAGTGCTAGTTACTAATCATGAGTCATGTGTGTCACCAACCCTGCTCAGTGCTAGTTACTGATATTGAGTCATCTGTGTCACAAACCCTGCTTAGTGCTAGTCTAATCTTGAGTCATGTGTGTCACAAACCCTGCTTAGTGCTAGTTACTGATCTTGAGTCATGTGTGTCACAAACCCTGCTTAGTGCTAGTTACTGATATTGAATCATGTGTGTCACACATCCTGCTTAGTGCTAGTTACTGATATTGAGTCATGTGTGTCACCCATCCTGATTAGTGCTAGTTACTGATATTGAGTCATGTGTGTCACAAACCCTGCTTAGTGCTAGTTACTGATATTGACTGATGTGTGTCACCGACCCTGCTTAGTGCCAGTTACTGATATTGAGTCAGGTGTGTCACAAACCCTGCTTAATGCTAGTTACAGATATTGAGTCATGTGTGTCACACATTGGGCTAGGCATTGATCTTGAATCATGTGTGTCACAAACCCTGCTCAGTGCTAGTTACTGATATTGAGTCATGCGTGTCACAAACCCTGCTTAGTGCTAGTTGCTGATATTGAATCATGTGTGTCACACATTGGGCTAGGTACTGGTATTGTGTCATGTGTGTCACACATCCTGCTTAGTGCTAGTTACTGATATTGAGTCATGTGTGTCACAAAACCTGCTTAGTGCTAGTCACTGATATTGATTCATGCGTGTCACAAACCCTGCTTAGTGCTAGTTACTGATACTGAGTCATGTGTGTCACAAACACTGCTTAGTTCTAGTTACTGATATTGAGTCATGTGTGTCACAAATCGTGATTAGTGCTAGTTACTGATGTAAAGTCATGTGTGTCACAAACCCTGCTTAGTTCTAGTTACTGATATTGAGTCATGTGTGTCACAAATCTTGCTTAGTGCTAGTTACTGATATCGAGTCATGTGTGTCACAAACCCTGCTTAGTGCTAGTTACTAATCTTGAGTCAGATGTGTCACAAACCCTGCATAGTGCTAGTTACTGATATTGAGTCATGTGTGTCACAAACCCTGCTTAGTGCTAGGTATTGGTATTGAGTCATGTGTGTCACAAACCCTGCTTAGTGCTAGATACTGATATTGAGTCATGTGTGTCACAAACCCTGCTTAGTGCTAGTTACTAATCTTGAGTCAGGTGTGTCACAAACCGTGCTATGTGCTAGTTACTGATATTGAGTCATGTGTGTCACAAACCCTGCTTAGTTCTAGTTACTGATATTGAGTCATGTGTGTCACAAACCGTGCTTAGTGCTAGTTACTGATGTAGAGTCATGTGTGTCACAAATCCTCCTTAGTGCTAGTTATTGTTATTGAGTCATTTGTGTCACCAACCCTGCTTAGTTCTAGTTACTGATATTGAGTCATTTCTGTCACAAACCCTGCTATGTGCTAGTTACTGATATCGAGTCATGTGTGTCACAAACCCTGCTTAGTGCTAGTTACTAATCTTGAGTCAGGTGTGTCACAAACCCTGCATAGTGCTAGTTACTGATATTGAGTCATGTGTGTCACAAACCCTGCTTAGTGCTAGTTACTGATATTGAGTCATGTGTGTCTCAAACGCTGAATAGTGCTTGTTACTGATATCGAGCCATGTGTGTCAAAAAACCTGCTTAGTGTAAGTTACCAATCTTGAGTCAGGTGTGTCACAAACCCTGCATAGCGCTAGTTACTGATATTGAGTCATGTGTGTCACAAACCCTGCTTAGTGCTAGTTACTGATATTGAATCATGTGTGTCACAAATCCTGCTTAGTTCTAGTTACTGATATAGAGTCATGTGTGTGTCACAAACCCTGCGTAGTGCTAGTTACTGATATTGAATCATGTGCGTCAGAAACCCTGCTTAGTACTAATTTCTAATATTGAGTCGTGTGTCGCACATCCTGCTAGATCTTGATATTGAATCACGTGTGTCACATATACAGCTAGATCTTGATATTTAGTCCTGTGTGTCACACATCCTGCTAAGTATTGGTATTTAGTCCAGTGTGTCACACATCCTGCTAGGTTTTGATATTGAGTCAAGTGTGTCACACATCCTGCTAGGGTTTGCAATAGAGCCATGTGAATTAAGTCACTTTAATCTTTAATAGACCGGCATGAGATTTGTCTGTGAGACATTGTCTGGTCATGGAGAATAATAATCTGAAGTAATATTTAAATCCCTTAAGACGTTTAGAATTAATGGAAAGGAAACAAATATAATTGATATTTGACCTTAAATTGTAACCCTGAACTTCGACCGACAATCATGGGGGTTGTACGCGACACATCGTCTGGTCATTGAGAATAATAATCTGAAGTTATATTAAAATCTTCCAGGCGTTAAGAAGTTACAGAGCAGAAACGAAATCCAGACGGACGGACCTACCTACCCCACCCCACCCCAGACAAGAAACCCACCCCTGGATGACGTTTGCGACTACTATATACCCTCGTTCAGGGGCATAAACATACTTTTCACAATATGAGCTTGAAATGTACTTATTCAAAACATGAATTACCGAAAAGCCGCATATAAGCGAAAACTGCTCTTGTCACTGAAGAAGTTAATGATCGATAGGCAAAATCACTTTAAAGGTCGGCACAAAAAATTAGGGGGATCGGTTAAGCGGTAACAAACAACTTTTTTCACGCCCAAAGACTAATCCGCCATTTTAAAGGTTTAACATTGCTGATGTCGGACTAGCAAACTATAGTTAAATTTTAACTATTTAAAATGTGGGCTGAAAGATTTAATGAGAAATAACTAACAAATGGCTAGCTACTACAGTGCTGTATAAATAGTATATGCCCAAACATTGGAAGACAGCCTTAAGTGAATGCCTGTTTGAATAAGAAACGGTTTCCCATTTGCATGTTACAGTCAGAGACAGAAAGCAAATCAGTTGCATGTAATACCTGTTTTACGTACATATTTCACATTGATTTATATGTTCAAATCTTAAGTCTTTATATTTCTCACTGGTTAAAATGTTTCGGTTACAAATGCGCCAGGCATGTTGAACTCATGTTTAAATACAACAAAAAATGGGGTCATGAGATAATGGAATACTATGTATAATATTAGCAATTCAAGTATCAATACAATATTAAATCTAGGATGGCTCATCGGTTGCAATTCTAACATAATCCTGATGACTCAAGTTCTGCAATAATTGTATCTAAGCATGGAGGAAGGAAGCTGATGCTTTCTTCAGAACTGAATACCTTTATTACGAAGCATTGTACATGTACTTTGCACTCCAAACAACAAATGTCCACATTCTCAATGCTCAACAAATGGAGGTGGCAATACCTCAATAATTGAAAAGATTCCAATTTGACCGCATGTAAACCTCAACATTGAATATATGGGTATACAAAGTCTGAACTTATTCTGTCAAGATGGCTGAAACATGGAATCTGTTCGATGCAGACTTGACAAACACAATGCACAAAAGGTTCCCCACATCAATAGCTTAACAAGCAATCACTTTGCAATCAAGTAAGCTCAAGATCTATTGCAGTACTTATGTTGATGTTATTTGTTTGCACCAAAATATTTATTTTACTGAGAACAACAAAACTTGTCAAAAAATTGACTTGTCAATATAAATATTAATATTTTATCAGACATGGCAGTACATAACTATATTTTGTTCAAGAGCCGTAACTTATGTTTCCGTAAATTTACGAATAACTGTTTATGGCAATACTTAAACAATGAGAACAATATTGGATGATGTAAATGAGAGGTTACCGCTTTGTTTAAAAACTGCCATGCCTAAAAGTATTTCAACAAGCCGAATACATATTAAATATGTATTAAAAATGCTACTTCAAAAAGGAGAATTTTCAAGCAAAGCAACTCCATACACTTAACACAATCTAAATCACTAACAAGTGTAAGTCAAATAAATCGAAACAACAAGAAGACAAATAGCATGATTCCAAGGCATCATTTTAGATGGGCCAACGTATCGTTTATGAAGCAAGAATACAAAAATTAAGCAAGGTGCTTGTTCATAAATTCTTGCATCCGTCCTAGGGCTAACTTGCAAGCACTTTCATTGTACTTGCCAAGCGGCCCAGTGGGGTTGGTAAAAGCATGACCACACCCTTCGTACATAAACAGTTCAAAGTTTGCATTATTTTGCTGCTTTTCGGCAAGTGCCTTGGCATCAGCTGGCGATGCAAATCCTTCGATGTTATCGGCTGTCCCGAAGTGAGCCTGCACAGGTGTGGTGATTTTGCCGACGTCACACAATCCCTAGCTTGGAATCCCATAAAAAGGGGCCGCTGCTGAGATTTCGGGAACCAGGGCAGCGGCTGCAAGGGACAGAGCTCCGCCCATACAGAAACCGGTTACGCCCACCTCTTCAAAAAATTAAGTCATGATTTTGCTATATATTCTTTTGTCATAAAATTGCTGGTAAAATTCATTCTCAAGAAAATCAAGCCCATTAAGTTAAAATTCCACTAGTCATAACAATAAAAACAAGAGCTGTCAGAGGACAGCATGCACGACTATTCAAGTATTTCAGCTGGTACATATTTTGGAAAGTGGAATGGGCATACATTTGTTAAAATAAAAAGCTGAGTTATGTTAATTATTTCATCAATTTATTCCAAGTTTCAAGTGAATGCCTAATGTAGTTTAAAAATTATAAAACTTTGGAACAAAAACTTAACCCCAATATCTATGTGGAAAGTGGGCGTACCTCTGTCAAAATACAAAACAGAGTTATGGGGATTGTTGCACTTGATGCTGGAGTTGCATGATTACAAAGATGTATTCAAAAGTTTCAAGTGAATATGGTATGTAGTTTAGAAATTATAGGACTTTTACCAAGTACAGACGCGGACGCAGTCGCAGGTGCGGGTAAGAAAGCTCTCTTATTCTTTGAATAGTCGGACTAAAATTAATTGGAGGCCCTGTACTTTATACGCTATACCTTTGTACAACCTTTGCCCAGTAGGATTTGTGCAGCCCCTTGGATATCAGCCACTGCCCCCTTCCAGTCCAGGTTGTCCATCAGATGTGACGCCCGCTCATTGTCCGTGGCAACCTCCCCACGGTACAGATCTGTTACACGTTTAAAGTAAGTTACATTTATATAACTATATGCACAAAGAACAATTCATCTTGGTTCACTTTAATGCATTTCCAAAGTTCCTTTAATTTACAAGAGCTCTCTCAGGACTATTCAACCGCACAAAGCGAATAATTCTGCTTAATTGCGGGTCAGAGTTATGGGCCTTGGTCAGTAACCTTACATAATGACCCCAAAGACATGTATGAAGTTTCAATTAAATATCTGTAGTAGTTACAGAGATATTGACTTGTTGCACGCAAACCTTAACCAGAGCCGGCGCAGATGAAATGGTGAGTAGTATAGCTCTAACTATTCGGTGAATAGTCAAGCTAAAAATGGCAATATTTCATGAAGAACTATATGACTTAAATACTATTTTTAATCTAAAATACTGTGTTATCTTAAATACTACATATTTTTCTTTAAATTAAACTAGTTGTCGATACACAACAGTAAACTGCTAAACCACAAACTACATAAATATGTTTCAATCTGAAAATTAAATTCCTTATTTGATGACCTGGTACGAGCGTAACAAAGTTTCCCTCTGATCCAATGAGAGCAGCTTCTTTGATAATTTGTTCATTCATTCCCCACCACTCCTGCAAATAACCATACACATGTAACAAAACAAACTACACTAAAAGAAAAGTATTTTGTTGCCATAGTCTTGAACAATTTATTGGTTCAATGAAGCAACAAGAACAGTGTTTTGGTTCTCAGCTTAGTGTCTAAATCTATAAATGAAGGAGTTCAATCAAAAAGATGGTTTGTATGTAAATATTTTCTCTACTTTTTATACCGTTGAACCTTTTAAAATGAAGAAAACTAAATATGTAAAAATCATATAAAAATATATTCCTTTTTATGTTAAAAGAAGAAGAGATTGATACTTGAGAAAGATTTACAGACTAAATTTACAAATGGAATTTTTAACATATTCAATCCAGAGCAGAACATCAATTCAAAGCAATTCACGTGTAATCAAAATAAAACAACATAAATAACCTGGAGAACAATAACAGCTTTCTTAGTCTGACTGACAGCTCCCTGCAGAACTCCGGAGCAAGAGCCCTTTGCATTGGTCGAGTCAAACGTTACCTTAGACATCGTGTTCAAAAGCTGATAGGACTGACGGAATTGGAGAAACTTTGTCAAAAATACCTACAATAGTAATATCTTGTTAAAAATGCACATAGGACATTTAGAAATGGCGAAGTCCTACCAAAATAACTTCAATAGTGATATTGTGTTAAATATGCTGATAGGACTTTCAGAATCTGAGAAGCTCAGTTGGTAGAGCGCTGGACTCAATTCGGGGATTGTGAGTTCAAACAGCAGCCTAGCCACAAAACTTGTTTCGAATTTGGTCATGACATGATTTCTACAGCCATTCTCCCCCTACCTCTGATTCAAGTAGGGCAGTTGTCAGTTACTGGCAAAGGTATGTGCACTTAGTACTGGTAAACCACTTAGATTGGCTAAGCTTGCCCAGGAAAAGTGTGAGTAGGTAAGCTGACCGCCGTGATATGACTAAAATACTGTTAAAATGTCGAAAAATCCCAACAAACAATACTGACACTGTCAGTACACAATGTTATCAACACAATGTCATTAATTTCTGTACAGGAAATGAATTAAGTTTATTTTGTTACTAAAGAACAGAACACAAACACAATACTTCAATAATCAATATGACATTAATTGCCAAATCACTGCTTTCGCCGGTTTGCAAGCATATGCACTGCCCGTATAAACAACTGTAGCATTTGGCCATTTAGACTTACAATCATGGTAATGAATTGTTAATGCTATGTGAGTGTATGATACACACGTTTTCCAAAAACACAGATGAAAAGCGTTACAAACGCTTTATAATTGTTTGCTTTTCATTTAATAATTTTTCATAAAAATGATAAACACCACATTATTTCAAATATATTCCTTAGGCAGAAGTATTATTTATTTGTTTATATGTAATGTTGTTTTTTTTTTGGTTGGGATATATGACTAAAAAATTAAAACGATCAATTTGCCAATCTGTGAACAGGTCCCTCAACATTGCTTGAACTTAGTGTTGTTTAACCTTCACAAAGGTCAGTGGTGTGCAACCAAAATCATCCAATTATTTACTTTTTTACAAAATGCAAACGCTTGGTTCTCTTTGTTCTGGTCTTGACACACACAACTTGCAATATGATTAGCAATGCAAAGCTACAACACAGTTGCCACACGATATTAAATCGAGAATTTGACAGAAAGACTTTTATAATAAATACCGCACCATTGAGAATTTACCAGAATACCAATTGCGATTTAACAACTATAGTTATTTTGTGTTTATCAACATACCGGGAAATTCAAGCAGATTTTTTTCATTCTCTTTCCAGCTTTGCTTCAACCAGAGGGTAATTAACTTCACTTGCAATCTTGATAAAAGAGATTTTGTAAAACGATTGGATAAACAGTATTGAGGTATGGATTGCAATGCACATCTTGTTCTGAAAATGCGAACCATTCTACACGGCTTGTTCAAGACACAAGAAGTTGTTCAGGATTTCAATGCCCTTCTAGATCAAACTAAAAAATTGCTAACACTTATCTAGCCTCCAATTTATTTTCAGAATGCCTCAAGAGTTCCAGGTTCTGCAGTGCTTTAGTTGCAACACATTTCAAGTCCACCAGGTTAAGAAGGCATTAAGTGGGTATTCAGAATCATCATTATTAAAATTTTCAGCTTTGCCTTTGGTCCCATTACTCTATATTCAGAATAACATTTATCAACAATGGTCCTGGTACTCTATATTCAGAATAACAATTCTCAGGACCGGGTCGAATTAGCACTTAAGCCAAGTTGACTAGATACCATTCTCAGCAATGGTCCTGGTACTCTATTATGTGTATTCAGAATTCGCACAATGGTCAGAAGTACTATATCGATTCTCGGCTATGGTCCCAGTACTCTACATTCAGAATTACAATTCTCAGGTATGTCAGATATGGTCCCATTACGCAATATTCACAATATTAATGCTCAACTATGGTCCCAGTACTCTATTTTAATATGAATTTAGTCACTGCCTAAGTCGGGACAAACAAACAGAAATATACTATATAATAAAGATGTATCACCATTAGATAATAAAATATGAAATCAAATGTGTGACAAAATTAGTAAAAGCTGCTCATTATTATCAATTAAATTTATTTTGGCATAGACCTAAACCTTTTAATTAAGTTTATGTTTGATAGGAGGTTGTACAAGCTTTACTGCTGGAATAAATACTGTTGCTGTGAATAAGACAGCCAAAACATTTGTTCTTGTCTTACTATTACATAGATCTAATAACTTAGTATTATTATTAAAGTGAAATAATTGATAGAATACCTAGTGCTTATATTAAACACAATGTTATTTCACTTCTGCATAATACATGTACACGCAACTGACAAACAATTATAGATGCATAATTAATTAATGGAAAAATATCCATATCTTTATTTCTTCCAGAACATTCTGTAAATTTTCACTTAACTTACATAAACTTAACTTTACAAAGCCAACTGATTTAGTCTAGTAGCTAAAATCAACTAAGAGCCTGTAGATGTTGAATTACTTATATAACTAACATTCAGTTTGAAATAAATGTTGAAGTCCTTTTTTTAATATATCTTTATTTAACGTTGTACTTTTATTGCATTTGAATCATACATAATTTGAAATCACTTTTTATTTTGTACATTCAGTATAATATCGCATTATCATTTCTATAATATAAATGCAATTCTTAAAATTATATGTATATATAATTCTATTAATAATATTTTCATTGTTGTACAATACAAATCTTAATTCTATAATATTATGTACAATGACTATTTTAGAAGGGTGTTGGTGTTATCTTTGGTTTCTTAGCTGGTATTCATATATCAGCTAAGGGAAATGTTAAATTTCACATTTAATAGTGAAATTTCAGATAAAATTGCATATGTGAAATTACAAATTACTTGTATTCAAAGTGAAACTAATAAGAATCAACTATTCACTTGTTCGATCTTAATGCAAATTGCACTCGTACATGGTATAGCCAGGGCCAGGGTTATGAAATTTCATTATTTTAGTACATCTGAAAAGTTTTAACTAAGGAGCTTTGTTGATACTTTGCCAGATCCAGAACACTGTCTCAAGATTAAACTAGTTTCCATTTTGGTAAAGGGACATTAATGTTTGGCTTGTAGATCTTGTGACTGGTTTAGAAGCAACTTCAAATAGTCTCTTTAGCGTCCGAGACCCTGGTTCAATCCCCAACACAAGGTGCTCCAATTCCTGACAAATATGCATTTTTTCAAAATAGTTTAGAATATCTATTAATTTGTCATGGAAAGTTGGATATCTACGTGTAATAGTAATTTAATAAACGAAATGTCATGTATAATAGAACACGTTCATCGATAAATAATGGCATCAATTGCATGTATTTGTTCATTTTATAAAATATGTGACATTACTTTTTGAAGATCACCGTCTGTCAATGAGTGATATATTGATTTTGCGATTTAACTGGAGCACAAAGACCATTATTAAATAGCAGTCATAACTTACATGTACTAAATATTTCTTAACAATATATGACCGGTAAATCATTATATGTACAGTTACTAAATGTTTAGCAATTTTCTTCATGTGATATAAATCTCACCTTTACATTAATTAGCAATTAAAACGTTTTTAGTGTGTGTCATGGTTTAAGACCATTTATGTAATATAAAAGCAATCTGATGGTTGTGGTTTAAACAATCTGAATTATAGGCTTTATACACCCTGACATAACAATTTGGTTTTAGTTTTGGGATTTGCTGTCATATATCCACCAAACACAGAAACGCAGCACTAAAATAGCCATGGGAACGTGAAACATTGCGGCCTGTTCTGTATTTAGTGCATATGTCGATATTTATTTACTGACGATTTACTTTCGTTGTCGTATTAAGTAAATATACAATCGCGTTTTTACATATTTTAATTTCATAATAAAGACAAACAAAACAACGACTCTGGTACCGAAGTATTTATTATATGAAGAGTGATTATTGAAAAATACTTGTTTACTCAAATTAATTTCGGATATGGCACTTATCACAGGGGAGATTACTTATATGATTTAAACTTGTTTTCACATTGATCTCCCCTGTTACACTGCAAATCCGTTATTACTGCAAAGCAGGGGATATCATCCGCTGTAAATTCCTATCAGTTTTATTATAAATACGCGTGTAATCAGATTTATCGTTGCCGGTTGCTTATGATGATTGAAACACTTGGGCTTAAGCAAACACAATATTTTCATTTAAACTACCATTGGATGTCACTTTGTATATTTAAACGAGAATCCGACATATTCCTAAAAAATGATACAATGATCACAGATGACAATACTGTGCTAACGATTTATATAAAAAGAAACGAAAAGTTTTAAATGTTAAATTCTTTTAATTTTATGAACGGTATTGAAACACGGACGGACAAACCGCCGAGCGGACGTAAGGTATTACATAATGGACGAACGGGTTTTAAGTAACTTAACAAGCGTAAACGTTGGCAACGGTTTCTATCGTGACGATGGACGCAAACTGGAATCGTCACCATGATTTTTCTCGTTGTCCGTTTACGCACATCCGTTGGCAGAGACTCCTGACTGCGTCAAACGGACCTTTCAAACTAGACACTATTAGAAGTTGATCTCACAGGCGACGTCTGGAGACAACTAGGAAATAGCGTCGTGCGTGCATGTGTGTAACTAAATATTATATTTTTTAAGCAGGCCTCGATCAGTTATTGTATGCCAGTAGGTCATACGTCTCCAAGCAAAAACTGGACCTACATTCTTTTTTCAGAACGGCACAATACCTAATGATTTATACGTAATATATGAAGATAATGATCGCTGGCTGTGACCAAGAAAATGTGCTATTGACTCAGAGCTATTGTAAAAACTTAGTGGGATTGTGTGTTAATCGTTCGAGTCGACTGTCTTTGCCCAATTTATTGAGTTCAATCCCATCGACTACGTCTGTGATATGCTTCCAATACTATGCTAGCCCTCAACGCACGACATGGGAAACTCAGACCGGCACTTCTGGAGGACAAGCAGACTCCTATGATTTACTGGCAGCGTGGGGAATCATATTTAAAGTTCCGACCGATTCACACTTTTAACTGGTCTTAATCTAATTGGTTTAGTTTCTGTTCTAACCAAGAGTCTTTCTACGCCGTCAGCGTTTTATTCTATTAGGTATCTAGAAAGTAAGGCTGCTATGTTTATACACACTGTTTAACCCATCCCGGCTTACTCGTGTCTCCCAGTCACGTCTGGCCTATATTCTTTAGGCTTTCATGACGTGCGGATTTTGTAAGAAGTTGACAATGATTCTTTCAATTATTTACGAGCGGTGTAAAGACACTTTCCTACATAACTGCTTTAAATCGACTAAGTGCAACGAGCACAGATTTATTCTATAATACCTTAAAGGATAGTATACACAGATTGGCAAACAGACAATTTCCAAAGTTGTTGTCACTGATTCTAAATAGATTGCATATATATATATACATCAGCGAAACAACGCTCCTGATACAGAAATACAAGCCTTCAGACATTTCATAAACACTTTTGACTACCAAGATCACATTCAAGTCGTTCAAATTTTCATTGCAAAATTGTGAGCACAAAAAGTTGAGTACTTCCGGGTCGCTAACAATGAAATGACTGTCTTCATTTTAAATGCACTAAAAATCACGTAATCAAAAATATCGCATATGTAGATAAAAAAATAACCAGGCCTTAATTAACATGCAAAGGATCATACAAATACTTCAACCAATACTAAACTAATTGTCCGAGTTAAAACAAACGGTGAATAATTGTATCAACAATACGTTGTTCTTATCATATTGTTATATGTTGTAATAGAAATGTATGTAGTGTGTTATCAGTCTTCCGGGATTGTGCGATTAACTTCAAACCGAGATCTTGATCATATAGTTTGTGTAATGAAGATTACGACCAGCCGTCTCCAGCGTTTTTATCATTTTATTACTTGTGTAATTGCAAACGTTTTAATTAGGTTTTATTTATGAAATGTAATGAATGAAAAGATATATTAAGAACGTCAGATAATTAAAAATGTAGTTTTACTTGGACAAGTTACGTTTGTAAGAGGACAAGTAGAGATTTGCAAAGAAATGAACACTTGTAATATTTCCACTCCTCTACATATGCCAGGTTCAAGAATTCAATACTGTCATCAAACTATGTTGATATCATATAGCATTATGTTTAGATATGTCTGCATAGAACAAGTGTTAATTTAAACAATTGAAAGCACAAATCTGATATTAAACATGTACTGAAAATCTTCATAAAGTAGCCTATACACAATTGTGAAGTAGCCTATATTCGGCCTATTGTAAATAGTGAAAAAAAACTATACATTATTTAACGCGTAGATAATAATTTAGTGCCAAGTATATAAATATCTATATATAGTAGCTGTATTGTAAATTGGTTAAAATTGCCGATCACAATTGCTGTCAAAATGCTTGCAAAATCCAATTTTCGAAGGCAAAGAGGTCTTAATTTTCCTATATCTGCGTATTAGACACATTGAAAGAAAATGTTATATCATAAAATCATAAATATTATTATCAATAATGTCTATAATGTAAATGTATGTCATCTAAAAACACATTTCATTGAATTTGATAGCGAATGCGTTTACGTGTTAACGATGTGGTGTAAAGCCCTTCTGAATCTTCCAGGGTTGCCAGCACCCGTGGAGAAAGTTCCCTGACTTGTTACTGACTTTTTCCTGACTAAATCCAGTTTCTCACTGACCAAAACCACCCATTTTCAACGGCCTCCTCCTCCTCTTTTAGCCGTCTGAATCTTCGGGAAGGGGTGTCCATGAACAAATCATATTTAAGTTACACTAGGACATTTACAAAAACTGTTAAAATATACATTTCTGACATAAAATAAGCATAAAATTATGTATTTATACATACATGTTAGTAAATCAAAACAACTGGAAACTGCCATAGCCATAAGCTGCAAATTTGTATAAATTACTCTCGTACATTCAGGAATATTTTTCCCTGAATTTTCACTGACTGTTTTGTAATCTGATTTTTCACTGACTTTTTTAAATTCCCTGATAATTCATTGACCTAGAAAAAAATCAAATTTCCCTCATTGTGTAAGTTTGCTGCAACCCTATCTTCTAGTAAACAATTGAAGTATATCAGTGTGATTTTTGAATACAAGGACAATCAGTGTGTTTTTTTAATACAAGGACATTAACATTTATATTCTTCAAGTACACACTCTTCACGTATTTAAAGTTGTTGGTAAGCTATAGATTGTACAATAGATATTCTTAGAAAGCATACATATAATGGCATTAATTTTATCGTTGTAAGTTATTTAGTTTCGTTTCACTTCAAACGTGTTCACACTACCTGAATTCTTCCTTATTAAGTAGAACACTCACAGTTCTTAAGTACCGGTTGAATAGTGCAGGCATGGCTATGTTTTAAAGCACTTGTAAATAATTTTCAAAACACCCTCATGCAGAGGGAAAGTTAAATGACATGTGAGTATTCAAAATTTGTGATTGTATTTTGTCATTATTGTTTCAACTTGCTTGAGCCTGAATTAAAAGGGTACTGGACACAGAATAATTATTTATCCTAATAAACTTCTCCATCGCGGCACCAGCCATGTATTCTCTATATTAGGTGAACAACCTATCACCTATAGCACAGATCGAAGCTAGAAATAATTCGTTATAGAGCTAATAATAAGTATAATTTAAAGTCATCAACGAATAATACGTTTCTATGGAGTTTGTATTGATACAGCTTTTAATAAACTTAATAATTTGAGAAAGAGAAGCGTGCGCATAACAATGTGGAAAACGCTGAATACTGTGTCAATAATGATTCTTTCATCAGTTAGCAGCCCGGGATGTGGCACAAGAAAGACCGGAAGTTTTCCCAATATCTTACAAGATATATAATGTTAAAATAAAAGATAGAAACTCATAAACAACATTAATCAAAAATTGAATTTCATATTTAAGAATACAAAATTTCAAGTATATCGATATTGCACATAAATCGTCATTAATAAGCATTGTTGAAAACATTCAACTACAGCCAAAGATGGATGATGATGATGAAGAAAAAGAAGAAGAAGAAGAAGATGATGATGATGATGAAGAAGAAGAAGAAGATTATGATGATGATGTTATTTGTTGAAAAGATCCCTGTAATTCTTCTTTTGCTGTTAAATTAAACCAACGTTCTTACTCGTAAGCTAATTTCAAATATATATCCAGGTTCCTGGATAGTTTACATACTCTCTATCTGGCTGGTAGAAATACTGAAGACATTAAAGACAGCAAAGAATTTAAACAACGTTCTTAAGTTAAGTTCAATTATATATCAAGGTTCCTGGGTAGTTCACATACTCTCTTTCCAGCTGGTGGAAATACTAAATGACATTGAAGACAGCAAATACACTACATTCGGCCTTGAACATAACAATCGGCAGGTCGTAAACGTCATATTATATGCCATTGTAAATTGTTGAACAAAAGCAATACACGGGCCTTCTGCAGGTATCAAAATATATACAAAGTGAAACTCAAGCTACGACAGCAAAACATATGGTTTGAAATTGCTTATTTGCGTATTTGGGGGTGGGGGGTGGGGGTCGGGTACAAATATCCATATCTGGGACGTTTTAACAACAGGCCTTTAAACCACAGAAATGATGCAGACACAAAATTGTGCACGTCATTTTTTCACCAGCAAGTGGATTAACATTTTACTATGATATGTTTCACCACTCTAGCAGTTATACGTTTTGACCTGCACGCGATACAAAAATGCGACGGGCGGACGGGATAGAATGGACGGCACAGACGGACAAGGGCATATCTATTAGCCCCGCTCCCTGAAAGTGGGGGCATAATTAGTACGTAGTTTAATTACTTAAGATACACCATGAAATGTTTCATCCCGTGCGACCGGAAGTAGATACCGCTGTTCTTAGACCTGCCATTTGAGTGTTGATATACTTGCGGAATCGTTCTGATTGTCTTGTTGACAATTGAAGAGGTTTCCCGGAATAATAGCGACTCATATTGAAGAGTTTTCCCCAAATAATAGTGACATATATTGAAGAGGTTCTCGGAATACAAGTGACTAATATAATAATAGGCATGACTATTAACAATCTCTTACATTTCTAACAAAAAAATGGACACTTTTGATATATTATTGTATCATAGCACCAGTGTATACGTTTTGAGTTATGTTTACAATGAATGTATACCTTTTAAAATACTATGAATGAACTATTTGTAAAAATAATTCAATAAGAACATCCGTATAAAAATGACAGAAATAGTAATTTGATTTTTAATTTGTACAATATCAATCAACCGTGAACATTAATCGTCGATCACAATCGTTAAGTATAGTGAATTATAATATGACACGCGCAGACTTTTCTATCCACAAAGAACAAAATTCGACGTTTTTAAACTACCAATAAACAAAATAGTTCCGAGACTGCAAAATATAGTTCGCTCTGTTATTGCAGAAAATGTTGTGAGGTCACGTTAGAATCGAAATAATGTTCGCATTATCGTTGTTTATCGGCTAATAAACACCGACTTGTCATTTTAATACGGTATATTAAATGACTTGGGCTAACACCGTAAGGGTTAATACCTACGCATCAGTACTCCAAATAGTTGTTTATTAGCCGATTAACAACTCAAAATCGAAAAATATGTCCAAACGCTAAATATATAGAGAATAACATATTACTGCCTGGTCTTGTGAAAATAGCTTAGAATAATATCAAGGCGACCGTGTTTGTTTGTAACAAAAACAAGCAAAACTAAAGATTAAAACAAGGGTTAATGATTTTTCTTGTGACACAATTACAATCAAATTGACCAATTGCCGTTGTTTTGAGCAGGGATACTTTTGCCACACATATATTTCTTACATCGCTTTACTAGCACAAATGCGCAACATATTATCATATCAGTAATATTTTTAGTGAATTTTAATTGAAAACATACAAGGTTCACAGCTTTAAATCATCATAATTTAATGTTAATATATATGTATAATATATGTTATAACCTTGAGATATGTTTAATAAGGAAGTTAAGTAATTTCTTGTCTTTCATTGACTCTCACTCGAAGAAAATATTATATACATTGCATTATGTTTGTGTTTTTGTGGTTAAGTATCAGTTATAATGGAGGTATTTGAAATACTCAGCTGTTTACTCAGATATTGTGTGTTTTTATTGGAACTTGTTATTTCGTCCATTTGTACTGCATTGTTTGGTTAGCTGCCATACATCTGTGTGTGTGGCCCTGTATATTTCTAATTCTTTCAATAAACAAAAAAAGGCAAAATAGCTACTAGAATCTAGAATGTGTTAATTTTCTTGAAAATGAGGTTTATTTTCGTGAAGAAATGATTGACAGGTAATTGACAATTTGGCTACTAATATTCATTTGAAACGCGAGCCTAGAAGTCTACGTACACGTATAACTGAGCTATAGATATATGTCGTGAATAAAGTACATATTCAAGGCTAAAGGATGTGTACAATCACACATAGATCTGTGTTGATGTAGCAAATGGTTTTACATACAGCCATTTATTTTAAACCCTGTAAGTTTTTTCTATACGGAATCCAGTTATTGCCACACTGAATGTCGAGTGTCGCTCTTTGAAGGCGACACACGACAATCATCGCGATACATGATACGACGCACGACATTGTAAAGCGACTTACGACAATGTACAATGACTCACGACAATTGAACAGCTGAAGGTTTCATTGTCGCTCTAGGTTTTGGCAAGAAATGTTGCAGTAAAAATGTAGTGTCGTTGGTGAATGTCGAGTGTCGTTGGTCATTATATAGTGTTGGACCAATATTGATCTACTTTTTTAAAATGGAAATATCCACCAAAAATAGTGCCCGAGCCTAAAAATAACACTAAAATTGTTTCAGGTTGATTAATTAGACTTAACATTTCTACATACAATTGTTTCATGCTCAACCATGCCATGCTTTTGTTTATAATAGAGTACTAAGCCTGTAAAAAGAGACTTAAAATTTAAGGGTATTCTTGAGTCCAAAAGATAGTGACCAGAAGATGTATGTAAACTACCATATTTAATCTATGTTTTCAGACACTCGTAAAGGGACTATGCCATCGAAAAGGGCCTCAAGAGGGCAATTCCTTAAAAAATTATGAAATTTAGATATTAATACTGACATATTATAATAATGGTAAAAACAGTGTAAATATAATGAAAAAAGAGTGCACACATTCTGAGATAAAAATCAATTAATAATATGGGTCTTGTTTGTTTGGCCCTTTTATGTTTACATTTTGACATCATAATTGTAAGTATTTTCTATAACCATAGTTTAAACTCCACTGCTTACCAAGCATGATAGCGCAGATGGTTAAAGTGCTGTCTACTGTCATTTCTTCGTATGGCTCCTAAGTTATGAGTTCAATACCTGTTTGGCTTTTAATTCTTCATACTTTTTTTCTAATTTGTTTACATAAAATATCTTATTGTGTATCATATTATGTTTTATTTATTTCATGCACATGTCTTTATAACGCGCATTTCCATCATATAATATCATTTATAGTGTAATAGAAATCCAATTTTTCGATCACATAGGCCCTTTAAAATCGGTCAAAAAAGTAATTTTCATGTTACTATGTTTATGACACATTCAGAAAGGGAATTTAATTGCGATCTATGTTTTCTGATTGATAGTTATTGGCAATTAATACCCATTATTGTTAAATGTTACACAGGGAGCAACAGTGGTTTTCACAGGGTTTTTATCAATTTAATCTTGCAAAGAATTGGCAGCACCACTTTTTATGTCAATTAGCAAGTTGTATAATGGCTTCAATAAAGATATTTTTTTCATAAATTAATGCATCCAGCAATAAACATATCCCTGATAATCGCTGATCTAACAAAACTAACTGAAGCATGTACTTTATTTACAATGTTCATGGAGACGCTATGATTTCGGACAGATTTCAAACAATTACTTTGTGTGACTTTAAATATTCGGACACTGACAAAAATTAAATAATGTCCCAAAACATAGATTAAATATAGAAGTATACTATAGAATCATGAATATAAGGACTAGAGCTATGCTCTGCCTCTGGCCTTCCTTCAAGTTCAAATTCACGATCTTGGAAAAGGCCATTAGATCTAGTAGTAAGTACTTTGTTTTTGTGTTGTTTTTTGTTTCGTGAAATAAAGAGAATTGTATGCATGCATTCCGGTAACACCAGGCAGGACATTTATTATCAAAATAAAGTTGGACGTTGAGCCTGTTATTTAAACTTCAAAAATGACTTAATAAAGTTCTACCCAGACGAGTCTAAAAAGACTTAATGAATGTGTTAAGTAAATAAATTTGATCATCATCACTTACAGATTTCACTTACCACATTGTATAATGCGTGACAACAAACGATTGAAGAGTTTCAACATTAAAATTTACTTACCTGTTTTACCAACTATTTCAAACAGAATCTATAAGACGGGTCAACACGGTCCCAGGTCACATCGGCTGTATGCTATCTTTCACCAGTCTGGTACCCACCGTAAAAACTTGGTGACATGTGACAAGTACTGGTTAGCGAGTATTTGTCGGACGAAATATGCATTTATTTTGAGACAGTTTTAATTCATGAACAAACTCAACGATGAAAATTCGCTTGTAAAATCATGAGTTGATCACCCGTTTGCGTATGTAAACAAAAAATGTTTCACTTGTGCGCATGCGGAACAATAGTGGCCCTGAAAGGGGTACATAAAACACGGTCTTTTTCAAGTTGACAGTAGTATTTTCCGGACGTTTTTTGTAACCGTGAAATATACAGAGAAATGCTTTATAACTTTATTTAATCTATATTAGACACCAAATAAATTATCAGATGCGTAATTGATATCAAAATAATACCACTTTATCAAATGATTTAATAATTACTAGAGAATATAAGTAAGGCGTTGAAACAAATACGGAAGCATCACGTTTTAAAGAGTTTAATAGACGTTACGTATCTATGTAGCTACTACGCACGTCCTTAACGTCGTAGCCGGTTAAATAATGTTCTGCCAGAGTTCGTCTGCTATAATGAGCAGTCAGCCAAAACTATCACAAACCCTGTTTGGGCCCCAAATTGTGATTTTATCGCGCATGAGCAAGTCATTTTACTTCCACAGACGACAGTTGCATGCGTTTTAGACTATCAACGTAAACATTTGGGGTTTTACCAAAAATAAACTCACTATTTTCGAAGAAAAACGAAACTTACTTGAAAATATATGCGTTAATTTGTATTATGCTGATAAAATACGAAAGCGGTTACAAAACGCTAATATTTAAAAACGTCCGCATAATACTACTGTCCGACAATTACTCGCTAACCAGTACAATTACCCGATCGATCTTGAACAAACAGTACTGGGCCCAGTTTCTCAAAACTAATACGGCCAATTAAGCTAACACCCGTTTAAAATTTCGATGAAGTTATTTATGTAACTGAACTTTACTATTTTTAAATATGAGCTTAGTCTAAATAAATTGTAATGATCAAATAATTTCAAATGTTTGAATAACAAGTTGCATCAAGCCTTGTCATATTTAACAGGCTGTTAGCTTAATTGGACGTTAGAGTTTTGAGCAACTGGGTCCAGTTGATCTATGTTTTTGTGCATTAATTGTACATTGGACTATTTTATAAACGTGATATATTATGTGTAAATGGGTATCTACTAGTTAGAGACATAACGACATAACACATCAAATTCAACAACAGTTATCACTGTCAGAGACATGAATGACGCCCCCCCTCCCCGACAGTGATTGATATTCACAGAGCATATTGTATGATGAACAGGAGTATGCATTATTATCTATCTACCATATCCATTATCCATTTATTGACAAGACAAAGCAGGTGTGGCAATTCTACATCATGTAATAATAAGCCGTCCAATGTGAACAGTGTGATAACTGCATCCCTAGTTTAAATTAAATATAAACGTGATCCCAAGCCAAACGTACTTCAAGGTTCAGTTCGCTTTTCCACATCCCGAAATGATCCAAAAACAAGTGACAACATACGCAGCTTCCCGTTTCCAATTTTTTAATCATGTATACATGCGTTTAGAATAATATAATTGTTATTCATATTCAGTATTCATTTGTTCTAGTATACAACGCAACTCAAGTTATGTAATTAAAGTCGAACACATATTATATTTATTTAATGTATCGATTTTATCGTATAGAGGTTTTCTTAATGGTAATAATTCGTCCGATAACGTCCAGTGTTGATCATCAAGATACAAATACAAAACGTTATAATTATTCCAACTGATAACTCCAATGCACTCCCTTGACGCTACTTGGGATTATCTTGCAGATCTAATATGGCCTACGTACTCGTCGGGATGTAGTAACTACAACTGACAGTTTTATAGATAAACGTGGTCAGCGAATAAAGGTCGTATATCAGGCAATTCATCTTGATACGTTGCTTTGACCTCCGCCCCACTAACAGTAAATTGCATTAAAACAATTAAAGGAATTAATTAGACGTCACATTATAATATATGTCGGGAAGAGCTGACCTATGTTCGCAGTAGGTTAAAGTGTTACACCCAAGATTACAACAAGAATGCTAACAAAACAAACATAAACATTATTGGTTACTTAAAAGTAAATACACATAATAAAATCTACCAAGTTTTAAAAACCTGCGCTTAAACATTGTCCAGTTATTGACAAAACAAGGATTTCGCAGCGTGTCCTCTTTAACATTGACTCTTGACCTTGGATTCAGTGGCTGTATAATCTATAAGGATCATCTAATAGTCCTGACGTATCAACCTACCAAGTTTGAAGAATAGTACGCAGTTTCAACCACTGTTCGGTTATTGTTCAGACAAGGTTTTACAACAATTGGTCAGCTTAACTTCCACCTTGGACCCAAGGGCAAAATAATCAATAGTAATCATCAAATATTTCAAGTTTTAAAAACCTACACCCTGGTTCCGTCATTATATTTTCTAAATTATGTTTTAAAAAAATATTTAAAATATTTACATAGAATGAAAAATTTGCTTGGAAAAAGAAATGAATCTAAAGAAGATAAAAAAAAGAACAATCAACAAATTTATCTTATATATAGTTTCAAATATCTGCTTGGAAAAAACAGTTTCTGAAACAAATATTTCCAATGAAAAAGAGTACACATTAAACTGAATAGGATATGTAATTTAAAATGACTCATTTTATTTATTTCAATAATTATTTTCCACATCCTCGAAACAAATTAAAGTGTATTTTGCATCAGAAACATAAAAAAGTAACGAAACTTTAAAAGAAGGAAGTATTTTTTATTGGAATGGCATTATTAATGAAACATGCATGGTTCAAAGGGTTACACAGGGAGGACGAATGTTCATTTGAAAAAAACAACAACAACAACACAATAAAAACAACAATGTCATATAAAATTATAAATTATCAGTCTTGGATAAGTCGTACAGATCAATATTAGATACATAGAAAACGTCGGATGCCTACCATGCGAATTTCAACGATCAAATAATGCTTGTCATATTATATAATTATTATATTTTATAATGAAATCATGATTTGATTGACTTTGTAATTGTAATGTTAGACTGAATTTACGAAAGGGCAATGATATGTTAATTAGGGAAAAACCCAGGATACAAACAGATAAGGAGCTGAAAAGGAGCAGGGTGGAAAGCTGGACCAATTCATTGAAATTTCCTAATAATTTGATAAATCCAATGTTTTTGTCAATGTAATGTATTTAAATGAGGTTTCAAATATAGTCTATTAATGTTTCATTGAAAAATTGCAAGTTCCTTTAATTTCAAATGATATATAATATTTCTGTGCTGATTAGCCCAGAGGGGCAGCAAGGGAAAACCAACAGGGAGCACCCTGTTATTAATAATACTATTTTGCTCTGGATCTTTCCCTATGTAAATGATATTTTGCTTACTTTTCGCGTTTATAAATAGAATGGCAGAATACAAAGGATATTCCCGGTCGCGTAGTTTTGGTTTAGGTTAGCAATGGCCGCCAATAAAGCCACTGCATATTGGGTGTAGACAAATAGTCTGTAAGATAAAGGAGTACGTTCATATTACTTGTTTGATGACTAAACGACGGCACGAATTTTGAAAATGGATACTGTAAGTGGTAGCTCATTTAATCTTTCGGCACATAATTTCAGATTCAATGTTTCGATCTTCGTTCAATGGTGTTTATCAGTGTATATATTTTGTGTAACTGCAATGTACATGTAAGAAAATTATTGGTTAATGAAGTAAATTGTAAAATATTACTATACGATATTATAATTTTTATCCATAAATTCCTTATACAATTAATAGCACATTAAATATGTGATTAAACTATGTGAACACTTAGACATCAATCCAGAGATGACACAAAATCATATCAAACGTTATATAGTTAAATATTTATTTAGTAATATTATTTGATCCTGATACGGTTATTCTCTTCAACAATAGTGTGGTGAGATATGATTGTAAAAGAACGTATATACCTTAAGCTATACTTAATATAGTAGATAACGACTTAAAAGAGAACAGTTCAATGGGAAAATTATTTGTTGTCACGAATGTCAAACATGAAATAGAATGTAGTGCATAAACAGCACAGTTTACTGATATCCAAAATTCGTTAAAACAATTGTAGTTTTGAAACTTGATGTCAGTCTTGAAATCTTCTGTCATAAGAAGACAAACAAGAAGCAACATCTCCCTAAACGGCGTTTTCTTTAATGAGTTTTCGCCAGTTTTAACATATAGACGCCACACACTCGTTTGTTGATTGTTGACTATTTCTGACAATACAAATCAAAATCTACCGCATTCGTATTTTGTTCGTAGAAAACATTTTGATCCTGAACCAGTGATCATGAATATGCTGTATAAACTGGTTCTTATTAATTTGTTCCTGAATATAATTGTGACGTATCGTGGGAAAACCGGGCACTTTCCGCCGTTTTAAAGTGACTTGTTTTGAAACAGAAAATACCATAAAAGCGGAAAGTGCCGTCCCGGATCAGCATGTGCGGACTGAACAGGTTGATCCGGGACGACATTTTTCGAACTTGCATTAAGCCCGGTTTTCCAACGACATGCCATTTATATATGTAAAAACATCAACACGGAATAACATTAATACGTAATGAATTTCAGCTGCCTGTGTACTTCCCAAACTTGTCTAGCCTCATGTCGGAAGCACTGAGTGACATTGGAGGAGACAAAAACACAGTTAGAAGACGGCGAGGAACGTTTATCAAAAGAGAGCGCGTAGACAAAATAACGGACAAAGTATTGAATATAAACCACGAGTTCTTTCATTTCGGGAGCCAATCGGAAGGAACCACCACACCCGGTCTACAGTCTGACATTGATGCATTGCATAGTAACAACAGTGTGAATATTATGACACTCAATGGGGACTGGGAGGCCGGGATGTGGAACCTTTTGATGCTCAAGGACGAACTTACCCCACAACAGTACTTGTTACAAGTATTTAAAACACATACGTCTGAGCCAGAGACTATTATCTGGGATAACAAGTTTGTAAGGAGAAGTCCCGATGAAATTCTCTACAGCTCTGAACGACACAAGGAAGCAACTGTATTTGATAACTCACATCTCGGAGTAGCAGATAGAAACGGACCTTCGGTGAGTTTTACTGCTAACTGGGACGTTGTGAGTGCTTTTGTCGTTAGCAAGCCTCTTTCTGAAGTATAACATTGGATAGGCAGAGGAAGAGCGGGACACTGGCCGTCTCCCCAGCTACTGGAGGCTGCACGGGTAGCTCCATGTTTCCTAGTACCCTCTGGTCATCCGGACAGTGATTACACAAGGGAAGAATGGCGACTTTCACCGAACCTCATGGAACGTATGTTGATGTTCAGTTTCAAGATGACACAGATTAAATGTTATATTATGTTAAAGATGATTAAGAAATCGTTGTTTAGCAAACTTGTTGGAAATGGTCTCACCAGTTTCCATTGTAAAACGAGAATGTTCTACACCATAGAAAGCACCCGTACATGTTTGTGGAAGGAACATAACCTTATGTTTCTAGTTTCTTTATGTTTACAAACACTAAAGAAATGGTTACAATGGGGATTTTGTCCATATTTCATAATACATGCTGTGAATCTATTTGATGGAAAGTTATCAAGGAGGCAACAGAGACGTCTTTTAAATTATGTAGAATTAATGCTAAAACATAATCTGAAGGAACTTTACTTAATTGATATAGATGATCTAGGTCTGAGGATGCGGGCATTAGGTGCTGGAACATACAGACGTGTATCACTGCACACGAGTATTTGTTTAATGTTGGAATTCGAACGCCTGAAACATTTGTTGGTTGCATATCATATCCAGATACATGCATTTTGATGTCCGACAAATTTCAGCAACAAGCATTGATCATGAAATACTATATACTGTCTCCACAATAACAGATTACTGCAAAAATTGCAAATTCAAACACCTTGCTTTAGAATGCATTAAATATCTGCTTTGCTTACAAACGTCAATGATATCATCCGATTGCATAAGAATAAGACATTCATGTAGCTTCGAAAGTATTAGCGGCTTCCGCAATTCTATAAATACAGATGTGGCGTCTACTCGCCTTAAGCTAGCATCTGCGTTATACTGCAGTGGACATCTTCACTCAGCAGCTAGTGTGTTGGTTGACGCAGTGAGGAAGTACCACAGTAACGTCAAGGCAGTGTGTGGATGTAGAGCAAAAGATGGAGACACAGATATGATATCAGGTAACTGTGACAACGGATTCAGTGAACCACCATTCGCATTCTGTGTCAAGTTTGTCAGACAAGAGGCGTACTGTGCTCCATATATACTGTGGTATGAAATGAATCGTTTCATGACACGAGAGGAAATTGCACAGAGAGATAGTATCGATGAAGAATGGATGGACACTGCTGAGGTGGCTGCTCGTCCGTTCCTTCACTATCTGCAGTATCTCACGTATGGAGGACTCGGTGAACGTGACAAACAGTTACATGCAATGGGACTACTCGAGTCTTATATATGTGACACAACAAACGAAGTCAATCTGTATCACGCTGAGACAGCACTGAACTTGCTTGGTCACTGCTATGAGATGGAAGGAGTCTACGACTTGGCATTACATTACTACGATGAATCGTTGAGTTGGTACGATACAAACAATGCAGCTAATTTGCATATCAAGCGCATCCTGGGCCGAATACGTCCTTAAAATCGAGTACAGCATCTTCTGGTCCTTCGATATTGATTTATAGCCTGATGTTCAAGTTATATTGAAAATTATGTTAAATGTATAATCAGTTATGATTAGGGATGGGACCGAATACTGAAATCAATATTCGAATATTCGTTTTAGGTATTCGAATATTCGTTTTGTAAATACTACTATATACGGCACCCTGTCCGAATATTTACCAATCCGAAATATGTATACTACGTGTACGTCGTTGTTTTACCTTGTTTCAGTGGTAAATGAGCGATATAACTTTGTGAGTGTTAGGCAAATATAAAGAAATGTAAGATATTGTTAAATGTATTGTTAATTAATGTGTTAATCGTTCCTTTTTTTTCAGAACCATGAAGCTTGTATCTGCTGTGCAGATTACACGTTGCCTGGGTTTAGTCTAATGACCGCATAAAGTACTTCCAAGCACGTGATGGTGGCATTGTTTAATAATAAAGACTCTTGCACAATATACGGTGTTGATATAATGGAGAATAATTTACAAGTGATGTAGAGTAAGATTGACCAGATCATGCTAATTTTGTTAAAGAAATTGACTGGCTGATAATGGAATCATTTTGATTGGTTTACTTAGAGAGTAATTGTAATTTACTGTAAACAAGTTAACCGTATAGATGTCACTTAAGGATAATAAACAACAATGTGCGCCTTGTGCAAACTGCGAAACCGTTATCAAAACATGGCCCAGTTTTGATATTTATGGATACAAGCGTCATATTCGCGCCTCCTACAAACCGTTAACTCGCGGCCCTTGTACACACGTGGCCCACCTGCCAATTATCAATTGTCGTTAATTGGACATGTTTAGCATGCTAGGCAGGAAATACGACTGGAATTAATGTTAACTTTGCAATCAAACTTGAAAAAAAAAAGATTTGTTTAAAGAAATTTTGTTCTTTAAATAAATGAGAAAATCGAATATTCGTATTCATTTTTTTATATTCGATTATTATCCAATATTCGAATATTCGAGTATTCGGTCCAATCCCTAATTATGATTTTTATTATTCAAACATGAACACAATTGGATTGCCTACAATAAGTGATAATGATAATCAAGACCAATGTCGAATCTCGACAAATACGAACGTGTGAGGATCGGCATGCATTGACCGTTCCACGGCCGTGACCCCATAGTGTTTAATCTAGAAGGGCAGAGGGGCATGGCACTTGACTTTGAAAAAGGGCGTTTTGTGCGCGGTGACACAGTTAATAAGGGCATATCAGGTTGCTTTTTTCCTGAATTAATTCTTCAAATCAGTTATGAAATTGTATATTACTGACTGATTCATTTTATCTGCTTAATTATGTTTTAAAATCAAACAAGTACATGTATTCACAAATTTGAATTTTCCAATAGTATTGCTGTTTATTATTGTTAAGTTATATTGCTGTTGCATTATTTATTTCAGAAAAGTTATCAATTCATTGTTCATAAGTATTTCCAAATGTGCAAATTGGGCAATCATGCATGACTTTGAAAAAGGGCGTTTTGTGCGCGGTGACACAGTTAATAAGGGCATATCAGGTTGCTTTTTTCCTGAATTAATTCTTCAAATCAGTTATGAAATTGTATATTACTGACTGATTCATTTTATTTGCTTAATTATGTTTTAAAATCAAACAAGTACATGTATTGACAAATTTGAATTTTCCAATAGTATTGCTGTTTATTATTGTTAAGTTATATTGTTGTTGCATTATTTATTTCAGAAAATTTATCTATTCATTGTTCATAAGTATTTCCAAATGTGCAAATTGGGCAATCATACATGAAAAACTTTTGAACAACTGTCAAACTAAAACTGTTTATGGGCATGTCGAAATCATGCTTATTAAATACTTATAAGTTCTAACCTGGCCCAGTTTTAATCATTTTTATGTTTTGCGTTGTGTTGTATGTATTGTCCTGTATTGTATAGGCAATAGGTCACTTCCCTCAAATAAAGGACCAGCGGATGGTAATAAGGGTTGCTCTCCTGGTGATGTCTCTGAAGTTTCATTATTCCTATATTTCATGAATAACCTGTATACAAATAGACGAGTTTCACATTCCCATGTTTAGCGATTATCACGACACAGTAATTTATCG
The DNA here is from genome assembly GCA_027627225.1 of Congeria kusceri. NCBI lineage: Eukaryota > Metazoa > Mollusca > Bivalvia > Myida > Dreissenidae > Congeria > Congeria kusceri. The sequence goes on from CM051039.1 coordinate 19,291,457, forward strand.
GCAAATCGAGAAAGAGATTGAAATGATAGTGGTTGATATTGGTTGCATGGCGGTCATTCAAAGTTTATTACTTATAAAATGTTATAAATATTCGCAAATTGTACTTCTTAACAAACAGTCAGGACATGGTACATAATGTAATTATGATATACGATATTAGAGTGTCAGTTTAATTAGTACATCGTTGCTAAAATGAACAAAAGAGGTACTTACTCTGAGACTGACTTCTTTTAATTGTCCACACCTTGCCTAATAAATCATTAGACCATAATCTTGTATAACACATAATCATAATTATGTAACCAGAATGTAATATATCTAGGTCCTAATCTTAAAATAACATGTGGCACAATTCGTGAAGAAATACACGGGTCATTGTTTCTGCAGTTTGGCAATTATAGACTTATTTAAATCATTAAAAATTAAAGATCTTAATATAAAAATGTTTGAAAAGGTAACATAATCATAATGTCAAACTCAGTTTCGTTCGCATATTTGGCTATGTTGTGATCGTTAATAACTTATTTGTTCACATTATAATTTAACAATTTGAAACCTATCCACGTATTCATAATTCTGCTATACACGTATTCATAATTCTGCTAACAAAACAGATACTACTTGATTGAAAAGACAATCAGCATTATAATAGTTTAATCGACATTTTTCTCCGCTGAACAGCAATTTCCTTTATTGACAGTTACAGCCAATAGTCAGCCTCGTTCTCGATTCACTTTATCACGGGAGACAACTCATTCAGTACTCGATAATGGGAATGTGGAAGGGGTCTATTATGATTACCTTTGCAAGAGCTACATTGTATATTATGAGGAATTTTAAAAGAACAGATACAAAATTAAAACTGTTAAATAGACACATCTTTGTTATTAAAAACCACTGAATCCACATTGGGTATAAATTAATTATTAAAATATTTTGCTAGTTTTATATAGTACTTTATATTGATATGTCGTCAAAAAAACGTAGGAACCAATGTCCGCCTGTGTCAAAATAAGCGTAGGAACCATTGTCCGTAGGAACCAATGTCCGGATACCGTCAAAAATACATACTGAGCCATATATATGTACATCTCGTTAAAAAGTGTGTTTTCGTTTACTCATAACTTTGTAACATGAAATCTTGTTTTATTTAGAAACCATTGTTATTAAACAAGAGCTACCCGAACAAAAACTATACAATTGTTGATTTGTTTTGACAGTTGCTACCAACGAGGAACAAAATGGATCGAAGGATATTCAGAAACCTTTAGTGTAAAGTTTAGCGCAAGAGTGCATTGAAGTAATTTAGGTCGTCGACATAATTGCGATCTAATTCAATTTAAAGGTACTCGTTCAAAGATTGCTTTCTGATTTTGAATAATAAACTTCATTAAACGTCTTCTCGAAGTCTTCTCGAAGAAAAACATCCTGCTTAGTGCCATCGTAACAGAATATAAATATCCCTTGTCTTGAACTAATTGCTTGACAAAATTTGTTTATTTTTGCTTTTTATTTTTGGGATATAATATAACACTAAATAAAATGAAATAAAGGAAAACTTTCAATTTGCCAATTATATATACATTAAAATAATGTAAATAACGTTAATTATTTTGGACAATCTATTTTCTGTTGATCTCCGGTATATTTTTTTTCTCATAAACATAACTGAACAATAAAATCAAGCGTTAAGTAAAGCAAAAATAATGTCTGAAAATATGTTGTTGTTTTTCTAAATTTTAAACTTCGTAGCCATTGATGAATGTTGCCTTCACGCGCCTTACAAGCTTTCCACCAATAAGCTTGATGCATATACATGTGTACGAGGTTCACCGTTGATACAATGAGTACAATGATAATTATCTTATAATTGACACTTGTGAAATCGTCTTTTACTGCACATTTGACAATACAATACGCAGGGTAGCGTCTTAGAACTGTGCAATTCCCGTGTCTTAAACTATCTAACGTAGCTCTACAAATACGTCTTCTGGAGCAATGGCAATATGGGAGAGAATCTCTGTGCACTCGATACAATTCAAGACATACACGAACCAAAATTCTTATTATTTATTTTCTTTCTTTTTGCACTTTTACGATAAAAAATATGTAATATTTGATTTCCGGATTATTGTCAAATATTTATTGTAAAATACAATGCAACAATGCGTTGACAGAAGGCACTATAGAAACATTTTACTCTGAATTTCTGGTTGAACGCCTCAATGCCGGCCTTGGGTGAGATCAGATTACTACTACTACTACTACTATTACTACTACTACTACTACTACTACTACTACTACTACTGCTGCTACTGCTACTGCTACTGCTACATCTACTACTACTACTACTACTTCTACTACTACTACTACTACTACTACTACTACTACTACTACTACTACTACTACTACTACTACTACCACTACTACTACTAGTACTATTACTACTACTACTACTACTACTACTACTGTTGCTATTACTACTACTACTACTACTACTACTACTACTACTACTACTACTACAACTACTACTACTACTACTACTACCACTACTACTACTAGTACTATTACTACTACTACTACTACTACTACTACCACTGTTGCTATTACTACTAGTACTACTATTACTATTTCTACTACTACTTCTACTACTACTACTACTACTACTACTACTACTTATACTATTACTACTACTACTACTACTACTACTACTACTACTACTACTACTAATAATAATAATAATAATAATAATAATAATAATAATATTTTTTTTAAACTGTTTCAAATTTTCCAAATCGAAATTGAAACTAAACATTAAAGACTATTTTATGACTTGTAATCGATCAATGAATAATTTCAAAGTTAATATGTTAATAAAAGAAATAATGAATACCTTTCGTTCGTTCGTATTTGACAATGTATTTATCAGCCAACCGATATCAAAGTTAAGGTGTTCTATTGTTTACGGGGATTTCCATTGACGTAGTGCACTTGTCATTGTGTTAGAATGGCTGAGTTTTGCAGGACACCTTATAATAATAATAAGAAGAAGAAGAAGAAGAACAATAATAATAATAATAATAATAATAATAGTTTAATCAAGATTTACATACCAAGTAGAAAATACATTATTTATCTAAACTTTTTTACATGTTAGCTTATTTGCGTATGACAAACTGTATTCCATGATATTATTGTTTGAAATAAAGCACTCGTAGATTTTGATTATTAGCATAAACCTACTACAGGGTACGCTTTTTAGACATAAGGAGCATGCTCCCCCAAATAACATATCCAGTAGACATATCATGGTACTTGGATAATTCTTTTTACGACGTATCATCTTTAATACAACATATTGACATATAAACATATTTGTAATAAAATCACCATGGCCATCAATGTTCTCTAAGGTTTTATTTGTTCGATTATTGCACATGTAATGTTATTCTGGTACCAGATCTTTACTTACTTCGTGGTCAAGGACTGGCATCACCCAAATTTCCTGTGGTAACACCGGTTAAATCAAGATGGCTGAGGTACGTTACTTTCTATAGGCAATTTTAAACGAGCTTGATACTTAAGTACTTCTTTACATGTCGTTGTTATATCGTTCCGCCTTTCATTCAACCTTTGTCTTATCTTTTTATATGCATACTTGCCATTTCAGTATAAATTGTAGTTTTGTTAAAAGCTCACCCAAATTAACTTGATGTCTATTTCGGATATTCGGATAAGTGTTCAGGAACTAATTCAGTTTAAGCAGATAATGCGTATTGGTAGTTAATTTGATTTCTAATAATGCTATAAAGACCAATCTAGTTACTGATTATTAAGTTAGTGTTAAAGTAAGAAGTATTACAGCAAACATAAATGTGTATTGCGTCAAAATTTCAGAAGTATTACATTTGGAAGTACATTAACAATGTAGATCTAGTTAGTAGTAGTTGATGCTAGTAGAACTTACTGTATAATTCTTGTTTTTGTATTTGTTTTCAGGTTGCTGATTCATTTAGAAAATACTGGATTCATTTTGTGTGCATAGCTGGCCAACTGTACTGGCAATTCAAAGGATCTTGAAATTGACTGTTATATATTTAAAAAAAAAGTTCTTCTGCACAGTGTTGTTTTTTATTTATGTTTCATTATTACCATTATTAATTAACAAATCATATACACCTTAGATTATTATGATTAAGAATGTGGAAAAGTAGGCATGCCTTACAGAGAAAGGAAATTACAATTGATTTATACAGTTAATGAAAATGCCTTGAAACTTATAGCTGAAACACTGTACATGTCACTCTTAATACAGTGATATGACTGGAAATATTGACTAAATCATTTTATGTACAAGACTTATGCCAGCTTATAAGTGATATTATTTGGCTATACATATAATTAACAACTTTTAATTAAACTGTTTAAACCTTTATTTGATTTATAATTTCAAATCAAACAAATAATAACACAGTTAATTCACACATATATTCTTATGTCTTTTCTAAACCAAAACATCTACATATATATTTCTGGTTAATAATGACACAATGCTAATGTACATGACTGCAATAAATGTTCTTCAGTGAAATACAATTGTCAATTTACTGCATACAATATATTTTAATGACTGAACATGTTTACTTTCACAATACATGTATACATGATGTGAAGTATTACTTATATATATTTGCAAATCAACCATTTCAACTGTATACAAATAATGGGCATAATCATAAAGTTAAATATCTACATTAAAATACATTAAAATAAGTTTACTTTCACCTTTCAAAAGGACAACACATGCTTGGAGTATGTTGCAAAGCTTGTAAGATGTCCTCATTATTGCTTTGTTTGCTACACACGGTTAATATTCACATTTTATAACTTACTTATACACAATTTTTATTGTAGAAAGTTGTTTTTTTGAAATTTGACAATTTATAATCTCATGATAAATCCACTAAATACAATAGTAATCACACAGATGAAACAGTGAAATTTCTGTTTATGAACTTTCTTGTCTTGTGAAGTTGGAAGAGATCAGTATCACACGTATTGTGGCTTTTTTTCTGTTCTTTCTATCTTCTAACTGTTGTACTGATGCCTTGCAGTGGAAACCGCGCGCTGAAAAAAATATAACAGTTAACATAAATTATTAATATCAATAAATTAATCATTTATTTATTTATGGTTTGTTTGACCAATTCATATTATTTTAATAAGGATAATGGTTTTTATTAACATAAGATTGAAATGTATCATTTGTTGTTAATTATTTAAAATAATAAAAGATTGCATTTAAAGATATATAAATAAGCATTACTAGATTTCTGGTGGATTGTATTCAATAGTAAACAACACGTCCGAATATCCGAAATATATGTATGGATGTTCAGACAGTTTATTCAGTATATTTAATCGATATACGTTCAACGAGATAAAAATCACTAAAAGATCGCGATATACTAAAATGAAATATGACGTTTGGTTACAACGTCATGCAAAACGAACGCAAACAATTTAGAAAACGATGTTTTTATGTATGACATACCGTTAGTCTGCAATATTGTATTGTCCATGAGTAATCGGCCATGGATTGGTTGACGTCAGACTAATGTAATGTTAGCGAACACGTAATTGGTTCAATTATATAGGTCGGGTAGAGTTTTAAAATCAATAGTACGATGGCTGATAACCAGAAGGTACCAACTGCTATTGATTCGAATGGAAGTTAGCACTTTCTTTTTTTTTCACCCCCTCCCTCCCGATTTATATACAATACGTAATAAACGATCTATTGAAATATATTCAAATGGATTGGAAACACGATATATATAATACTTACGTAAAATAAACTCCAGGGGCGGTTCAAGGATTTCGGGTTAGGGGGATAGGGCGTTGATCGTGCAGTTATTTATTTTTATGAAAGATATGTGATTTTCAAATGTTATGTAAAGGTTTGTGGCCCACACTGCTTTATTTTATAATACATATAATCACATCATACCTAAAATGCAATGTGTGTCCTTCACACAAATCATGTTGTTTTAATAAATAAATTATTGTAAAAATAAAACCACTTTGGTGTGTTAATAAGCAATGTATCATAGTAATGACGTCACTAACAACAGTTTCTTTGGCTGAATTTGTGTAACATGTGGTTAAGCATTGTCATAAAATTTTGACCTCAAACAATTGCACCGGAGCACATTAGTAATACAATAATGCGTTGAGTGTGGAATGACACCTTAACAAATTATCAAAGAAAACATATCACCATAAACAGATAAAAATACAGTTTTGGCATTTATTTACAAGTGACAATATAGGTTTTCAACTGGATAGACGGACAGTGAAGTTACAAAAGATATAGATATTATGTTAAACAAGCAAGTCAATTGGATGGAAAAGTATGGGAAGGAAACATGAGGACACATAGAAAATTATGCAAGCCATCCTTTTATAGGAAACGCTGTCGGACACTCATTAATATATTTTTTATTCACTCACGCACAAGGATCAGGCAGAACTAAAATTGTATCCAGTGCAGTGGACATTATGATGAGAATAGAAGATATAAGCGAATGGCGTAAAGACGTGATATATAATGACGTTGTGTGGGCCGCATCGCTGCACATTAAGTTCCAGAAAACTATATACTTCATTGTTTTTGAAGATACACACATACTCTTTTGACAGGATTTGTAAGATGCATTACTGTAAGTAAAACAACGATGATTTTAAATATTCTTGTTTAGTTGTCTTCGCTAGAAGTCAAGTATACGCTATTTTGTGACAACCCTCGTATTGTTGAAAGACTACAAACTGCAACCATTTCCTCAATGTGTGCAAACATAACAACAATAAAAACATAAGGTTATTGTCCCTCCAAAACGAAGTGTGCGTTTTTTTCAAGGGTGGAAAGCATTAACGTTTTGCAATGGAAACTACTGATAGCCTCGTGTTCAATAAGCGTGAATAAAGATTTCTTAGTCATCTCTAAAACAATATAACATTTAATCTGTGTCACGTTGAAACTAAACATCGACATTCTTCTATGAGGTTCGGAGACAGTCGCTACTCTTCCCGCTCGTAATAATGTACCAGCCCGGTCACATAACTTGTGTGGGGAAAAATATTCCATAATTCTCTTTAAAGCTAAATACTCAAATTAGATGAATATACATTATATACTAGAACAGGAATATGTAAGTGGAAACAGTGTAGTGCACTAAACCAAACAATCAAAAATATTTCACCATAATCAAGATCATGGACACCTGTTGATAACCGTATTCTGTTAACGTTATAAATTAATTATGTGTAATTGATGAAAAGCTCGTTACTTAAACACGACTAAACCGTCTACATAAACTATCAGGGTGTTCCCAAATCAAAAATTAGCAATGCGCCGTCGATACAAAAGAAGAATGTCATTGTGAATCCCAATAAAAACCCGCACAACCAAGTTTCGATTTCAATTGAAACGAATTTGTGAACGAAAGGTAATTAGCATACATTTATTATAATTGTAATTGTTTTTATTGTGATTATTATTGTTATTATTATTATTATTATTATTATTAGTAGTAGTAGTAGTAGAAGTAGTAGTAGTAGTAGTAGTAGTAGTAGTAGTAGTAGTAGTAGTAGTAGCAGTAGTAGTAGTGGTAAGCGTTGTAGTAGCGCGCTGGACTGTCAATCCGGTGATCGTGAGTTCGAACCCCAGCCCGGTCACATAACTTGTGTGGGGCAAAAAATATTCCATAATTTTCTTTAAAGCTAAATATTCAAATTAGATGAAAATACATTATATACTAGAACTAGAATATGTAAGTGGAAACAGTGTAGTGCACTAAACCAAACAAACAAACATATTTCACCATAATCATGATCATGGACACCTGTTGATAAACATATTCTGTTAACGTTATGAATTAATTATATGTAATTGATGCAAAGCTCGTTACTTAAACACGACTAAACCGTCTACGTAAAATATCGGGGTGTTACCAAATCAAAAATTAGCAATGCGCCGTCGATACAAAAGAAATATGTCATTGGAAATCCCAGTAAAAAACCCACACAACTAAATTTCGATTTCAATTGAAACGAATTTGTGACTGAAAGGTAATTAGCATTCATTTATTATAATTGTAATTGTTTTTATTGTGATTTTTATTGTGATTTTTATTGTGATTATTATTATTATTATTATTGTTGTTATTATTATTATTATTATTATTATTTTTCATGGTGAGTATCAATTAAACACCTTTACTTTACAGTGCACAAATTGGTTATGGTGTTTAACTCAAGCATAAATCACGTATTGGTTGATACCATAACTATATTTTCAGTGTGATAATGTTACAGCAGTTTAAAATTGATTCCAGTACGGAAATAAAAAATATTCATCCTGACATATTTGATATATTCAGGCATTAAAGTCGGTGTGAGGTTAATGTTTCCGAGTTATATGTAATTTTTAAACATATCAACGCCTGAAAAATTATTACATATTATATTATATTATATTGGTCAAATTATTTATATTTTAACATTTATTTGAAAGACAAAGCGACATCTTATTTGTTTTGAGTGATAATAATTCATATACACTAAGTGTAATTTATAGAAAGCTGTACTATAGTCAGCAAAGAATTATCCAATATTTTACAATATTGTGATAGTAAAAGATAAATGGAATGAATATGAATTAATTGTGTGAGGTACTAGCTGTAACGTAGTTCAATCAATTTACAATATCGATCGCTTCTAAATACGAGGAGTTTTGAGGGAATTTCCATTGACGTAATGCGTTTCGGATCAATAGATTTGACAATTTACATATAAGAGTAAAAATGTTTGTAGAAATGAGTGTAGATTTCTTGGTGGGATTTATTGACTGGGTATGAGATTTTATATACGTTTCTATTATTACCCTTATGTTAAGAGATCAATAAACAACCCGGTTGCTCTTATAATTATGCAGATTTACAAACTAGAACATGTGTTTATTACATATAACACATCAGGGTTTGTGATATCAACTACTGTCTTGTTGATGGAAATATTGGGAGTGCTGATTTCTACCGTATTCAATAGTTTGTTTCATTACAAGTATAAAAAAAATAGCGTAAACAATACAAGTTTACATCACCCAACGTTGGGGGAATATTGTCTTTATCAAACTACACATAATTTTACATGGCTAATACTATATAAACGTAATGACTGTTTAGGGTGTACAGACGTTCATAGGCAAATAACAGTCAGAAGATGGACAAAAGAGACCGCAAACCCAAACCACGCAGATCGATGGCAGGAACTGAAGCAGGAGTGAACGCAACTGTATGTACCGATATACGTAAATTACATAAGTGTAAGAGGTACCTAAGACATAATTAGTATAGCACATTTTAATAATTCACTAAGTTTGTAAACTACAGAAGAAATGCAGACCCATTTTAATAATTCACTAAGATTTTAAACTACAGAAAAAATGCAGAGCTACATAAAATATGAAAATGATTTCTTATATTAAATTTAAAAGCAGAGTTGTCGTTAACACTGCAGACACAGGCATTGTTAATACTTTGCCTGAGTTGTATCGCCAGAAACGAAACAATACCCTATATTGAATGGCATATGCATAGCAGGTTATTCGTACTGTGTGTGGGATGGTGTACAAAACGCTTAAGTATTACATCCACACAAGGCTGGTATAACAATATAACAATTCTATGAAAATCAATTCAATAACATAACCGTCGGATCTGAACTTGGTATACATTAACTCCGAATTCGTGACTTTCTATGTTTCAGTTAGGAGCCCCGAATGTGCATGAAACACGACTGGAAGTAGATACACATGTTCTAAAGATCGCACCATATGCACAGGTATGCAATCTTCTGAGTCTGACCGAGTTTTCTATTATTGAGAGAATCGTAAACTAATCGGTTAAGCATTGGTGACAATCGGTCGGTATGAAATAAAAATGATTACACAAATCTGCACGCCTGCTTAAACTTCTACTATGCATATGTCTACTGTGTTTATGTAACGTACGTGTCATCTTCTCTACCGAGCTTATTAAACGCATTTGTATTTGTGTTAAGTTCTTCTTAAAATGAATGCATATTAAAATACATTATGATAAGTAACAAAGTCATATTATATCTTGGGACACACATAATATTTGAAATAATTTTGTTTGGTCCCTTAATATTGTGACACAATTTAAATTTCAAAGAGATTTGTCCCGAAAAAACTTAAATACTATTGGACACTCAAATATGATTTATAGCTCGACTATTCGAAAAATATGTGAGCTTTCCTACTACCCCCGGCGTCGGCGTCCGCGTCTGAATTTAGTTTTATTCAAAAGTCTTGTAACATTTACTAAACAACTTTTAACAAAACTACATAGCTATTCAAATGAAACGTGGAATATACGTTTGTCATCATTCCAGTGTCAGGGGCATTATTCCTCATAACTCTGCTTTGTATTTTGACAGAGTTATGCCCCTTTTTCACATAGATTTTCTGGTTAAAGTTAATATTCAAAAGTGTTGTAACTTTAATTCTACAAAAGCTATTTACTTGAAACTTGGAATATACCTTTGTCACCAACTCCAGTATCAGGGTGAACATTCCCCATTACTCTATTTTGTATTTTGATAGAGTTATGTCCCTTTTTCACATAGATTTTCCTTTTAAAGTTTATATTCAAAAGTATTGTAATTTCAAAACTACATGAGTTATTCACTTGAAACTTGGAACAAACCTTTATCATCAATTTTAGTACCAGGGGCAACATTACCCATAACTGTATTTTGTATTTTGGCAGAGTTATGCCCACTTTTCACTTAGATTTTCTGTTTAAAGTTTATATTCAAAAGTTTGGTTACTTCAAAACTACAATTCAAAAGTGTTGTAACTTCAAAACTACATAAGTTATTCACTTGAAACCTGGAACTAACCTTTGTCATCAACTCTAGTAAAAGGGGCAACATTAACCATAACTATGTTTGTATTTTGACAGAGCTATGTCCCTTTTTTACATAGATATTCTGGTTTATATTTAAAAGTTTTGTTGCTTCAAAACTACATAAGTTAAGTAAAAGTCGGACGCACTCAAAATTTGCCGGTTGTGTCCGTCGGACCGACGGTTTTCGGGAAGTCTGCTTCAAGTTGTCAGGTACTGGCATAAGTATGTGCACTTAGTACTGCTAAACCGTTTAGATTGGGTTAGCTTGCCCAGGAAAAGTGTGAGTAGGTTAACTGACCGCCGTGATATGACTGAAATATTGTTAAAAACGGCGAAACATTCAAATAAACAAAAATAAACAAACAAACAAACTAGTTTTTAATTTTCTACATATTTTAAATTTGTAAAAGACTTTCGCAACAAAAAGAAAATAATTGGGTTAATTTCTCGTTTTGATTCATTATTTATTTATTGTATTTATGTTAGGCTAAAAAAAATAATCAATTGTTTATCAGGCACTTTTTCAAAAAATCAGGAGGGAGGGCGAATGTTTTTTTTTATTGAAGTACGTTTTTTTTAAATATTTGTTTTCCTCCTCTTTTCTATTGGCACTATGTAATGGCTTATTAAAACAAGTAAATAAGTACAGATTAAATACAATTAATTTTTTTAATAACAACATAATAATCCCTTTTTATAAAATTCTAAACATAGATTTATTAATCACAAACGGTTATTTATCCAAGCTAACGTAAAAAGGCAATCAATCTGAATGTTCATAAGTAACGCAAGTGCCGTCAAATTGATATACCATCAGCATTAAAGTACTTCTATTTATATAATTTAACTTTTCGCAATTCATTTTATATAAATAAATGTCAGAAATAGGAAATATTTTAGCAATAAAAAATAATTTTTGGAAAGGAAAATCAACACTTGTCAAAGTAGCTGACATTTTCGTTTGTTTCCTTAGGACTTTTATGGACACAGATTTTCTTAAACAAATATGGAATGGATGAATGCTATTACACAAGCAAAAGCATCTACGAAACAAAAGTTTAAATCAACAAATAGACGATATTTATAAAGGTTCCCAATCGAAAATGACTTTTTTATTAAAAATGTACACAGTATTTCACAATGTGTGTATATCCGATTTATATACACGTAATTCAATCAGACAGGAAGAAAGTTACAGGAAATACCGAATTCTCTACCGGATTACTCTTCTTCCGCTATGTTTAAATGCAGATTCGTTTAATTTTAAGCAGGTGCCCATGGGATCTAATTTAATACATCGTAACTTTAGTAATAGTTCTTATGAACATTTATAGTGTTTATTCGTCTGAAATCTGTCTCTTATTTACGAAAGTCATTGTTCAAAACACTTGGTACGAACGGAATATCATATAATGTACATGCTGGTTTACTCCAGAGTCATACAGAAAATAGACGATAGCAAGTTACCAAAATGTTAATAATTCACAGATTTCAATGCGTAGTTTTTATATTTTGTTGGATAACATGCCCATAAAAAACACTTTCTGCAAAGTTTTATTTTTATTTTAACATATTTCTGGACTGCTTCTTTAACATCCGGGCGATCTTTTTGGGCATTAAATCGAATTCGTGGCGGGACATAAGAAAACGTTGCGGCGCTGCCCGAGAAACAAATCATTACCTTTTAATAGCCTTATAAGATACTATTTTCAATCAATAAATATAAATTATTGTTAATCATGAAGTTAAAGTCAATGGTTAAAAGTTAATGAAACACACGTATACAATGTATTGCCAAACAAAGTAGTTAAAAAAAGATCCATTAAATATCACTATTCTATTTTGGCCATTGTTGTTTACGTAAACACGAACACAAAAAAGGCTACACAGGTACCCTATTTAAAGTCTAATATTTTCAAACAAGTTCGGTGACCCATTCTTTTTATTTATGTTTTGGTGTCAGAATACATTGGTGCATGTGTCTGCTAAAATTTAAGAAAATCTGTCATTTGGAACAAAATATATTGATGGTTGATAAATGACGTTTCAGAAGGTATTATTAGTACCCATTTGATCAACTTTAATGTCCAGCAAATTCATTATTTTAACAGTAAATGAAGGTAAAGCGTTTTTTAACGAAATACTCGTGTACGTATATTGCCAAACAAAACATGTAAAAACATATAAGTTGAAAGAACCATAACGTGTTGTTTAAATAAAAGCTCTCCTTTATACTTAAAGCATTGGTAAAAAATCAAAACTGAAAAAGGGGCTTCCACAGGTACCGTATTCAAAACCTAATAATTCCGGAAAAAGGCCGGTGACCCCTATTTTTATCACTGTTTTAGTTTCAGTATACAATGACACATGTATATGGAATTTTCTTTTTACAAAATATGTTGTTTGGAACAAAAGATATTCGTATATTTGATAATTTATTAATGTTTTCACAGGCATATTAAATGCATATTTAGCCTCATGAACCGTCCATTAAAAGTCATTTTTTAAATAGTAACTGTAGATAAAGCGCATTTTATCATTAAACTGCACTTGTATATTGCCAAACGAAACATTAAAAAAAAGATGCATTTCAAAATATCCGTCCTTGTTTGAACATGAACGCTTTATATAATTGAACATAGTCACACAAAATGAAAAAAGGGCTTCGACAGGTACCGTATTTAAACCCTAATATTTTCGGAACAAGGCCGGCGACCCCTAATTTTTAATTTAAGACTGTTTTAGTTTTAGGATACATTGGCACAATGAAAAACACTGTTGCGAACGTCTATAATAGGGTTTCTTTGACAATTTTTCATGTTTGTGAAAAATGAAATTCTACGGATTTTTTTTTGCAAACACAAATTATTTTGAATAACAAAGACTCAAATATGATATAATGAAATTATAAAACATATACGAAATCGTATTGCTTTCACCGGGGCTAGAACCCACGACCTATTTATCAGTTTTTTACGCTGAACTCTTGGCCAGTCAATCTACTGTACATAAGGGAACAATATACAAGTGGCATTTTTTAAATGTCACCGAAAGATTACTCTTACTTAATTGTTCCGCGTTATAGATGCTTTATAAATATATACATTTGAACACATGATTACCAAGGGTATTATTTCGATTCTGCAGTATTTCTTTTATTTTTGGAATCTGTGACAAATATTGTGCAAATCATCTATTTGCCAATCTCAAAACAGGACTATTTGAATAAGTTATTTGTAGTTTTTGAAGTTAGCCGAGATAAGCAATTTATGCAGTAAGAGGATTGAGCGTGAAACTATTGTATCTAATAAAGAAGTGTTGAGTAGATACAACAGTTTCACACTCAAGCCTCAATTAGGAACACAATTTCTGGAATTATACGTCATAGGCAATTGTGGCATTAACCTCAAATAAAAGACCTGCGGATGTAAATGAGGGTTTCTGTCAGGTAATGTTTCTTTATGTTGCCTTATAATACGACATGAAAAAGATATTCAATAGTTATTGTCCCAATACTATATTTTGTAAAAGAAATAATATATTATTCTTTTTTAATCGTCCGTATACATTTTTATTATGCAATAATGTATTGTTTTAACGAGCACATATCGGTGATAACCAATTGTCTACAGATGTGTTAATTTACATGTAGTTAGGCGCGTGTGAGTGCAGGATTTTTACCGATCGTTTCCCCAGTGCCTGTTTTTGGGGGAAATTAAGAAAATGAAATGTGGTAAAAAACAACGTGTTTTTTGTAGTGAAACCCCTTGAAAATATTAGTATTATTAATATCTGGACCGTGATAAAACGATCACACCTCCCAATGATACATGAAAAACCAAAATACTTTACGTTAACATAAGTTTTATACAAGTTGTCAGGCAAATTAAACAAAGTAACAATGTACAAATTAATTGCTGTGATAATCGGAAATTATTTCGTATCATTCTTAAGTAATATACCCTACGTTTACTTCCAGTTATCTAATACAAAAACAAGTAAAATACTGAAGCATTTATACCGTGTATCCCAAGGAAAAGAAATCTTCAGGGAACGTACAGCGCATTTTAAATAAGGATGACTTTTTTGATAAAATTTCATATGTATTTCAAACCTGTTACAAATTCGTCTGCTATATTTTTGGGATATTGCGCCTACTCATTTGTGACTAGTGTAGTGGAAATTTAGCTTATATTAGCCTATGGAATGTTAGGATTTATTCATTTGGGACTACTGGGGGGAAATTTTCACAACATTTGATTGAATATTCAGGAAGGCCAAAAGTTTGGTTAAACAGCTACGACACATTAATGGGAGCAATGCACGCTTGGTATTTATAGAGTGCGCCACTAGGCTAAACAAAAAAGTCATTTCATTCTATAAATGAATATAATATTCTGTTCGTGACATACAATGATAAACTATGTTCATACTTATCACGCCAAATTTCTAGCTTTTAATTGGTACACATTTACAAAAACCCATATATATATAAAGTGATCTAAGACAGCTACGCATAATGCAACGCATCATATTGCGCCGTAAAAAAACAAACACTTAAAACGTAAAAAGAAATGGGAACACTATATTACATTACAGTAAATTACAGTCAATATGGGGCTGTTATTAGAAAGCTACTTTGGCAACACGAAACTGTGAACCGACACTTTGGGAACGCGTAACTGTGAACCGACACTTTGGGAACACGAAACTGTGAACCGACACTTTGGGAACACGAAACTGTGAACAGAACTTTGGGAACACGGAACTGTGAACAGACACTTTGGGAACACGAAACGGTGAGCAGACTTATGTTTAAGATAAATTCCAATGTTATGAAATTTTCTTAAAATTTAATGATTTAATCACCTTAGGTTTTTCATCAATGATACTTGTATAATCTAAATAATTCACTTAAACATATATATTTTATTTTTTGGCAGACAAATATAAGTTTACTGTGTTACAAGGCAAGACAATAATAGCGGGAATGAGTATCAGAGTTGTACAAGTGAACAATCAAACACGTTTTTATTCTATGTGTATCAAATGAAAACAATCATCAGGACACATTCATCACATTAAAATAATGAATTGATATATTATATTGAAAAGCAGAACATGTAAAGATATATATTAGATAAGGGCGAAGTAGTATTTCTTAGGTAAATAATGTCTTAAACGTTACATCTCGATACGAGAGGTTGAGAGTAAAACGTAATTCTAAATAATAAGTAATAAAATACCAAATTCATATTAACATGCATGTTGAATTAATATTTGTTGCCTACGATGTTCTGGAAGCTTGTTGCAATTATTTTAACACAATTGACATCAATCTCCTAACAGAGTTGTCGTTCGTTGCTCTCACCATACATTATTATAATATAGTCCGTGTGCAAGAAAACTGACAGAGGCTGCTGCAACGCGTAAAATGTATAGAATGAGTCAATATTGTTGAACCTGTATTGTAATTGGCACATGTCTTGTACTCACTCTGGATACACATGCGATTCTATAAATACATCTACCTAACGGAACAATTCAGAGAAAGTCTGTTTATAACCACTCTCTGTTTCACAATTGACCAGCAATTCATTGCACATGATTTCTGTTTTTATCCGAAGGCACAAACAATTAAAAAGCTCTAGAACAAGACATATCTTAAACAAAAAAGGTATTCGTCGTCTATGGTAAATTTAAAAATAAGAAATGTAGATTATATTTTATACATTCAAATAAAAACTGAGATATTTGTAACTGTGTTGGGTTTTCCATTACAAATCACTTATACGTCGCATGACTGACCATATATAGAACGGCACATATCATTGTATATTTTAACGTTACCATTCTGTAACAATTAATCTAAATATGTGTGCGTTTCAGCTTTTTAAGCATTACAAGGATATTCAAGGGAAAGAGATTAACACATAAAATAAAGCGTAAACGGTATATAAATAAATTCTCTTGTTACAAGTGTTTTAGCACAACCAACATCGGCTATTTGAACGCGCGATATTTTTAGAATGATTGGCACCGCGCATTTCCTTCTCGAATTGAGCTATTTATAATGTGACGTACTAATACACTGTAGACGCGGCTCCTGATCAGCGAATGCACCACTGCTAAGCGAAATCGATAGAACAAATGCCCTAGTTTGTGAATGTTATAGTTTTGTTTTCTTTATTCGGCGTAGCTGTCTAAGATCACCTTTGACCCAGATTTTCTTGCGATAATTATGCAGCGGGAAAATTGAATGTCAATATAATTGGGCATATTTTCAAATTCTAGGGAATGCAAACTTCAAACAATGGTTTAACGTATACCAATAACTGTTGCATACTTTTGGGGAATAAAAATTTACATAATTGTTTACATAAGCGGTTAAAATGAAGTTATAAACATATCCTCGCGTATACTCTAGAACAGAATGATATATTCATTCACGTAACGAAATAAGTATTTTGTCCAGCCTACATTTATATAAGCGATACGCTCTATAAATAGCAATTGTGCAAGGTTCCCATGCATAAATCTCACTCACAGAGCTGCCGTTTCATGTAGCTCATTGATTCTAGCGAGTTCATCGCATTCCACAAAAAGTAGTGGCATTCTAAAAATAGTGCGCGTAGCTAGCAACGGCTGTTTAACTGTGTTAATATACTCGTACTTGCATCAATAAAAGCGTTCAGAGAATCATAAACCTAAAAATTTCAATAAATGTGGAATTTATGTTATAAACTTACTGTTAATTTAGTATAAAATTGTGGTTACGATTTATTAACGATTATTTATAATTGCAATTTATAATTGCATCTTTCTATCAACTTCTCCAGCAAATGTTATTTAATCTGTAAAAAGACGCTACATTTTGTATAGATAAATTGTTATGAAAGAAGATTCGGAATATGTAGAATTGTTATTCGCGCAGCATGAATGCATAATTTTCAATACTAATTATACACAGGAACCCTTATATATCATATTTCTACTGATATAATTTACAATCGTCATAGTCTAATGAATTTTTATGTTTGCGTTATCAACAAATAAAGTCTTAACATTAAAAAAAAGTCGCTGAATGTTCCCTGAGTGTTGCTTTTTATTGGGATACACAGTATACATGCTTATTTGACTTCAAATCGTTATTATATTAGATAACTAACATGAATGGTATATTACCGGTACTATGAATAACTATATTGACTCGTCTGAAACATAATAATTTTAATTCATTCCCGAAATTATTTTCTGACATTGTTAATTTGTTTAATTGGCTTGACAAATTCAGATAACAATAATGTTAACCTAAATTATTTTGGTTTTTCATATATCACTGGGGGAAACATGGAGTTGTATGATTGGTTTATTCACGGCATATATATTAATTATAATTCTATCTGGGATCTGTGAAGTGACGTAACCGATCATCTTGGCCATCTGTTTGTGTCATCTTTAAATGGCATCTCAATATTAATTTCAACGCAGATTGTTGTTTTTTTTAAAGACATTTCTTGTTTTTCATATAACATATGGACGCCTAAAAAAAGAGTTGATACTGAAATGTTCATCATTAAGAACCCTTTACAATTGCATTTCTAACTACATGCAAGCTTAAGTCGAAACCCGAGTCAAATAGATGGCTATTTTTTAGGAAATAATTTTGCTCAATAAATAGCTTAGTTTTCAAACTATTAAATCGGTT
Source organism: Congeria kusceri (assembly GCA_027627225.1). Classification (NCBI taxonomy): domain Eukaryota; kingdom Metazoa; phylum Mollusca; class Bivalvia; order Myida; family Dreissenidae; genus Congeria; species Congeria kusceri. The sequence goes on from CM051039.1 coordinate 19,310,159, forward strand.
CACTTTTTTCAGTGTTTCTTTAGCAATCACACCATGTATGCGAAGAAGTCCGCGTGATTTATGTATTTATGAGAAAGATATAATGTGATAAAATGGAGGGATGTTCAAAACTTCGGCACTAATTCCTAGCGATTTCATATTATTTCCGACACCACTTGTCAGCGAAATTTAAGTTTATTACGAAACTTCGGGATTTGGAAAAAGTGGGCATCACTAGACTTGAGTCATTTGTCACTCAAAAAGTATATTGTATTAAATATTTCGTTTCAGAGACATGTTCGCCCATTAGTCCGTTCGTTCAGTTTGACGGAAGTAAAGAATGCATAGTATGTATAGTGCATTTACGTGGACAACTCATAAACATGCGCGTGTGTTTTGTTGAATGATATTCACTATGGAAAGCGGTCTTTAAACTTGCAAAAGCATTGACCCAATATCAATATTTTCCAACACAGATTAAAAGTAACATTTAATACATGCAATGGAAATGATGTATATAATAATATAATGTGCGTTGCTGCCCAATTGATGTTGTTACGAACTGGATCCTATTAAGAATGTATACAAATCATTCGTGATATATACGTTTGAAGGTAGTCAGGTATAAATTTTCTCATGTTGATAGACTGATGTTCTTGACCTATTTAAGATTAAATACGTGTGTAGTGGAAACGCGAACAAAATATTAAACATCACTGAATGAACAGGCGGACGTACAGAAGAACATACATGTCTCTCGAACAGAACAAAGCGGAAAATATTATTTTTTAGATCCAACAGTCAAGATTTGATGATCTGGTGTTGTGTCAAAAACCTAGTTTCTTGATAAATTTCTATTTCGCTGCCCATTGGTGCCGAGATAAATATAAAATCTTAGTGAATTGGTGTCGAATTTGTGTACACCACATCACTTTATAACGCTATTACTTTCATACTAAACATACGACAAAATCTGCAATTTAGCGTAAATGCTAAATAAGTTATTTTTCAGGAAATTATGTTCAGACTCGAAACAAGTCGTTGATTTGACACGATTTTCGAATTTAACTCCCATGTAATAAAACAAGTATAACGTTCTATATCGTAAAATTTTCTGTGCACACTCTTTATTGCCTCTCACAAACATAGGTCATTATGGTAATGAAAAATCACGAAAATAAAACAAATGCAATAAGAAACCAAGGTATATATAACAACTTTTTTTTTCGCTTTAGCTGTACATTGGTGCATTCGCATCTGTACAAGCCGGTTGTACGGTGTGATCCATGTGGCGGGCGAATTAGAAAACACTAAAATGTGAAAAAAGTGTATTCATTTACTTTGTTGCAAAACAACAAATGTATTGCTAATTAACATGTCAATAACTTGTAAAATATTGCAATAACGTTTCTTATTAACGAAAGGTTTCCTTTCGTGTGAAATGTGTTATTCTATTATTGAATTGCCATCAGTATTCCAAACCTGCTACGAATCTGTCGTTAATATTTTATGGGACGATGCATCGACGCTTTTAAACGAAAATATTTATATACGTATTTACTATTACATTTGTTCAATATAATTATAAATATGACTTGTACATTGCTAATGCTAGGTTCCCACTATCACGACCCGCGTCAAGATTGAAATCGTGGTCTTAATCGTAGACCAATCGTGGTGATCCTATCAGATCTTGTCAGATCTTGAGGCCAATCGTGGCAATTGTCTTAATCTTAGAAAAAGTTTGAACTGTTCAAAAATTATCTACGATTAACACGATCAACTGCGATCGATTGTCCATCTGAAACTTCGTATCAAATCGTATTGCATCAAAACAAAGCTCGCAACCGAGCGCAAAACATCGTATCAAAACGTATGGACTCGCATTACATCGTATCAAGCCTGACATCTTACAGAAATACCAAGATTAGATACGAGTGGTCAATCGTGGCGTTCTTGACGGATCGCACGATAGTCGGAACCTAGCATAAGCGATTTATATTAGTCAAAATGGTAAGTTTCAATACAATATTGCCTCGTAAACATGTAAATCAAATTTTGAAATAGATGATATTTTATAACGGCCCATTTTTGTAATTATGTTTTTTTTTTCTCTCAATCATACCGTTTAGAATAAACTCTTCCACAAATGTCAATCATATTCAAATTAATCTGCAATATTTACCAATCATCGCACTTGGATATCACGTGTTTAGCGGTTAACGATTTCCTACAAAAGAACACGTGGAATTTGTTTGTGATATTCCAAAGAGCACGTGGTAATGTTTATGATTTTTGATGAAGGGAAATAATCCTTATATGTGTAGCTGATAAATTTATGTCCACTGTAAAACGTACGCCACTAATTAAAACGTAATCAGGTGTAAAAACTAGAAACAGTCACGTTCAGCAGCAGAAAATTCTGTTCGAGAAAAATATACTTAAAGCTTTTCAAAACCTCATGAGGCAAATTATTTGTCCGATTTTCAATTGCATGCTCTTTCTTTGGGCGACATATATATATTAATTTAATGGTATCCTTTTTGACATTCCGACAGCAAATATTCATTACTAACACACATTATCTGGATATACATGTCTATAGTGAAAAACGACCATTATGAATTTCATAACCAGACACTCTGTGGAAGACAGATAATTACGCTGCCGAAGATCAAAAGCTGTGCAGTTGAACAAAACTCAATATTAACCTTTAAATTAACAACAACAAGATGCTGAATATTAAAAATATTAAACATTATATGAACGCAAAGGCTGTGCTACAAGCTTTCCAACCGTCATTGCAAGTGTTTTAAGTTTCTTAAAGGGAGATACTATCAAAATATTGTTGGTATCTTTTGGAACTGTCAGAAAATGTATTCCCTTTCAATTAATTAAGCACCTGAAGTAGCAAAATTGCCAAAAAAGTCAATCTACAAATTCTCAACCACTGCCGTGAATCGAGCCCGGGTCCTTGAGAATGCGAGTCTGTCATGCTAACCACTAGGCTATTGCCGCTATAGCTTTCGGCGTTTAAAATTCTGCCTATTGTAGTTTCTGATATGATTAGTTTATCCGACCTCAATCGTGATACATTGACAATATCCGTAATAATCCGTAAAAATCAACCGCTACTGCGTAATAACCGCTAAGGCTAAAAATGATCATGATTTGTTTCTCAGGCAGCGCCGCAACGTTTTCTAATGGCCCGCCACTAATTTGATTTAATGCCAAAAAAAAATTATTTACTTTTTTTGACGATTGTGCCGGGTTTTAAAGGAGCAGTCCAGAAATATATTAATACAAATAAAACTTTGCAGAAAGTGTTTCTAATGGACATGTTACCGAACAAAATACAAAAACTAACCACTGAAATACGTGAATTATAAACATTTTGGTAATTTGCTAAAGTCTATTTTCTGTATGCGATCTGTATGCGATAATTGGTTATAACACTTGGGTAAATAAGCATGTATATTATAGTATATTCCGTTCGTACCAAGTGCTTTTGAACAATGCCTTTCCACAGACAATGCCTTTCGTAAAATAAGAAACATATTTCGGACGAATAAACATCATAAACGTTGATAAGAACTATTACTAAAATTACGATGTATTGATTTAGATCCCATGGACAGCGGATTAAAATTTAACGAATACGCATTTTAAGATAGCGGAAGAACAGTTACCCCCTAGAGATTAATTATATAAATCGGATATACACAAATTGATAAATACTGTGTAAATTTTGAAATACAAGACATATTCGATTAGGACCGTTATAAATATGGTCTATTTGGTGACTTAAACTTTTGTTTCGTAGATGTTTTTGCTTGTGTAATATTTAGCATTCCATATTTTTAAAGAAAATCTGTGTCAATATATTGAGTCCTATGGAAACGAACGAAAATGCCAGCTGCATTGACAAGTGTTGATTTTCCTTTAAAAAATTATTTGTGATTTATTGCAAAAATAATTAAAATTTTTGACATTTATAAAAGTATGAATTACAAAATGATAAATTCTATATATAGGAGTACTTTAATGCTGATGGTATATCAATTTGAAGGCACTTATGTTAATTATGAACATTCAAATTGATTGCCTTTTTACGTCAGCTTGCATAAATGACCGTTTGTGATTAATAAATCTGTATTTAGAATTTTATAAAAAGGGATGCTGATATTAAAACTTAAAATTGTCTTTATTCTGCATTTATTTAGTTGTTTTAATAAGCCATTACATAGTACCAATAGAAAAGAGTCGGAGAAAAAAAATACATCACTCCCCCCCCGCCCCCCCATCTGATTTTTATGAAAAAGTGCATAAGAAACAAACAATTCATTAAATTTGTTTAGTCTAAACTATTCTTCCTCGTCATAATGATGGCCACGTAAATAATAAAATGAGTAATAATCATTCCCTACTAAACAAATTCACTACTCAACAAATAATCTTTACATGAGTCGGCCATAACGAGATGAATAAGTAAGGGTTAGATTTGTTCTATTCGGCTCGCCTCGTGACCCAAGATTGTCATTTATTAATGTATAAGGACGTCGCATTGCGTACTATTTTATTTTCTACCGCGAGTACAGTCATATTTCATCCTATATTGATCCTACATTGAAAGTTGTTGACTTACGTTTTCCTAGCATGTCATGTTCTAATCAAATTCATTATTGTAATGATAACCATTTGACAAATTAAAAGATATTCAAAAAGGTCTTACTTTCGCGTAGTTGACTGGCCTAAAGCTGTTAGGATCATAGTTTTTGACTGTTCAATTTTGGAATTGTGGTATCTTTAGTTGTTCTGAGAACAACTGATATATTCTCCTTCCATATGCTTCCGGTCAGAGTCATCGCATATAGATCCCGAGCTCATGCGAGGCGCCAATAATAATAATAATAATAATAATAATAATAATAAAACTTATGACAATTATAATATAATTATAACAATACATATGCAATACCCGCAACCGTTACTACTAACGACGGACAAGTAAAATCTTAGGGGACATTCACGCCCATTGTGCAATTATAGCGTATATGTATATAGACCTCTATGTAGTAAAGATGATACGTCGTGTAAGATCCAAATACCATTATATATTCAACGGCATGTGCGTATTGTTGAGCAGCGATCATGCTATTGTGGTGTATAACAAGTGATTGAGGAAATACAATGTGAAATGCTCATTATGTTTACATAGCGTATCTTGTGAATATGTTAACCATAAAACAAATATGTGTGCTATCTTTAAAAAAATTTGTCATGGGACACAGTGGTCGATAAGCAAGCATGCAAAGTTCGAATGTCAAAGTGGTTTGAATAGAATATATTGTCCCCTTTGTTGAATCATGTTGATAGCTTTATATGTTACTTTTAAGGAATATAAAACTCAGACTGAGTACATTTAGAGAGAGTAAAACAAAATTTACATTGAAAATATCCCATAGAGTGTTTGACCCAAGCATAAAACAAACACGTATTTATTGGTGCAACAACTGTATTTACAGTGGGATACTTCTACATCAGTGTTTTCTCGATTACATTTCGGAAATTAATCATATTGACGGATTTGCAATATATTCCAGCATAAAGGTTAATATGTCCGAGCTATATGTCATCCTTCAAACGTCAATGAAATCAACACCTAAAAAATTATCTTTATTATTACATTTGGTCGATTTATATCTACAAGTATTACTATTAGAAAGAAAAATGCGGTACAAAGCAATGTTTTCTTTGTATGGAATTATGATAACTTATATAGTTTAAATAATTAATTATTGGACTATTATAGTATTATCATCAAACACATTCAATAATTACAATTTCCTGTGGTTTCATCATTTTACAGTGTTCTGATTGGCTGAAATGCATCATGTGACAGGCTTTTATTTTTTGATGAAGCCGGTTGCCTATATTAATATTCATGAGGGACTACTTTTTATTGTTGTTTACATGCAGTGCTGGCGTCAGACACAAAAAACGCACACATATAAATGCAGTAACAGATTTATTCACATTTATACATGGCATTGTCAAAAAAAGAATTAATAATAAATAAATTAATTACTTAATAATACTTAATAATAATTAATTAATCAATAATTAAGTATAAACATGTAAAATGTAAGTTGTTCATTTCTTTTTGCCTATTTGATAAGCATTATGCATGAAAGAAAAGAAATAACATAGAGAAAATTCAACACAAACATAAAAAATACTTTTTGCATAAAAAAATTTAAAGGCGGTATATACGATTTCAATATGAACATTTTATTTTCTCATAATTTGAACAACACAAATGAGAGGACGAATATAATCAAGGGAAGTTAAAATAAAAAGAAATAAACAGAAATTTGTACCATACTTCATTATGTTGTTTTTTTAAACGAACTTCATGATAACGACAAATTTATTCCTAGTGCTGCGCCGATAAAACACCTTTAATTGTTTTTGTGAGAGAAACAAAAAGCGTATCCATGATGTGTCGTATGAACAATCTGCACAGAACTCAAGTCAACACGTAACAAATATTGGGGATTTCCCCAAATTGTACATGTCTGAACTCTGATGCACATGAATGAGTTTTCGACTGGAAGACGAAAAGTATTTTAAAGTATTTCGATGATTTTCAAATATAAATTCTTCTGAACTTGTATTATACTTTGTTATTTATCAGTGTTTTATAGGTTTTATTTTACATTCATATTTTTCTATGAAACTTTGATGAGATCGTACATACCATCTTTAATATTTAAATTTATATTTATCAAAAGAGGAAAACAAATGAAATTTAACAAACGCAAACATAAAAATACACAATTTTACAGATTAGGGCAAAGAACGGTTTAGAAACTAGAGGTTTCAGTCAAATAAAAAACATCCATTTGAACAAACGTCTCACATTTTTTTACAAGGAAGTCACCGGAAAACCAAGCGAGCATGGTACGCAGTCATCCCATGGAGCTTGCAAAAGAATGCCACAAGAACACCTCGAAAATTGTTCGAGCTCCATCCAATTGTCACCTCTGAGAGCTGAATGTACCATTTATCATTGTACAAATCCCATTTTCAAGTACGCAAATGACTCGCAAGCTGCGAAGCTCAAAACACTCCTCGAAGTAGGCTCACGTTGGTCAATTAAGCATAAGCCAAGGATGATTTGCACAACATTCACATGTTCATTAAGATTTTATCCAACATTTATCAATTCACATTGCACGACAGGGCGAAGTATATCTTGTACATCCAGTTTGTGGCAAATCGTTATAACACACAGTGGCGAATCGTTATCACCCGCTGGCGAATCGTCATTAAACTGTGGCGAATCGTTATGTGTCGAATCGTTATTGTGGTGAATCGTTACTAATTCTATTACTCGGGGCCAGGAGTTTCATCAGCAGCTGAAACAAAAGTTAGAAAAAAAAGAAAGAATTTTCATTTACTAGTAGCTTTGACTAAAACAATTAAAATTTTTCTTCTTGTTCATAGTTCTATGCAAATAAGATGCATAACAATTGACCTTTCCTAGCTAAAGAAATTTCAGCGAACAGTTTATATAGTTTTGACTAGACCTGTTTTATGTCGCGCAAAGTCAAAAAATATGAAAAGCGACATTTTAAGTTATGGAAGCCAGAACTAGACCTTTCCAATTTATGTCACACAGGTTTTTAAGTGTCGTTTTAAGAAAGAAATAAAACATACATATGAAATGTTGCGTTTCAAATGTAAAAATAACCGTTAAAATTATTTAAATATATTTTACGCCTAAAGTACGGTTCCATACACACATGTAGACGGGCGTTTACAAAATTGCAACTATCTGAAAACAACTTTCGACTCGTTTAGCCTTCAGTCATAAATCTAAACTGGAACGCGTTTCAATATTTCCGTCTCTTGCAACATATATTATGGATACACCTTGTTCGAAATTGCTCTTACGAAATATAAACCAAAACAAAAGTAAATTTTATCACTAGAGCTACTGTATTATTTAAGATACAGCTGTGTTGCGACATGTACACAACACTACTGCAGTGCAAGGGGCGGAGCCTACGAATCATACTTCAATGTATTGATGCGCGACTTGCAAAAAAAAAATTCCAAATTAATTTACTCTTTTAAGGTGAAAATTGAAAGTATACACACAATTGTAATTCGGCTTTATGCAAATTAGATACCAAAAAAACTGACCTTCTTACATCGATGAAGCGCCGAAAAGAGCGTTTCAATTCTTAAATAATGTGTCAGAAGAAAAAAAATTCAATGAATAGAAATTGACCATGTGAGGTACTAGCTTTAACGCCGTCTAAGCTGATATTGATTATCAATCGTTATTAAATACATGTACGAGGAGTTTTGAGGGTATTTCCATTGACGTGATATATTTCGGATCAATTGATTTGACAATTTATATATCATAATAAAGCCGCAGCTATTTGGAGAAATGAGTGGTGATTTCTGACAGGAAGGTATCTACTGGGTGTACGAGTTTTATACAGGTTTCTATTATTATCCTTTTGTTAGGAGATAAATATACGACCCGGTTGATCTTATAATTATGCACATTTACTAACTAGAACATAAATTGTTTGTGTCATAACAAGTATAGAAAACAGCGTAAACTATACCAATGTATTACATCCAACAGTGTTGGGAATATATTGTTTTTATCAAACTACAAAGAATTTTACGTGACTAAAACGATAAGAACTTTTGACTTGTTTAGGCTTATAACAGTCAGAAGATGGACAAAAGAGACTGCAAACCCAAATCTGCCAAACCATGCAGATCGATGGATGAGACAGAAGCAGGAGCGGACGCAACTGTATGTATATGTAAGACGTAATTAGTAAAACACCTTTTAATAATTCACTTAGTTTGTATACAGGAGAAATGTAGACCTACATAAAATATGAAAAATGATTTCTTATTTTAAAATTAAAAGCATAATTGTCGTAACACCGCAGACACCAGCAATTTTAATGCTTTGCATGAGTTGTATTGCGAGGAACGAAACAATAGCCTATATTGAATGACATATGCGTAGCAGTTTATTCGTAATGTGTGTGGGATGTGGTTCAAAAAAGCTTAAGTGTTAAATCCACACAAGGCTGGTATAACAATATAACAATTCTATGGAAATCAATTCAATAACATAACCGTCGTATCTTGGACCCGTCTTATAAAACATCTTAGGGTATATTTACATTACGATACAATTTTGAAAGAAGCATAAATGCTAAGCAGCAAAATCTATGATTACTTTATTTCAGTAATTCCATTCATTTCCTTGGTATCTTTTACATGCCCTTTATTTCAGGAACATACTGGTAATAAATGTCTATTTTTTTAGACTACAAAATTCAGTCGTAACTTAAACTTGTCGTAAGATCTTTGATAAGACAGGGCCCTGAACTGTATGTACATTAACTCCGAAATCGTGTATGTTATACTCGTTGTGAAGAACATTCTGGAAAATAATGAAAATGTTATAAATCAAACCTCAAATTAAATTTAAAAGATGAAGGAAACGATAAAAAAAATGATTACATGTACATTATTATAATGGCATAGTGAAATGCATAAGGACACGTCGATGAGAAGAAAGTATTATGGATTGAATATTCATACTTACAGTGCCTCTTCTTTGTTTCAGTTAGGAGCCCCGGATGTGCATGAAACACGACCGGAAGTAGATACAAACGTTATAAGGATCGCACCATGTACACAGGTAAGCAATCTACTGATTGTGACCGAGTTTTTGTATATCTTACCAGAATCCTAACTACCCGCTAAAGCATTGGCGCAAATCGGTCGGTATGAAAACAAAATATGAACACAAATCTGCACGCCTGCTTAAACTTTCTTGTATGCATATGTCTACTGTTTGTATGTAAAGTACGTGTCATCTTCTCTACCGAGCTGTTTAAACGCATTTGTATTTGTGTTAAGTTCTTCTTAAAATGAATGCATTTTAAAATACATTAGGACAGGTAACGAAGTCTAAAGTAGACATGCCGTTATATCCCTTCGGTCACATTATATCTTGGGACACCCATAATATTTGAAATATAATTATGTTTGCGCCCCTTAATATTGGGTCACGAGTTAAATTCCAATTGGATCTTGTCCCGTAATCGACACTTTAATATGATATTCATTTTTTTAATAACGTGTGATCCTTTGTTGAATAGCGACCGGTGACATTGCGATTATTTATATATGCAGCACAGTTTTAAACATCGCATGTTGCATTTCAAGATCTATGTTGAACACATTAATCTTCTAATGATCTTGCTTTCAATTTGTTACATATTTTAAAATCTTAATATACTTGTAGGGTCTTTGATAATTGTTCATGTTTTCGGAAAATGACATTCAACGGTTTGTTTTGCAAACACTTAAGCATTCTGACTAACAAAGCATCAAATATGATATAATAAAATGTTTAATGGCATAACAATATGGGAAACGTAGTGAAATCACCTGGGCTTGAAAAAACAATTATTTTTGTTTTAGGCAAATCACTTGGCCAGGCAGTCTGCTACTAGTTTTACATGTTGCCATTTAAAGCAACCTCACCGTAATACTTAATCGTTTGGCGTTGTAAACACGTTATACTAATATACATTTAAACTGACGGTTGCTGTTACCATGGCTATTACATGTATTCGCTTCTAATGTACCTTTTTATTTTTAGATTCTGCGACAAATTGTGTAAATTATGTATGCACCAATCTGAAAAACGGGTTCTTTAAATAAGTTTAATATTGGTATATTATGATATTAGCCTAGAAAAGCAAATTATAGTAAGAGGGTTTAGCGTGAAAATATTTTATCTAATAAGGAAATGTTAAGTAGATCGAACAGCTTCACGCTCAAGCCTCAATTATCTAGATTGAGGCACACAATTTCTGGAAGTATACTGTATAGGCAATTGGTCATTCAGCTCAAATAAGAGACCTGAGGATGTTAATGAGGGTTTCTCTCCTGTTAATGTTTCTGACGTTTTATTTGTCTTAAGTAATGGCATTAAAAACATGGTCTGTTGTTGGTGTCCGAATAGTATAGTTTATATATTTTTCGATTGTCCTTATACATTTTTATAATGCACATCCAATAATGTATTGTTCAAATGAGCACATATCGGCGATAAGAAATTAAATACACCGTCGTCAATGGTTTCGTTTGTATCAATAAACGTGACGTCATGATGCATTTGAATGCAAATACTATGCAACAATTGTTTAACATTGTGATTGAGTACATAAATATACAAGTATATAAAATTGATTTAGTCAAAGTTATAGTCATCAATTATATGCAAAACGTAAACACTCTATATATATCCCGATGAGCTATGCGAAACGCGTCAGCTATTAGTTAACACATGTTTCATATATAATCCCATGTAAAATGTTTGTACTTTTATGATATATTTAATTATTGGGTGTCTGAAAGGTAATGCACCTATTATATCATACTTTCATTGTTTGTTTCGGATAGTGCCTTATCCGTAAAGATAGTTGCTTTGAAGTGACATAATAGTATTGATTTACTTATTTTCAAGGCATATTAAAATACAAAAGAGTATCATTATGGGACACCAGGGAACTCAACTGAATATTGTTCTACTTCCATATCTATATATTCAGGTATCAGATCCAGATGTGCACCAAGCACGATCGAGTGTATGTTCAACTGGTCATACGCTCAAACCATGGCCACAGGTATACACATAGGTAGTAATCGATGCGGGCCCATCTTAAAGTTGGCATACTTCGATGTTTAAATTGATTAAGATTTGAATAGAATATCTAGAAATGGAAGGTATGTATGTAAAACTTACTAGCGTCAAACACGAAGGTCTTAGTCCCATGTTCTATGACCATTGCTAAAAGTGTATAATCGCCGTTAACGTGACGAATCGATTAAAAACACTCCATACTGCGAAGCCTATCTCTAAAATCGATTTGTCACGTTTGCAGCAAAATAAAAACTGCAGTAACATCGCACTTATTATAACGATCTTATAACAGAGGGGAGAAATATTCGTACTTTGTGCTAAAATTTTTCTCTCAAAACATGGCATAAAAAAACATATATATATTATTAACCGAAACAACGCAATATGTAACGATTGGGATGCGTGCTCATTGATAATGTAAAAAGCGTTCCTGATCACATTAGGACAAAAACCCATAATGTTCGGTTGCAATTACCTTTCAAAATAGATCGGAAATACGAAAATAAACATATATTGTTACGTTTTCGAAAACATTAAGCATACTTCCACGACGTCATAGCAGGTGACATTGGTGTGAGATATTTCCAATTCATGACGTGCATTTCATACAAACAATAAAAATCGATGTATTTTATTTAAATAAATAAATATATATATATTATCTAACAACAATATGTGAGATTCTGACGATTATATACTACACATTAAATATTATCATCACAGTTCTTGTAAATGAAAATGTACACTAGAGATAGAAACACAGTCGAATATTTTGTGTAGAATTCATGTTTCACCACTTATTTATTACACACATCCAACTAGGTTCCTGAGTACTTTACAGTGCTATCAATCCGGATGGCGGAAGTACTGAACGACATTGGAGTCGACAAACGCACTGTTAGCAGGCGGAGACGAACGTTTGTGTGGAGAGAGCGACTTTTGACAGTGTTATTTTGTTTAATGGGTGCAGACAATGAATTTTTTCATTTCGGGAGCCAATCAGAAGGAACCACCACGGCCGGTCTCGAGTCCGATATCGATTTACTATATAGTGATAACGCTGTTAACATAATGACAGTCTGGAGTCACTGGCAGGCCGGAATGTTAAACCTTCTGATGCTGCATGACGACAATACTCCTCCACAGCAGTACTTGCTACAAGTCATCAGGTCTGACACGCCGGAACCGGAGACTCATCTGCGGGACGACCATTATGTAAGGAAAGGTTCTGATCATGTTCTCCTCAGCTCAGAACGATTTAAACAGGAAACAGAAGCAATTATTACAGATGGCAGAGTAGCAAAGAAAAGTGGACCTTCTGTGAGTTGACTACCTAACTGGGATATTGTTAATGCTTATCACGTTTGTCAGCCACTTCCTGAAATACAAGAGTGGATAGATAGGGGTAGACCGGGACACTGGCCGTCTCCCCAGCTACTAGAGGCTGCACGTGTAGCTCCGTGTTTTCTGGTACCCGCCGGTCACCCGTACAGTGATTACAAATGGGAAGAGTGACGACTGTCTCCGAACCTTATAGAACGAATGTTGATGTTCAGTTTCAACATGACACAGAAAAAATGTTATGTTGTCTTAAAGATGATTAAGAAATATTTATTCACGTTTATTGGAAACAATGCTATCACTAGTTTCCATTGCAAAACGTTAATGTTTTTTACCATTGAAAGAACCCACTCATGTGTTTGGAAGGACAATAACCTTATGTTTCTAGTGTTGTTATGTTTGCATACATTAAGGAAATGGTTGCGTTTGGGGGTGTTTCCGCATTATATCATAGCTGGAGTGAACTTGTTTGACGGGAAACTGTCTAAGAGGCAGCGGATGCGTCTTTTAGAATATGTGGACTCGATGATTAAGAACAATGTGCATGATATATTTTATATCGAAATAGATAACTTTGGATCACGACTGAGCGCGAGTAGTGTGTGCGGCCTTGAACGAGTTGTTGAATTAGGTCGTTTATCCAGACATAAGAGTATTGGTTTATTGCTTGAATATGAACGCTTTAAATATTTTCTTGGAGCCCAAAGGAGTCTTTATTATGGTCAAAATTCAGGGATGCACACGGAACACGGGATAACATGCAATCTTTTCACTGTTTACGGCTTGTTACAAAATTCTAGATTAAAAACAGTTGCTTTGGAATACGCCAAACACTTGTACGCCTTACGAACATCATTGAGGGCATCGAAATGTATACGATTAGACATTGCAAGTTTCAACGACATTTTACGATGTTTCCGATATTCGTTAAGCACCGACGTAGCCTCTACTTACCTTAAGCTGGCTTCTGTGTTATACTGCAGAGGGCATCTGCGTTCAGCAGCTGTAGTGTTGGAGGACGTGGAGAGGAGATATCACACTAATATCAAGGCTGTGTGTGGATGTAGAGAACGTGAAGGAGACAGTGATCTCCAGGTGTTTGCTAACATGGTATCAGGTCACTGTGACAACGGATTCATTGAACCGCCATTCGCATTCTGTGTCAGGTTTGCTAGACAAGAAGCGTATTGCGCTCCGTGCATACTGTGGTTTGAAATGAATCGCAATATGACTGAAGAGGAAGTTGCACAGAGGAGTTCCGATGATAAACAATGGATGGACTGCGCTGAAGTGGATGCTGGTCCTTTCCTTCACTATCTACAGTATCTCACGTATGGAGGTCTCGGTGAACACGACAAACAGTTACATGCAATGGGAGTACTGGAGTCTTACATAAATGATCCAAGAAATGCTATGAACAGGTATCACGCTGAGACTGCACTGAACTTGCTTGGTCACTGCTATGAAATGGAAGGAGATTATGAATGGGCGTTACATTACTACGAGCGATTTGTACTGACAAATGTTTCCATATGCATCCTTTCAGTTATTTGCATGATGAATGCATGGGCCATATGTTTACTAGTACCACGTGTCGATAGAAACTTGTTATTGTTTTTGAATAAAACACTGATATTTAAATGAGTGAATAAAATATGATTTGGTGACTTGCCTGCTGAGCAATACTTAAAATAAGCATAAGGCCAAACAAAGAATTGTTGGTTTCCGCAACACCAATTTTATCTCCAAAAACCAAGGGTGGGGGAGGGTAAAACATTTTTGTAAAGTTGTATTTCTTCGCGGCATATTCACTAGGAAGTTTATGTATAATAGGACTGCACGTATAATGTTCAATCGCCTCCCATCAAAGAAACTGTACTGTAGCTATAAATAAGGTCATAGAACACGGATTGTCACTGGCTGTGCCGTATGCTTCCGAAGCATATGCTTGTCAGAGGAAGGCAACACAATGGCAGAGTACAATATTGAGCCATCGACAAATATCGTGATATTTCAGCAACACAGCTGTTTGTTGTGTTTGACACAATGCCTCATAATGATTTTTCATTCCCACAAAGTTATTAAATTCCTTACATGTTGGCAAAAATGAGGCTTCCTACGTCTGGTCATGGGAAAAATAATCTGAAGTTATATTACAATCCTCCAGTCTTTTGGAAGTTATAAAGCAGAAAGAAAATATCTTGATCTTTGATCTTGAATTGTGAATTGAATTTGACCGAGGACCTTGGGAGTTGTACACGACACCTCGCCTGGTCATGGAAAATAATAATCGGAAGTTATACTTTAATCCTTCCATACGTTTAGAAGTTATGATGGACAAACAGAAATCCTTGAATTGTGACCTTGATCTTTAATAGACAAGCATGGGAGTTGTCTGTGAGACATGGTCTGGTCATGGAGAATAATAATCTGAAATAATATTTAAATTCCTTCAGACGTTTAGAATTAATGGAAAGGAAACAAATATAATTGATCTTTGACCTTGAAGTGTAACCTTGAACTTCGACCGACACTCACGGGAGTTGTACGTGACACATCGTCTGGTCATGGAGAATAGTAATCTGAAGTTATATTAAAATCTTCCAGGCGTTAAGAAGTTACAGAGCAGAAACGAAATCCAGACGGAGGACCTACCTACCCCACCCCACCCGCACACATGAAACCCTCCCCTGGATGGACGTTTGCGACTACTACCTAGCCCACCCCACCCCACACAAGAAACCCATCCCTGGATGGACGTTTCCGACTACTACCTACCCCATCACACCCCCACACAAGAAACCCACCCCTGGATGGACGTTTACGACTACTACCTACCCCTCCCCAGCCCACACAAGAAACCCACCCCTGGATGGACGTTTTCGACTTATACGTACCCCCCCCCCACAAGACACCCACCCCTGGATGGACGTTTGCAACTACTACCCACCCCAACCCCACACAAGAAACCCACCCCTGATTGGACGTTTGCGACTACTACCCACTCCACCCCACCCCGCACAAGAAACCCACCCCTGGATGGACGTTTGCGACTACTACCCACTCCACCCCACCCCGCACAAGAAACCCACCCCTGGATGGACGTTTGCGACTACTACCCACTCCACCCCACCCCGCACAAGAAACCCACCCCTGGATGGACGTTTGCGACTACTATATGCACTCTTGCAGGGGCATAACAAGACATTTTACAATATGAGCTTGAAATGTACTTATTCAAAATATGAATTACCGAAAGGCCGCATATAAGCGAAAACTGCCCTTTTCATCGATAGGCAAAAAAAACTTGTAAGGTCTGCACAAAATATTAGGGGCGTTGGTTAAGCGGTAACAAACAACTGTTTGTCAAGCCCAAAGACTAATCCGCCATTTGGACAGTTTAACATTGTTGGTGTTAGACTAGCAAACAATAGTTAAATTTCAACTATTTAAAATGTGAGCTTAAAGATTTAATAAGAAGTAACTAATAAATGGCTAGTTACTACAGTGCTATATAAATAGTATATGCCAAAACATTGGAAGACAGCCTTAAGTGAATGCCTCTTTGAATAAGAAACGGTTTCCCATTTGCATGTTACAGCCAGAGACAGAAAGCAAATCAGTTGCATGTTATACCTGTTTTACCTACATATTTCACATTGATTTATATGTTCAAATCTTAAGTCGTTATATTTCTCACTGATTAATATGTTTCGGTTACAAATGCAACAGGCATGTTGAACTTCACATTTACAAAAAATGGGGTCCTGAGATAATCCAATACTATGTATAATATTAACAATTCAAGTATCAATAGAATATTAAATCTAGGATGGCTCATCGGTTGTAATTCTAATATAATCCTGATGACTCAAGTTCTGCAATAATTGTATCTAAGCATGGAGGAAGGAAGCTGACGCTTTCTTCAGAACTGAATACCTGTATAACTAAGCATTGTACATGTACTTTGCACTGCAAACAACAAATGTCCACATTCTCAATGCTCAACAAATGGAGGTGGCAATACCTCAATAATTGGAAAGATACCAATTTGAGCGCATGTAAACCTCAACATTGAATATATGGGTATACAAAGTCTGAACTTATTCTGTCAAGATGGCTGAAACATGGAATCTGTTCGATGCAGACTTTGCAAAACCAATGCATAAAAGGTTCCCCACATCAGTAGCATAACAAGCAAGCACTTTGCAATCAAGTAAGCTCAAGATCTATTGCAGTCCTTATGTTGATGTTATTTGTTTGCACCAAAATATTTATTTTACTGGGAACAACAAAACTTGTCAAAAAATTGACGTGTCAATAGAAATATTTTAATAATAATATTTAAATATTAATATTTTATCAGACATGGCAGTATATAACTATATTTTGTTCAAGAGCCGTAACTTATGTTTCCGTAAATTTACGAATAACTTTTTATGGCAATACTTAAATAATGAGAACAATATTGGATAATGTAAATGAGAGGTTACCGCTTTGTTTTAAAACTGTGATGCCTAAAATTATTTCAACAAGCTGAATGTCTATTAATATGTATTAAAAATTCTACTTCAAAAGGAGAATTTTCAAGCAAAGCAACTCAATACACTTAATACACTTAATCTAAATCACTAACAAGTGCAAGTCAAATAAATCGAAACAACAAGAAGACAAATAGCATTATTCCAAGGCATCATTTTAGATGGGCCAACGTATCGTTTATGAAGCAAGAATACAAAAATTAAGCAAGGTGCTTGTTCATAAATTCTTCCATCCGTCCAAGGGCTAACTTGTAAGCACTCTGATTGTACTTTTCAAGCGGCCCAGTGGGGTTGGTAAAAGCATGACCACACCCTTCGTACATAAACAGTTCAAAGTTTGCATTATTTTGCTGCTTTTTGGCAAGTGCCTTGGCATCAGCTGGCGATGAAAATCCTTCGATGTCATCGGCTGTCCCGAAGTGAGCCTGCACGGGTGTGATGATTTTGCGGACGTCACACAATCCCTCGCTTGGGATCCCATAAAATGGGGCCGCTGCTGAGATTTCGGGAACCAGGGCAGCGGCTGCAATGGACAGAGCTCCGCCCATACAGAAACCGGTTACGCCCACCTGTTCAACATAATTAAGTCATGATCATGCTATATATTCTTTTGTCATAAAATTGCTGGTAAAATTCATTCTAAAGAAAATCAAGCCTATTAAGTTAAAATTCCACTAGTCATAACAATAAAAACAAGAGCTGTCAGAGGACAGCATGCGCGACTATTCAAGTATTTCAGTTGGTATATATTTTGGAAAGTGGAAGGGGCATACATTTGTTAAAATACAAAGCTGAGTTATGGCAATTATTTCATCAATTTATTCCAAGTTTCAAGTGAATACCTTATGTAGTTTAGAAATTATAAGACTTTGGAACAAAAACTTAACCCCAAAATCTATGTGGAAAGTGGGTGTACCTCTGTCAAAATACAAAACAGAGTTATGGGGATTGTTGCAATTGATGCTGGAGTTGCATGATTACAAAGATGTATTCCAAACTTTCAATTGAATATGGTATGTATTTTAGAAATTATAAGACTTTTACCAAGTACAGACGCGGACGCAGGTGCGGGTAGGAAAGCTCTCTTATTCCTTGAAAAGTCGGACTAAAAATTAATTGGAGGCCCTGTATTTTAAACGCTATACCTTTGTACAACCTTTGCCCAGTAGGAAATGTGCAGCCCCTTGGATATTAGCCACTGCCCCCTTCCAGTCCAGGTTGTCCATCAGATGTGACGCCCGCTCATTGTCCGTGGCAACCTCCGCACGGTACAGATCTATTACACGTTTTAAGTAAGTTACATTTATACAACTATATGTTAGCACAAAGAACAATTCATCTTGGTCCACTTTAATGCATAATTCCAAAGTTTGTTTAATTTACAAGAGCTCTCTCAGGACAGCGCGCTCGACTATTCAACCACACAAAGCACATAATTCTGCTTAATTGCATGTCAGAGTTATGGGCCTTGGTCAGTGACCTTACATAATGACCCCGAAGACATGTATGAAGTTTCAATTAAATATCTGTAGTAGTTACAGAGATATTGACTTGTTGCACGCAAACCTTAACCAGAGCATTACAGCGCCGCCCGCGCCGATGAAAGGGTCAGTAATATAGCTCTAACTATTCGGTGAATAGTCGAGCTAAAATTGACAATATTTCATGAAGAACTATATAACAACTGATAACTTAAATACTATTTTTTTATCTAAAATACTGTTTTATCTTAAATACTACATATTGTTCTTTAAATTAAACTAGTTGTGTAATATATCGATACACAACAGTAAACTGCTAAACCACAAACTACATAAATATGTTTCAATCTGAAAATTAAATTCCTTTTTTGATGACCTGGTACGAGCGTAACAAAGTTTCCCTCTGATCCAATGAGAGCCGCTTCTTTGATAATTTGTTCATTCATTCCCCACCACTCCTGCAAATAACCATACACATGTTACAAAACAAACTACACTAAAAGAAAAGTATTTTGTTGCCATAGTCTTAAACAATTTATTGGTTCAATGAAGCAACAGAACAGTGTTGTGGTTCTCAGCTTAGTGTCTAAATCTATAAATTAAGGAGTTCAATCAAAAAGATGGTTTGTATTTAAATATTTTCTCTACTTTTTATACCGTTGAACCTTTTAAAATGAAGAAAACAAAATATGTAAAAATCATATAAAAATATATTCTTTTTCATGTTAAAAGAAGAAGAAATTGATACTTGAGAAAGATTTACAGATCAAATTTACAAATGGAATTTTTAACATATTCAATCCAGAGCAGAACATCAATTCAAAGAAATTCACGTGTAATCAAAATAAAACAACATAAATAACCTGGAGAACAATAACAGCTTTCTTAGTCTGACTGACATCTCCCTGCAGAACTCCGGAGCAAGAGCCCTTGGCATTGGTCGAGTCAAACGTCACCTTAGACATCGGGTTCAAAAGCTGATAGGACTGACGGAATTGGAGAAACTTTGTCAAAAATACCTACAATAGTTATATCTTGTTAAAAATGCACATAGGACATTTAGAAATGGAGAATTCCTACCAAAATAACTTCAATAGTGACATTGTGTTAAATATGCTGATAGAACAAAATCTGAGAAGCTCAGTTGGCAGAGCGCCTCACTCAATTCGGGGATTGTGAGCTCAAACCTCAGCCCAGCCACAAAACTTGTGTCGAGATTGGTCATGACATTATTTCTACAGCCCTTCACCCCCTACCTCTGATTCAAGTAGGGCAGTTGTCAGTTACTGGCAAAGGTATGTGCACTTAGTACTGGTAAACCACTTAGATTTGCTAAGATTGCCCAGGAAAAGTGTGACTAGGTAAGCTGACCGCCGTGATATGACTAAAATACTGTTAAAAATGTCGAAAAATCCCAACAAACAATACTGACACGGTCAGTACACAATGTTATCAAACACAATGTCATTAATTTCTGTACAGCAAATGAATAAAGTTTATTTTGTTACTTAAGAACAGAACACAAACACAATAGTTCAATATTCAATATGACATTAATTGCCAAATTACTGCTTTCGCCGGTTTGCCAGCATATGCACTGCCCGTATAAAAATAATGTAGCCTTTGTCCATTCAGACTTACAATCATTGTAATGAATTGTTAATTCTATGTAAGTGTATGATACACACGTTTTCCTAAAATTTAGATTAAAGCGTTACAAACGCTTTATAATTGTATGCATTTCATTTAATAATTTTTCATAAAAATGATAAACACCCCATTATTTCAAATATATTCCTTTGGCAGAAGTATTATTTATTTGTTTATATGTAATGTTGTTTTTTTTGGTTGGGATATATGACAAACAATTTAAAACGATCCATTTGCCAATCTGTCAACAGGTCCCTCAACATAGCTTGAACTTAGTGTTGTTTAACCTTCACAAAGGTCAGTGGTGTGCAACCAAAATCATCTAATTATTTACGTTTTTACAAAATGCAAACGCTTGGTTCTCTTTGTTCTGGTCTTGACACACACAACTGGCAATATGATTAGCAATGCAAAGCTACAACACAGCCACACGATATTAAATCGAGAATTTGACAGAAATACTTTTATAATAAATACCGCACCATTGGGAATTTGCCAGAATACCAATTGCGATGTTAACAACTAGAGTTATTTTGTGTTCATCAACATACCGGGAAATTCAATCAGATTTGTTTATTCTCTTTCCAGCTTTGCTTCAACCAGGGGGTAATTAACTTTTCTCGCAATAATGATAAAAGAGATTTTGTAAAACGATTGGATAAACAGTATTTAGGCATGGATTGTAATACAAATCTTGTACTGAAAATGCGAACCATTCTACAAGGCTTGTTCAGGACTCAAGAAGTTGTTCAGGTTTTCAATGCCCTTCTAGATCAACCTAAAATATTGCTAACACTAACCTAGCCTCCTATTTATTTTCAGAATGCCTCAAAATTTCCAGGTACTGCAGTGCTTTAGTTGCAACACATTTCAAGTCCACCAGATTAAGAAGACATTGAAGTGGGTTTGCAAGATGTGTGGAGAAAAACAGTTCATCAAAAAGGTACTCAATGTTCAGAATCATCATTATTAAAATTCTCAGCTTTGCCGTTAGTCCCATTACTTTATATTCAGAATAACAATTCTCAACAATGGTCCTGGTACTCTATATTCAGAATCATTGTTTCCATTCTCAGCTTTGGTCCCATTACTGTATAGTCAGAATCAACATGGATAATTCTGATGTTTAAATGTTCAAATGCAGATGAAATGATGTTTAAAATGTTGAATAATAACAATATTTCATATAAAATATAATAATCTAAAATTAATACTGCTTAAAAATAACAGAAACACTTACGAAAAATCGGCCGAAAATTTACAACTGTCCATTTCGTGCAACATTTTTGGATATTCGTTGATAAAACAAAAAAAAAAGCAGCATTAATGATTAAGTTATGTCTTTCTTTTGTAGTGATCAATTATTGCAAAATCTACCTTTTTAGCTCTTTCTAAACAATTGTACATTAAATGAAAAACAATACAACACCTAACACAGGCTAATTTTTAAGATTATGATCAGCACCAGATAGATTTTTTATTTTAAATTAGTTATATTTGTTTATATACTATATTTATTAATATAATGTGAACCTTGAGTTTGTCTGTTTTTGTTTTGGTGACTTGAATATTTGATTTTGACTCTACAAAATGGAATTTTGACCCTTGAAAATGTTGGTGAAAGGGTCAATGATTCTTGAAATTCACAGTCTACTGAGCAACCTGATAGTATAATGGATCAGTCAAAAGGTCTTTGTTAAAGTTATATCGTCATGCACAGGGTCACGTATGTGTACTGGTCACGTAGTTAATTGCAGTGTTTATGTGAACACAATGGCATTTGACAACTTCAAATTGTGTATTGAAATTAGGTTGTCTAATGCATTATTTGTTTCCATATTTTTGATTGACAATTTGTGAAATGCATAAGGGAATAACCAGCATATAATAAAATGGTAAATATAATAATGAAATGTTTTAAAATCCCTATTCGTGTTTCCCTGCTAGCTCTAGTATTTGTTGTCAAACACATTTTTTCGTTGTTACTAAGGTATAAACTTCGTCCTAAAAATCGCCAAATTGAATTGGCTAATGAGATTGTTGTGGACGGGACTACATTGTTCAGTAACTTGTCAGTTACACTGTTGGAAGTAAGACCTTATTGATAAATATGGCGTTCATATATGGCCCTTCGATTAAAGATCGGTGTAATTAGATAAAGGGAATAAGGGTGGTTGCTTTGAACATTAAGGCATGTCGGCAAATGACTTACTGCATTGAAGGCATGTCAGGCCCGACAAGCGGAACAGGCCTGGGGGAACTCCTGATTCAGAATTATTATAAAAATTCCCGGCTATTGTCCCAGTACTCTAAATTCAGAATTACAATCCTTAGCTATGGTCCCATTACGCAATATTCATATTTTCAATTCTAGCAATGGTCCCAGTACTCATTTTTATTATTACAGCTTTATGGCAGGGGAACCGGAGCAGAGTGCAGACATCATGTACAGAGACTGAATACCATGCACGGAGAGATAACATAAAGCTCTCAAGCTATGGCCCCAACTACCTCGTTGCCATGGCAACCTGAGAATGGTGACTGTGTAAATACAGCAATTGCATCATCTTATGACAGTTTGCGGAGTTCTCAACATTTTGGCTTGAGTGCTGCTAAGGTAAGTTCTACAGCAATACATTCCGATATAACTGATTCATCTTCCTTTCTGTGTACTCGTGTTTATGGATATATATTGGGTGCAGGCCAAGGTCACTTATGCAAAAATGGAAATCTTTTTTGCACAAATAAAAAAGCGCCTAGTCTTCATGGCACTATAACGGTACTGCTATGCAGAGCTGATACTGCTTTATAGAGCTGATACTAAGTTTGTGATAATATACTCATTAAATAAATGCTTTTTGTATTATTTCGTAAGCATAACTGCCATTTTGAAATATATTGAATATTTAATGATTTTACATTAAGAGCAAGAAATGTGTCAATTTTTGGAGGCAACAAATGTCATTGATGATAAAGAATATTATGAAGCAGATGATGATGATGACTGTTCGGGTTCAAATGACCCCAGTCCTTTCGTCAGAAATGGACAAAAAAGACAAAGGTAATGGTAGAAAAACAACTTCTGTTTTTTTCGTTTTAAATATTTAAAAGTGTATTGCTTTAGTAGGTATACTTCTAAATGTGTATTATATTTAAGTGGACCGTTCTTAACTTACTTATTATCCCCCGGTAATGAACTCGGGAGGGGAATATTGACTTACTTATTATCCCCCGGTAATGCACTCGGGGGAGGGGAATATTGACTTACTTATTATCCCCCGGTAATGAAATCGGGGGATATTGACTTACTTATTATCCCCCGGTAATGAAATCAGGAGGGGAATATTGACTTACTTATTATATACCGGTAATGAAATCGCGAGGGAAATATTGACTTACTTATTATCCCCGGGTAATGAAATCGGGAGGGGAATATTGACTTAATTATTATATTCCGGTAATGAAATCGGGAGGGAAATATTGACTTACTTATTATCCCCGGGTAATGAAATCGGGAGGGGAATATTGACTTAATTATTATATTCCGGTAATGAACTCGGGAGGGGAATATTGACTTAATTATTATATTCCGGTAATGAAATCGGGAGGGGAATATTGACTTACTTATTATCCCCGGGTAATGAAATCGGGAGGGGAATATTGAATGGCGTTGTCACTGGCTGGTAGACTTTCATGAAACTTAAAATAAATATGTGCCAACATATTGCAGAGATGCATGTCACATTTCAAAATATTGGATCAGTGAATTTTTCCAGGTTTATTGCCCTTTATTCAATGAAAAATAAGCAGTTTTGTCTGCCCTTGGCCGTTTCTAATTAAGGTGTTAAAACAATTATGCTTGTTTCAGGTTACATGCCCAAAAAGGTTAGGGTAGGTAGGTCGGGATTTTTTATTATTATTAGTTTTATTTGGTTAATGATCGACTTGGTTAATATCAGTATCATCCTTAAACATTGTTTTTAGTTGGATGCCATCAAAACATAACACTTTTTTACCCAAAACACATTTAATTATTGAAAAAGGTAAATAAAACTAAAATATATCTGACAAACCCAATAAAATGTTCTAGGGTCGGCGAATATTTTTAGGGTAGGTCGGGTAACCTGAAACAAACATTTTTTTTTCAACTAACTAGCAGGAAGAATTCCATAAAACTTAAAATAGACATGCTCTAACATAGTATGGTGGTGCACATGAAGTGTCACTTGGATCAGTTAATTTTTGTCATAGTTATTGGCCTTTATTCACTGAAAAATGCACATTTTTTCTGACTGGTGTCAGTAACTGACTGGATGAATTCCATGAAACTTTAAATAAATATGTTCCATCAAAGTGTGGTGTCGATTTCATATTTATGACAAGTCCCATTACTCTACCTATCTTTATTACAGGAGTATTGCCCTTTTTTAACTTCAAATATTTGGTTTAACATTTTTTTGATGGAGATTTCTCTAAAACCATTTAATATATAGACTCCGCTGTCCTCCTGACAGCTCTTTTTTCAATATGCTTTATTTTGCAGGGGAGATCAATTCATCGAATTTCATGTAAATTGAATAGCACATGTTTGTGAGTTCCACTACTAATGAATCAGATATGATCTTACAGTGCAATCAACAAATATCCCTTCATAATGTCTTTCAGAGAAAGTGAATGACTGGGAAACAATGAAAATCAACATGTTTTTTTTCTGATAAATTATTGTTCAGAGAAGTCAAATCTAAGCAGATGCATGTATTTCAGTTATAGATCTATATTATATACTAGATAAAGATGTGTATTTTCTTTGCAGGAAAATGCCGCAGTCATCGTTGAAGAGTGCAAATCTTACCGAAAACCAAATGCTAAAGAGACCATTCAAGACAATCTTTACAAACAACAGGCATAGTGACGGCCAAAGCAATCATCTGCAATTCAGCCTCAATCTCGATTTTAAAACTGATGACCCGGAGTCAAGTTCTGCGAATGTGTTGTTGAGCAATACGAACCAAAACATAGCTGTTCCTAGCACATCAAAGTGGAGTAAGTTTAGTTCAGACAACGCACTTGCAAAAGCATGTGAGGATGAGAATCTACAAAGAAAAAGAAAT
Organism: Congeria kusceri; assembly: GCA_027627225.1. Lineage (NCBI taxonomy): Eukaryota > Metazoa > Mollusca > Bivalvia > Myida > Dreissenidae > Congeria > Congeria kusceri. The sequence continues at coordinate 19,336,029 of CM051039.1, forward strand.
GTGAATGATCAAACAGCTTGTAATACAGAAAATCATGTCGTGTTGGGATTTGTTAACACATCACAATTTTCCAACTCATCTGAGGTCAACGGCACAAATTCTAAGCCTAATGGAACACTAAGTCAATCTTCCTCAGATGATAGTTCCTGTAGTATTGTTACTGGTGGATGTCACATTAACCACAATGCTCCGTTTCCGGACCACAGACCTTACACGTCGTTTGACGATTTGCAACCGTGTACTGGCGATTTGGAATCTTGCGTTTTATCAGCAGCGGAATTGAAACAAGCAAATGGTCCCGTAATTATCAGCAGAAAAGAAAATCCAATCTTTTCCGGAAATTCGAAATGGAATACGTTTAGTGCTACAAGTGCAACTACTTTTCCGAAACAAGTCTCAAAGTCAAAGTGGTCAACTTTTGTGCATGACTCAAACTCAGATTTGTCACCTGCCGAAGCAGTTATAACTTGTCAACCATCGGAAACAGGTGCAAATAGTATTGTGGAATTAATTGAGGGAGCTAGCAACATGGTTTCAAAGCATTTGATTACATATGAAAACTCAGAGTAGCCCGGAATGTCACAGACTGTTGTTACTAGTAATTGCGATGCTGGAAATGAATTGTCTTTGCAGGAGAAATCAAATATACCAGAAAACAGACTGCCTGACGTCGAAATAGTTCAACAGAAGATATTCAGTATTGGGGAAATTAAGGATGCGGATTTTGAACTATGATGATAAAATACAATAAATAGACTTTTATGTTTTAACCGTTATCAGCATCAGTTTTGTTTGCATTATTGCATTCAAATGTTAATAAATTTGCTTTGTTGAATGTTTCTCACTGTTAATAATAATAAGTAATGCGTAGAATGGCAAAACTATTTCTCACACATGTTAAATTGAGTATTCTAACATGATACTCCCCAATTTTCTATAGATAAAGAACAAAGTTATCATTGTCAAACCACCCATGAACAATGCAAAAAGAAGTCCTGATTCTGAGCGGAGCATAGTAAAAAGTGGTTCCCATTATAATTACAAAAAATGTAAGTCAAATCATATAAGAATCTAAATAATGTTCGCATTATCATTGTTTATCGGCCAATTAACAAGTTTTTGTTGTTCTGATGCATGTCTATTGAACAACTAGGGCTAACGCCCTTGTGGTTACATTTCTACGCACCAGAACTCCAAATCGTTGTTTATTGGTCGACTAACAACGATAAATCGAAAATTGTTCTTCATTCTAACATGTAAAGTGCAAAATTTCCGTTGTTAAATTGCCAATAAGCAACTCAAAAAATTGGTTCCGAAACTATAAAATATAGTTCGCATTGTGATTGCAGAATATGTTGTCTTTTCATGTTAGAGTCTAAATAATTTTCATTTTATCGTTGTTTATCTGTAAATAAACAACATTTTTTATTCTGATGCATGTATAGAAACACCTTCATCGTGCAATTCATACGCATCAGAACTCAAAATCATTGTTTATTTACAGACAAACCTCTCAGAATAGAAAATTACTTCTTTATTATGTGATAACGGTTACACGTAATCAAAACACGTGAACTATTATTACTTGTATATTGCACACTTCTAAGCAACTGGTTCACACGTATTGCAACAATTTCAGCATCTGTATGAAAATTTTGGTAATTATAAAATTATGTTTAAATGAATATTGAGCTAGTTTTAATGTTGCTTTTGTTGAATAAATAATTTTGATACATATTTGTTCTGTTATATTTGAGAAAATAAAAAAAAATTATCATTCGATTCAATTCAAATAAAATAGATAATATGCAGTATTAAGTAAACAGAGACTTTGCATGCTATTTTTAAAAGGTTGGAAACATGATTTGTATCCTTACAAAAATGACAATCGTGCTAAATATTTGTGCTGTCTGTTTTCCATTATATAACAAAAATATGTGAAGGCATTATCCTACTAACCGCTTTCAAGTTCTTGTTATTCTTGTCTTTAAATGTCCTCATAGATTTTGATACTGAGTCAAGTGTATCAGAAACATCCTTCCAGATCTTGATATTGAGTCAAGTGTATCAGACATCCAGCAAGATCTTGATATTGAATCAAGTGTAACAGACATCCAGCTAGATCTTGGTATTGATTGTTTCCCACATTCTGCAAGATCTTGGTATTGAGCCAGGTTAATCAGACATCCTGTCAGATCTTAACATTTAGTTAAATGTATTAGACATCCTGCTAGATCTTGATATTAAGTCATATGTGTCATACCTCCTAAGAGGTATTGACATTGAGTCTTATGTATCAGACATCCAGCTATGTACTGAATATGTGTGTCAGTCATTCTGCTAGATCTAGATATTGAGTCATGTTTGTCATCCATTCTGCTAGATCTTGACATTGAGTCTAGTCTAACGGCCTTCTGCAAGGTCTTGATATTGGGTTATGTGTCACACATTGTGCTAAGTGGTATTGAGTCATGTGTGTCACAAACCCTGCTTAGTGCTAGATACTGATACTGAGTCATGTGTGTCACAAACCCTGATTAGTGCTAGTTACTGATATTGAGTCATGTGTGTCACAAACCCTGCTTAGTGCTAGTTACTGATATTGAGTCATGTGTGTCACAAACCCTGATTAGTGCTAGTTACTGATATTGAGTCATGTGTGTCACAAACCCTGCTTAGTGCTAGTTACTGATATTGAGTCATGTGTGTCACACATCCTGATTAGTGCTAGTTACTGATATTGAGTCATGTGTGTCACACATCCTGCTTAGTGCTAGTTACTGATATTGAGTCATGTGTGTCACACATCCTGATTAGTGCTAGTTACTGATATTGAGTCATGTGTGTCACAAACCCTGCTTAGTGCTAGTTACTGATATTGAGTCATGTGTGTCACAAACACTGCTTAGTGCTAGTTACTGATATTGAGTCATGTGTGTCACAAACCCTCATTAGTGCTAGTTACTGATATTGAGTCATGTGTGTCACAAACCCTGATTAGTGCTAGTTACTGATATTGAGTCATGTGTGTCGCAAACCCTGCTTAGTGCTAGTTACTGATATTGATTCATACGTTTCACAAACCCGGCTAAGTGCTAGTTACTGATATTGAGTCATACGTTTCACAAACCCGGCTAAGTGCTAGTTACTAATGTTGAGTCATACGTTTCACAAACCCGGCTTAGTGCTAGTTACTGATATTGAGTCATGTGTGTCACAAACCCTGATTAGTGCCAGTTACTGATATATTGAGTCATGTGTGTCACAAATCCTGCTTAGTGCTAGTTACTGATATTGAGTCATGTGTGTCACAAACCCTGCTTAGTGCTAGTTACTGATAGTGAGTCATGTGTGTCACAAACCCTGCTTAGTGCTAGTTACTGATATTGAGTCATACGTTTCACAAACCCGGCTAAGTGCTAGTTACTGATATTGAATCATGTGTGTCACAAACCGTGCTTAGTGCTAGTTACTGATATTGAGTCAGGTGTGTCACAAATCCTGCTTAATGCTAGTTACTGATATTGAATCATGTGTGTCACACATCCTGCTTAGTGCTAGTTACTGATATTGAGACATGTGTTTCACAAACCCTGCTTAGTGCTAGTTACTGATATTGTGTGATGCGTGTCACAAACCCTGCTTAGTTCTAGTTACTGATATTGAGTCATGTGTGTCACACATCCTGCTTAGTGCTAGTTACTGATATTGAGTCATGCGTGTCACAAACCCTGCTTAGTGCTAGTTACTGATATTGAGTCATGTGTGTCACAAACCCTGATTAGTGCTAGTTACTGATATTGAGTCATGTGTGTCACAAACCTTGCTTAGTGCTAGTTACTGATATTGGGTCATGTGTGTCACAGATCCTGCTTAGTGCTAGTTACTGATACAAAGACATGTGTGTCACAAACCCTGCTTAGTGCTAGTTACTGATATTGAATCATGTGTGTCACAAACCCTGCTTAGTGCTAGTCACTGATATTGAATCATGTGTGTCACAAACCATGCTTAGTGCTAGTTACTGATATTGAGTCATGTTTGTCACAAACCCTGCTTAGCGCTAGTTATTGATTTTGAATTTTGTGTGTCACAAACCCTGCTTAGTGCCAGTTACTGATATTGAGTCATGTATGTCACAAACCTGCTTAGTGCTAGTTACTGATATTGAGTCATGTGTGTCACAAACCCTGCTTAGTTCTAGTTACTGATATTGAGTCATGTGTTTCACAAACACTGCATAGTGCTAGTTACTGATATTGAATCATGTGTGTTACAAACCCTGCTTAGTGCTAAGTACTGATATTGAGTCATGTGTGTCACAAAGCCTGCTTAGTGCTAGTTACTGATATTGAGTCATGTGTGTTACAAACCCTGCTTAGTGCTAATTACTGATATTGAGTCAGGTGTGTCACAAACCCTGCTTAGCGCTAGTTACTGATATTGAATCATGTGTGTCACAAACACTGCTAGATCTTGATATTGAGTCATGTGTGTCACAAACCCTGCTTAGTGCTAGTTACTGATATTGAGTCATGTGTGTTACAAACCCTGCTTTGTGCTAATTACTGATATTGAGTCATGTGTGTCACAAACCCTGCTTAGTGGTAGTTACTGATATTGAGTCATGTGTGTCACAAGCCCTGCTTAGTGCTAGTTACTGATATTGAGTCATGTGTGTCACAAACCCTGCTTAGTGCTAATTACTGATATTGAGTCATGTGTGTCACAAAGCCTGCTTAGTGGTAGTTACTGATATTGAGTCATGTGTGTCACAAATCCTGATTAGTGCTAGTTACTGATATTGAGTCATGTGTGTCACACAGCCTGCTTAGTGCTAGTTACTGATATTGAGTCATGTGTGTCACAAACCCTGATTAGTGCTAATTACTGATATTGAGTCATGTGTGTCACAAACCCTGCTTAGTGCTAGTTACTGATATTGAGTCATGTGTGTTACAAACCCTGCTTAGTGCTAATTACTGATATTGAGTCATGTGTGTCACAAACCCTGATTAGTGCTAGTTCCTGATATTGAGTCATGTTTGTCACAAACCCTGCTTAGTACTAATTACTGATATTGAGTCATGTGTGTCACAAAGCCTGCTTAGTGCTAGTTACTGATCTCTGGTCATGTGTGTCACAAACCCTGCTTAGTGCTAGTTACTGATCTTGAGTCATGTGTGCCACACATCCTGCTAGATCTTGATATTGAATAATGTGTATCACATGTCCAGCAAATCTTGATATTTTGTCCTGTGTTTCACACATCCTGCTAAGTATTGCTATTTAGTACAGTGTGTCAAACATCCTGCTAGGTTTAGATATTGAGTTAAGTGTGTCACACATCCTGCTAGGTTTTGATATTCAGTTAAGTGTGTCACACATCCTGCTAGGTTTTGATATGTTATCCAGTGTGTCACACATCCTGCTAGGTTTTGATATTGATTCCAGTGTGTCACACATCCTGCTAGGTTTTGATATTGAGTCAAGTGTGTCACACATCCTGCTAAGTTTTGATATTGAGTCAAGTGTGTCACACGTCCTGCTAGGATTTTCTATTGGGTCATGTGTATTAAGCATCCAGCAGATACTCAATCATACAGCTTGATTTTGATGTATGTAGTAAACAAATTGTTTAAGACCATAAGTACTGTTCTTTGCTATTCTGTCAATGCAAGAACCAACTGGATCATTTTGATGGATTTTTTAAACAGATAACAAGAAAACAACACTGTCTTCTGTGACAAATTATTTGAAACATACAGAACATTTGCTGCCGATTTTCCGGTCAGTATATCACTAACAACATCTACATGTACTATAGACCGGCTCTATGTGAAAACAAACAATTTATAACACAAATGATCCTAATGCAAACATAACACTGATAACAAAAATAGTTCTTACTAAACAAAAACTTGTATATACATAATTGCTGAAAAAAGTATCCAGCAAATGTGTTATGTTTGTCCACTGGAACAAGCTCCCAGTAAATTTATTCATACTCATCAGCAAATGTGAACCATGACAAACAACGCAAGTACATCTCTTAAGAAACATTTTCCTTAATTTATAATGCATATATTTCAGTGAAATGGAACATTTTTATTTGTTAATACACCTGTTTACTACAACATAATTGTCTTAATATATAAACAAATAAACATGATTGTGTGATTAAGTGAATCAAAACATCAAAACATTAACGTGCGAACATATTTACAGCAATTTGTTCATAATGAAACTGTGCGAAATGATTCTACTGGAAATTTTACGAGTACTTTTGTAAACACGTATGTAAGAACAATTTAGATAATGATGACAGTGCACGGATTCAACACTTACATGAAGAAAGAACACATTTGTTGATCCTGAAACTTTCTAAATAATAAATACACAATATAAGTTATTGTAATGACGACTGAAAGTTTACTGACTTGTAATCGAAACTTACATATCGCATGAATCAGTCTGAATTCAGTTGTACATTTATAGTTAGATTTAAATGACATAACTGTAATTCTAAAATAACCCACTAGACTGTAAGATACCCATCCATTCAGCCACTAAAATAAATCAACACCTAACAACAGAATTATTGCAGAAAGATATAACACCTGTTTAAAGTATGTTAGAAAAGTTCAAGGCTTATGCTTTCTGGGAAAGACATGTTGAGCAGGCAATGGCTTTTATCCCATCATCACATCACGCCTTCATCCCATCATCACATCACGCCTTCATCCCATCACGCCTTCATCCCATCAACACATCACGCCTTCAGCCCATCATCACATCACGCCTAACGAGATACACCCTTGTCATGAAAACTCCTGTAAGATAACAAAATAATAAGATATTCAATGTAACGTAAGATCCAAAATGATGTGTCGGTTGAAGATTTTGTTGTGAAATATATGAATGATGTGCTATAATAATAATAATATTGTTCTACTAATTTTTATAAAGGTCATTACATTACAAAAAACATAATGTTTGACATTTTGATAGTGCTTATTATGTTTGTTGTTGTTTTCTGGTATTTTATTTCAAATACTGGTATTCTGAATTATATTTAAAATATTTTAGTGGGCAATTGAAGTCTCATAAAATATTTAGAATTTAAAATGACTTTTCTATTGAAACGTTTCTGTAATTCTGTTGATAGTTTTACAAGTACAGTGGCATATTAAATGAACTGACTACAAAAAATATTCAGTTAAATAACAGAGAAAACAACAAGTCGGATATAAAAACATCGTTAAAAATCACCGCCCTCATTGAACTTCTTGACACTCTACTTTAAAAGCCTAATGGAAGAACACATACAACTTTCAGAAATAATTTAAAGAACCTACGTAAACTAGAGACACTGTGAAGCATGTAACACATGGCTGCAATGCTTGGTAGGCACTAAGAAATCTGATAGAGTAGCCCAAATATTTGATTTTGCAAAGAAAACCCATTATTTAGAAATATTTCAGAAAATATGTTCATGTAAATATTTTCCCAAACTATTAGTTGCCAAGTAGAATTTTTAGTAGCCAGTTAGAAAGTTTAGTAGCCAATGGCTATTTTGGCTACTGGTAGCGCTAACATAGCAATGTACATACTCTATCTTTACACATGTGTACAGTGAACACACTATTATGTGAAGTTGGAATAAGTCAAAAATATAATAAACTTTTTTATTACAGCAATGTTTTATATGCAATTTACAAATTGTAATTTAAGAATTTTGCAGAGTAATTAGTGCAACAGATACCACAAAACTGTATACGTGTATGCATTTTAAAAAAATTCACACGAAAATTAAACTGTGTCCATGTGTGCATTAACACAATTTATAAATACAGTAAATATGATCAAAGATAAAATCAGTTTTAATGAAAAAGTCATGGAAAAATGCTAATTATGCCAAAAGTATTGACGGAATATAACAAACATACAAAAACAACATGAAATGCTCAGTTTGATGTGAAAAAAAAAGAACACGAATAATGTCCATTCTACGTTAGATGTCTTATTCTAACTTCACATAATACAGTATTCAGCCAGCAGAACATCAGATATGGTCCAAATACTTTTAATCTGTAACCATAATTTATACGTTATATTAACTTAAATCCAGTCCTGTTTGGCTAAAATGTTCTTCAGAATCCAACTCACCCCTCTCCCAAATTACACCAAAGCCTTTAAGGACTATGCAAATCTTGAATAAGACCACGAAAATAAGTAAACAACACTTTAATTATTATTCCCAAAAAATATTTTTAATAATAAAAAAAATCCCGAAATAGCATGAGAACAAATGCAAATGATTGAAATAAATGAAATGATAATACCTATTTAAAAAGTGCTTGTATAGGATGTTTGTAATTTTATGAATGAGATCAATTACATTGTCAGCGTATGAACCAAAAATGGAAAATGTAATAGCATTTTATTTACAATTTTAAATGTAGATGCAAGAAAATAAACACATACTGTTTTATCCTAATATGATAATCACATTTATTCAGCCTACAAAATGACATACATGTATGGTACATGTATACAGTAACAGACGGTACTGACTGGTATCTAATAATGAAAAAAACTATTAAAATTCATATAGAACAACTTTAAATGATTAACACCGGTAACATATTTGGCGTTGCTCTGTATTATCACACAATGCAACATAGAAATGTGATTGCAATGAAACATGTTATTTTAAATGACTCTCAACGACATAAAATCATGTATTAAAAAGATGAAATGGGAAAATGACTGTACCTGTGTATGCATATATTGATTTATAGTGAGACAGAAAGATGTATTTGAATACCCCACAGTCCTATTAAATAAATTATAAATAGTACACATCATATCCATATATATAACCACTACAAATAATAATTATCTCACAGTGAATGCACAGTTGGAATCTAGACTGACGTAAGAGAAACTATAACTTCAATGAATATCACATGAATTGTAACTCTAAGCAACGATTTAACTTCAAACTGAAGCATGTACATTTTCTTCACATTTAAAAGCACAATATGTGAAGCACACACAGTCAGTAAAATAATACATTTCTATACAGGATAACAAAGTTACAAATTATCACAATACAATTATATAACAAAACATAAAAATGCTTAAGCATTAACACACGATCACTCAACTAAATTTGAGAAGTATAATACTTCAGGAAGCCAGAGTCATACTGTTCAAAAAAGAAACAGTCAACACTAAAGGTGAAAATAACTTGAATGGAAAGTAAAATAAGAAATCAACTGCACGAGCAAATAAGCTATACTGTAAATGTTGCATGTGTAAACAAACCTTGGTCCTAATTTATTTAAAAATAATTAAAAAATTGGTGCAAGTCATATTTGTGGTAATACAAGAAGGACAAAGTCGGGAAAATTCAGAAAGTAAGGTAAGTACAAATTTGTTTGTTTGTTTGGAATTTTCGCCGTTTTTAACAGTATTTCAGTCATATCATGGCAGTCCATTAACCTACTCACACTTTTCCTGGGCAAGCTTAGCCGATCTAAGCATATTACCAGTACTAAGTGCACATACTTTTGCCAGTAACTAACAACTGCCCTGATTGAATCAGAGGTAGGGGGAGAATGGCCGTAGAAATAATTGCATGACCAATCCCCACGCAAGTCATGTGGCCGAGCTGGGGTTCGAACTCACGATCCCCGCATTGACAGTCCAGCACTCTACTGACTGAGCTAGCCAGGCCCGGCAAGGTTATTAAAGAAAAAAAAGATTATCCTAATCTTTGACTCAAAATCAAGTAGTTAATCTTGGCCTTAAATAGTCTCAAATAAGTTTGTACAGAGTCGACACGTAGTATAATATTCTTGAAGGTAAATTCTTGGATTATACTTAAAAAGCAAGCTCACTAAATGCACAGGGCCCATATTAACAAAGCTCTTTAGGGAAAACTTGAGGACATTTCTTAAATTCATAAAACTCCTGAAGTCTGTGGCTGTTACATGTATAGGTCATTTTACATTAAAATGGTCCAAACTAGTAAAAATTGTTCATGTCTTTCACATTCTACCAATGGTAAACATATATCATTTGATTTCACATATAACTTTTGATATGAAATTTTCACTTAAGTTCACCATAAGATTTTTCTTAGGAGCTTTATGAATACTGGCCCTGATTTACAAACCAACATTGTTCTTTTCTTTTGGCTGTTTCTTCACATCAGAATATTATCTTTTATTTGTTTTCCTTTTAGTTAACCACAAAATCTCTCGCAAACAATTAAATATGTTAACCATGCATTGAGTACCAAATTTCCAAGCAAAATGTTGAATACAAATGCGTATGTACATTCATACAGAGGTTTTTCACAGAAGTCCCATTCGTTATCAAATCTGAAATCGGGAATAATTCACACAATTACTGAGCTGCCAGGACTTAGTTGGTAAATAATTACCAGTTAATCTAACCAGTACAACACTCATTATTAAGTCCTGTCACCATTTTTAAAGCTTGGGGTCATTCCTATAATCACATTAACCACATAGAACTAGCAGAAACATTCATTGTTTTGTTTCTGGAAGTATCAATTAATTATATTTAAAGTATAGCTATATCACTTAGAAGTTATCATATCCAGTATCACAAGTTAATGTTTTAAAATTTCTTTTATAAATTTTTAATTAATTAATAGCTAATATAGTAACACAGTATATGGAATAACATATGGAGGATATTTGTTTGTTTTTGGTGTGAAAACGCATGATATCACCGGAAAGGGGGACAATTAATATTTTCACGATCGCTTGCGTGTTTGATAATTTGTTAGAAGTAGAAATATCCGAGTCAGAAATACGTTCTGCGGTAAATGCTCAAAACAATAATAAGAGTCCTGGTATAGATGAACTACCAGCAGAAATGTTTAAATGTAGTATTGATATTATAATGCCGTTTCTAAAAACTTTATACAACCGTACATTTTTAACTCATGAATATCCAGAGTTATGGGGTAAAGGAATCATTATCCCTATTTTCAATAAAGGGGACGCAAATGACCCTAAAAATTATAGAGGTATAACATTAATTAACATAATGGGCAAAATATATTCTCAAATACTTTTAAATAGATTAAGAAACTGGTCCATACAATATGACAAATTGATACCCAATCAGTTTGGATTCCAAAAAGGAAAATCAATTTCTGATTTTTGTATTTATATTACACTCAATTATTACAAAAGTTCTGAGCGAAAAAGAAAAATTGTATTGTGTATATGTTGATTATCAACAATTTTTTGATCGTATTTATCAAAACATGTTATGGCAAAAGCTCTTAACAGAAAATGTAAGCTGTCACTTTGTGAACGCATTAAAAGCTATGTACAACTGTGTTAAATCATGTGTACGTTATAATAATTCACTATCTGCCTTTTTCGATTGCTCAATCGGTGTCAAACAGGGAGACCCCAGTTCTCCACTGTTAGCCATGTTTTTTATAAATGATATTATAAAAAATGTTTCCCATGACCTTCCAGGAATTGTATGTATTGAAAATCTGAAATTATTTCTGTTACTATATGCAGATGATATGGTATTATTCGCCAAATCACCAGAAACGCTCAGAATTATGTTAAAAGATGTAGAAAGTTATTGTAATGCATGGGGACTGAAAATTAATGTTTCAAAAACAAAAGCTATGGTGTTTGAAAAAGGAAGGGCTACAACGTTTGAGTTATATATCTACAATACTTTAGTTGAAATTGTAAGTTCGTTCAAATACCTGGGCATAAACCTGTTCAAAAATGGTAACTTTTACAGATCTCAAAAATCGATCGCACAATATGCATCCTTTTCATTAAGTAAATTATTCCAGATATTTGATGCAATTGAATTACCAATACAGCAAAGAATAAAATTATTTGATACTCTTGTTGCCCCAATCCTTAATTTTTGCTCAGAAATATGGGGCTTCCATCAAGCGAAAGACATTGAATTGATACACACTAAATTCTTAAGATCACTGCTTGGCGTAAAAAAGTCTACAAATTTATCTGCACTCTACGGAGAACTCGGTAGGATCCCTTTTCATGTATGCCGCCAAATCCATATGTTAAAATATTGGTATAAAGTGATAAATTTACATAATGGTCACATTGTAAAAAAAGTGTATAACATGCTAAAGAGGGATACGTTAAGAAACAGAATCCAGGATAAAAATAATTGGGTGTCAAATATAAAGGAAGGTCTTGTAACTAACGGTTTTGGTGAAATTTGGAATACCGAAAAATTGGATTTAACCACTTTGGAAATTGTTAAGAGGCGAATTATAGATAGTTATCAACAAACATGGCATTTCGACGTTAATTCTTCAACCAAACTAAAAACATATTCTCTTATCAAACATGAACTCACATTAGAGCCATATATGCAAAAAATTCATGAAAATAAATACAGATTTGCCCTCGCAAGATTTAGAACGTCCTCACACAAACTAGCTATTGAAACTGGTAGATATTCGAACATGTCTGTTAATTAACGAATCTGCCGATCCTGTAACATGAACCTGACTGAATCAGAATATCATTTTTTACTTGTTTGTCCAATGTACAAGGAGCTCAGAATGAAATATTTTAAACCTTATTACTGTCACTGGCCTACGCTAAATAAATTTGAATTGCTTTTAAAAACAACCGGTAGTACTACTTTATACAATATCGCTAAATTTATATATTATGCCGAAGAGTTGAGAATACATATCTAATTATTTACTCTGTAAATTTCACACTGTTTACTATTATGAATCCACCAAACTGTTCATTTATTATTAATATCTGTAATGTTTCACTATTATTATAAAAGTTATTATTGAGATGCTAAAAATTTTCTTGTTGTATGCTCCTTTGAGCGTGTACTTGTCCATGTCAATATTATTTATTGTGCTTTGACATTGTATAATGTTTATGCAATAAACTCTGGACTTGGACTTGGACTTGGAGTGGAAATATGTTAATTGTCTCCCTTTTCGGTGATGATATAGCACGTTATCACACCGAAAACAAACACATTTTCTTTTTATTTAATGCTTTATTAACCTTTGTTTTATATTTTATTGGAAAATATTACGGGAATCATAATGTCATGATGTCAAAATAATGACGTCATTTCACAGTTTTGAGCACGGTATCGAGGACGGTCCGTTTCATTTACCGTATTAAATCGGGACCCAAAAAAGTAGTCCCTCACTGTGAGTGATATAAGGATATATCTCACTGATATTATTCTATATTTCACTACTTAGCATTAAATAAAAGAATCACATAGTGTAAATCCTCATGATTCTAAACGCTTGCATTCGATGTTGGTTTCCTTCACAGAGACTAGAAGAGAATTGGACCCATATTCATTTAACTGTGTATTAAATAAAAACTTGTGTGAAGTTTAAAAAAAAAATTGATCAAATTTTTTGTCCGGAGCTCATCAATAATACTTCAAAAATTTACCAGTAGTTTGAAAAGTGCTATTCTTCATGTTGTATCTGTATGAGACAATAAGGTCTCAACTTCTTCCATTATTTATGTAATCATAAAACGTTTTAACACTATTTCAAGCTTATTTAGTTCAAAAACATTCTGAACAAAGTAAATTAATAACAGAGCCATAGACTTAAGGAAATTCATCATTTCAAGAAATATACCGGGTCATTATAATAGTAGTTTCATCCAGTAGAATTGGACTAAATCCTTAGCAAAAAAATCATTAATCTGGAGAGAAAACTGATATTCATTATACGTAATAACTGCCTAAATGCAGTCTATGCTTTCACAACCGTTCTGAAATATTTTTTGTACTAGCATGTAAGTTTATGGACTTGTTCTGCATTTATCCTATGTTCTAGGAAGTTTCATCAACAAAAGAATTTACTGATTATTGCTACAAATTTGCCACTGAACATTAAACACATGATTTTTCAATAAGAAACAAAATTTGTGCAGTGTTGAATTATTTGTCTGATATCAGATAAACATATTATTAACCGTAAAAGGCATCAGCCATAATGAAGGTTTCTTTGGTTTGTTCGAAGACAAATTTGATTCCATTCCAAGGTCGTAACAGTTATCGGACACGTAATGCTCCAGGTCAATAAACACATCGATGCTGTTGTTACTGGGCAGCAGGTAATCGAAATGATCAAAACTCGCCCGTGTGCTGTTGTGGCGATTTCTAGGCTCCCTTTGTTCAGTGGTCATGTATGGCGACCGTCAACTCTTGATCGACATAGCCGTGGACATGGTCTCGTCTCCGCTCAAGACTTCCTCTATTTCGATTCGTGCAATCTCCGGAAGTGGATCGCGCCAATATTGCACTTGACTGTACTCGCTGTCTCGGGCACCGGGTTTGTGTAGCGGCGGGAAAAAGTGGTCTATAACATCCGTCAGTTTGGTATACCTGTAACGAAAACATACATTGAAACTGAAATGACAACTGAATAATTTGCAGTATCATATAAGTGGAAAATGCTAAAAAACATATTTGGGTATTAAAATGTTTACTGATTTTACAAAAACACATATAGAATTTAGATACAATTTTACAACGAAACATCAAAGCTTCTACGTATTATTATTATCATAGTAATAATAGTAACAAATGATGTTGGTGATGATGGAGATTCTTTATTCAATCTACCACTGCTAGCTCAACTGATAAGATTTCTGAATCCAATCATTGACCTACATTGACTTTGTTTCCAAATCCTGCATAGAAAGGATGGGAGTTTTTCGGAAACAGGGATCCAACATCAGACAGGCAGCTGATCTTAAACTCCTCTGGCTTCTTTTCAATCACCTCTCTGCAAAAAAACCCAAACAATTTCAATCAACCCTTTCAGCAACAAATTTTAGCGATACAATTTAAAGCCAAATCTGTATTTGAGAGGGACATCAAAATACTATACCTACACGCAGGTAGATGTTAAAAGATAAACTTAACTTCAAACATAGAAGGCATAGTGACGTGTGGTACGAACTACACTCACTCACTGCGGGAAATTCAAACACAAACTCTTACGATAAGTACACACACAACACACACCTCACTGCTGGAAATTCAAACACAAACTCTTATGGTAAGCACACACACAACACACACGTACTTGTGGAAAGCACTAATCATGGTGACAGGAGTAGGGGCCCTTCTGGCAGAGTTCTGTCCCCTTGTTTGATATTCTGCAGCAAATCTTTGGTCAGTTTTGATTGGCCGATGGCGCGGCCCGAGAGGTACAGGAACTTGTAGCCGTTGCCCGCGATACGGCTGTACAGCTGCGCTACGCCGGGCTGGGACCAGTCGCGGCCGACCACCGGCAAAATCTGTCCGAGAACATCGGATCTGAAAATACCAGTAAGTGTACAAATATTTTGAGGTGTAACCTTAGCTAATATTCTGAGAATTCGAAAAATGTGAAGTAACTCTTACTGAAGTAAACAGTTCAATAAAATGTGAATCAATGCTGAATGAATTGAATTCAGAATCAATGCTGATAAACTTTGTATCTTAATTGGTCCACCAATTCATCCGCAAACACATTCATGAATTTCATACATCAATTTACTCAACAAAGTCTTAAGCAGTATTGTAAATATGTACATGTAAACCATGTATTATCATATCAAGTACCATATTCAGGGAAGTACAAAGACATAAACTTGGTATTAGGAACATGAAGACATCATAGCAAAATAACAGTCAGGAAGCAAACAAATGACGATTAATTAAGACTATATGCAAAAGCATAAATAGTCTTCAACGACACTGAAACTGATACAAATCCAAAGAACAGACATATATGAACTAAGTCATACTTGGTAATGGTTCCGTCGATGTCAGATACAATGATCTTGTCATTGTATTTCCAGAGGTAGATATGAGACGTGCACCGCTTCGTGCCCTGATACTGCGTCGTCACTGAGTATGTCACCTCATTTTGGCCAATCTTCAGGTTGAACTGTTTCTGGAAGAGATAATATAGAGGTCAATAATTAGCTTAACACTATTTATTTTAGCTTGATTGTGTGAAAAGCTATACGCTTAAAATATTATACTATTTTATGTCCACGAAAGTTCAAATTATGTACATGTATCATCTCTTGGGAGTCAATACAAGTTTAAACGTGCATAGTTTCCTAGTAAACACAGGCTGTTACACAAAACTATTTATATCATAGTAGTTTTCACATTTTTATACAAATTTATATCACAGAATGTGAATGTGTATGGTATATGTATATCTTATATCGCTTAATAAATAAACCACAATCTGATGTTTATGAATATCACACATTCTTTATTGTCAGAATTTATTTGACACTAGGAAACAGGAAAATATGAAGTTTTTATTTAAATTTAAATTGACTGCAGTACAATGGTACATGCAAAAGAGCATTAAATTATCTTTGCTATTAAATTATTAATACCTTTTTTTCCCAAAATTGTAACTGACAGAAGATTTGTTGATAGTAATTATAAGGTCACAGTGGTTACAATCTGATCAGAGGTAAGTCTCAATGTCTTCTTAAACATTTTCTTTATTTTGGTGAGGCGTTTGATTTTCCTAGGTTCCGTTGTCCGGTCCGACCCTTCTGTATCTCCTTCACTTGACGAATGGTCGCCCACGGTCAATCTGTCGGAAAGAAATAAGCAGGCTGATTACCAGTAATTTTTAGTATATTTATCATTGGACAAAATTAATATCTGCCAAATATTAATATCTTATATCAATATTTGATAAACCCTGAACATTACTTATCCCATTTACACAACAAATGCAAACTCATTTAATTTCGCTAGGGTCTAATTATCGCATATTTTGTGTGTTATGAACATAGTACAAATTTAAATTCCCCCATAAATTTTGTTGAACAATTAATAAAAAACACATAAAAACCAACAAAAAATGAATTAAACGCAGCATGAATTGGCCGTTTTTCAATAATGTGCAAAGTTTAGCCATCGCAAACTATAATAATATTACATTATTCTTAATTTCTATATATGTAAATGGGTTATACATCATCCACAATTTAAATACGTTTGTATTCTGAATAATATACACTACCCTGCAGAAAAACTAATCCAAATGATTATTCATAAAACATTGTACATTTCTTGCCAAACTTGATTACACAATTATAACATTTTATATAGCATGGCTAACAGTGATTTGGCAGAGGCAGTGAAACTCTCAGGAACTCACCGTTCCAATTCCTTCAGTTTCTTTGGACTCTCAGTCACGCTCGACTGACAAGATGGCCTTGTGTCCAAACTCTGGCTCGAATGAGCCGTAGTTTCTGATATGGACTGAAAGATTCAGGAAAATAAATTACCAAGTGTGTAACCAGAAAGAAAAACTATGCATATGAATGATTTATAGCATTAAAATGATGGATGGTTTGGACACTGGTACGTAAAGCTACCACAATGTACTGTAGGTTGTCTGCATATGAATCCCCAAGCTACTTTCCAAAGGATTTGACCTCGTCTAGGGCAGCCCATTATGTGGCTTTAACAAAGAAATCCACCATAGCCTTGTATTGTGGCTGAATCTACCTTGGTGTGTTCTTGCCTCCTGTAGGTAGTGTTGTGTACACCACTGCCAAACGCGCAGGCACTTAAACCAATCATCTGGACAAGGGTTTTTTCTCATAGTGCGTGAGCAGGTTTACCATTCGAATGGTAATGTCAAAAAGTGCTGTATTAATGACACGAGGAGTGAACATTGAAGAATCCCAACCAACAAGTTTTAAAAGTATAACAAGCATCAGTAATTTTGAGGACATCCAAGGTTCCATCGACAACAAAGAAATTAAATGGTGTATTTTATCACGCATCAGTACTTACACACCTACCTGCAATTGTGAAGTGTTAACATCCTTCGTCTCCGCCTCTTCCGTCGTCACGGTAACAGTGGTGGTCGTAGTGGGAGCCATAGTCGCCGTAGCCTCAGGGTTCGCTCGCCTCCATGAAGAGAACCGGCCTGACCTTTTCACCTTTTTTTGGCATGTGCTGACTGACTAGACCTTTCACAGACGACTGGAACGGAAAAAGAGATCACTATGAATGTGAATTAAAATTAGGATTTATTTTATTCAAATTAAGGTTTTGAACATTATTTTACAGACATAATGGAGCTTGGTGGATACAACTTGGGCTTAAGATTAAATAATGTTGGTGACATTGCAATGAAACACTCATGACAAAAACTTGTTCTTTTTATCTCAGTCTATTTCCAACATAAAATACCAGAACCCTAAAATCAACATTTCCTAACATTTTAGGAGGAGGGTCCAAAATCAAAGGGCTATTTTATGTGTCTTTGTTTATGCTATCACGGTTGATGAAATTAAATTTCAATTTATCATAAATAAAGAGTGGGGATTTACCTGAGGCATATCCTGGTTGAAAATGATTTTGGATGAAATGAGAGGGGCCGCAGTCGCCCAGTTGTAATATTTCTCCTGCACCTTAACGACTAGATCCGGATTTGACAGCATCGAGGGGTTCTCGCAGAGATCATCATAGGTCACAATCTGGGACATAAACTTCTGCAGCGTGACCCCTTCAGGATCCGTCAGTCCTCCGCAGAGGGACAGGGAGGAGGGGCCAAGGTACTTTATGTCTGGTCCAGGCCCGCCGATGGCCTCTTCTACCGAGTGCGGGGACTGGGACAGTGAGGCCCCACGACCCGATTCCACGTCCTCCTCATTTTCTGTGTCGATAGATTTAAAATGACTGTTGAAAATCTGAAAAAAAACACGAGTACATTAAAAATTACAATCCTTAGATTCTGACTTATGTCAGAAACAAATTTTAGCATATTCATAATAATTATGGAAGCAGACCAGGATTGCCTGCACATGAGACAAAAACAAATTCCCTGACTTTACACTGACTTTTCCATGACCAAATCCAGATTTTCACTGACCAAAACCATCCATTTTCAACAGACCCTTTCATGCCCTTTTGCCAACTGAAACTTCAGGATGGGAAGACACCTGAAGACTGTCAAAGCCATAAGTTGCAAATTTTTATAATAATCTTTTTTACCTCCAGGCCTTTTTTTCCCTGACTTTTCACTGACTTTTTTCAAATTCGAGTCTGCTGGCAACCCTGCAGACGCTAAATGTGCAGTGCTCTAGTGTCTAGAGTACCATTCTTACTTGTGTCAGCTGTTAAAGGGAATATGAGGGGCGTCCTGATAAAACCGGACTTAATGTATGTGCGTAAAGTGTCGTCCCGGATTAGCCTGTGCGGACTCCGGGACGGCACTTTCCGCTATTATGGTATTTTTTGTTTCAAGGAAGTCTCTTCTAAACATATATTCACCGTAGGCGGAAAGTGCCGTACTGCATCACAGGCTGCACAGTATAATCCGGGACGACACTTTACACACATGCATTAAGATCGGTTTTCTTTCGACGCGCCTCATATCTTGATTTGCAACGGTACAAGGTACTTACAGAAATCGAACAGGCATGAAGCCTATAGTTATCTTTATAACCAAATTCAATAAAGTTACGTCATAACTGTTCCAAGAATGTACAGATGTTTTTTAAAACAACACTAACATTTTTTTGCAAAATCTGCCCTGAGGTGGGAAGGGGGTGGTGGAAACCAAAAATTAGCCAGTAGCAGTACAATGCTATTTTTCCCTCAGATTTTCCCTACAGTTTTGGAAAATATAAGGGTGCAGAACCATGCTATTTTTCCAGAAGATTTTCCCCTACATTTATGAAAAGTTAAAGGTACATCTTGCTATTTGTCCCCATATGTGTTTCCTTATCATATTGGAAATTATAAGGGTTATTAGACCTTGCTATTTTCCAAACATATTTTCCCAATCTATTTGGAAATTAAAAAAGGTGCAGCACCATGCTATGTTCCCCTCAGACCTAGCTTACCGTGTTGGAAAGTATGATTTTGCCGTCTCCTCATCCATATCCTCCAGATTCAGGTCGTGGATTCCTTTCGCCTCAGGCTTGTGGCGCACATTCTTTGTTTTTCTCATGGATTCCCTTCGTTGTCTGAACATAAGATTTATTCTCCTTCTAAATCAATTGAAATAATAAAGTACAGATAGATTGCTGCAGTTAAAAGAATCTCTTTTTTCTAAATCAGCATAAAAGTTTTGTTCTAAGTAACAAACGTTTCAATTAATTTGGTCCTTATCATAAATTAAATGTCCTAAAATCACAGGTAAGGACTTCAGGTAAATGAACAAAAGGCTGTTAAGAAGTATCTTCCAAGCAAAATTTATGAAAAAAAACCACTTTTTCCCAGTAGATCACTTACACATGAGTTTGTGTTCCCCTTTAGCAATTTCATTTCTCACCCCAAACACAAATTTGCCCCATCTCCAGGCTTTAAAATAAGCCCTAAAACTAGGGATGGGACCGAATACTGAAAGCAATATTTGAATATTCGTTTTAGTTATTCGAATATATTCGAATATTTGTTTTGTAAAAATACTATTATACACGTCACTCTGTCCGAATATTTACCTATCCGAAATATGTTAACTATGTGTACGTAGTTGTTTTACCTTGCTTCAGTGGTAAGTGATCGGTATAACTTAGTGAGTGTTAGGCAAATATAAAGAAAGGTAAGACATTGTTAAAAGTATTGTTAAATAATTTGTTAATCGTTCCGTTGTTTTTTTTTAGAATTATGAAGCTTGTATCTGCTGTGCAGTGATTCGTGATTAATTGAAGTATATTATTGCAGATATTATAATATACGGTGTTGATAGAATGGAGAATAATTTACAAGTGACGTATATTGAGATTGACCAGACCATGCTAATTTTGTTAAAGAATTTGATTGGCTGATAATGGATTCATTTTGATTGGTTTACTTACAGAGTATTCGTAATTTACTGTAAACAAGTTGACCATATAGATGTCATTTAAGGACAATAAACAACAATGTACACCTTGTGCAAACTGTGAAACCGTTATCATAACATGGCCCAGTTTTGTTATTTGTGGATACAATGCGTCATATTCGCGCCTCCTACACACCGTTAATTCGCGGCCTTTGTAATTCGCCCGCCTGCCAATTATCAATTGTCGTTAATTGGACATGTTTGGCATGTGCTGTAAAAACGTTACACTGCCCCCGCCCATCTGCTAGGCAGGAAACACGACTGGAATTTATGTTAACTTTGCAATCAAACTGAATAAAAACATGATTTTTTTTAAAGAAATTTTGGTCTTGAAATAAATTTGAAAATCAAATATTAGTATTCGTTTTTTTTCATTCGAATATTATTCGATATTGGAATATTGGAATTATTCGGTCCCATCCCTACCTAAAACTGAATGATTCCTAACCAACAAGATTGATTTGATTCGTTACACAGTCATACATAAATGTCAGTTTTCCGGGTAAAATATCCAAGCTATACTTCCAAGATTGGTTTATAGTTATCTACAAATAATTGTTTGAAAGCGAGAAGGTGCTATCAGCATATCACTGGTCAAAGTTAGCACCAGCCCCTAAGCCCTGTACTGGAACATTATAGACTGGGCTTGCTCAGCTTATCAGTTTTATAAATATGGGCTTGTAACATTTTCTTGCACTCAGGTAATAATATAAGAATTTGGGCTTGTTTGGCCAAACTGCCAATTTCGACAACTGGCATATATGCGCAAAGAAGGCTGATAGCAGACCTTTTGGCTTTCAAGGGTATGTTTGCTTTGATTATTCGCCGTTTTTAACAGTATTTTTGTCACATCACAGCGGTAAGTTAACCTACTCACACTTGTTGTGGGCAAGCTTAGCAGATCTAAGCGGTTTACCTGTAATAAGTGCACACACCTATGCCAGTAACTAACAACTACCCTACTTGAATCAGAGGTAGCGGAAGATTGGCAGTAGAAAAAATGTCAGTTTACAGTTTAAAATAAACAACAGTGTGGCCACTGAAATTCTGAAATAAAATTCCCTTACGTTTCCCTGCTTTTTCCCTGACAGGAAATTGATTTTCCAAGATAATTGTCAAATTACCAGTTAAATTAGTGCAAAGTTGTGATAGCATATACAAATACATGACCACATTTGTGCTATTGTTAACTTCTTATTCTAAACAAATTATTTATTGGTTGATTGTTGAAATATTTATTAAATTCTGGATTTCACTTTTGGTCAAATTCCATGAAATTTCCCAGATTTTTGCCAAATTTTGAAATTCCCTGATTTTTCCCTCCAGAGAATTGTTTTGAAACATTTTCCCTGTTTTCCAGAGTTCGTGGCCACCTTGAAAAAGCTTTACATGTACAAGCATATTGACTCCCTCACCTCCCAGATTGGATGCAGTGGCAGTGGAAGTCTCATCAGTGGGAGATTTTCTAGGAATATCTCCCCACTCCCACAGCGTGTCGTCTTCAGACTCGACCATGATCTTCGTGTTGCTCTGAATCACCTTCTGACAGTCAACTTCGGGGAGGCGGGTCAAGAGTGGACAGGACTAGGGGCAGATAATGCAATGGGAGATCCAGATACAGATCAAGTACAGGGTAGTGCTCAAGAACAATTTGGGGAAAGCCAGACCAGTTCTGCGCCTCTCGTGCAATACGACTTGACCCAACCAACTCGGCTCAAACAAGTTCTCAGAACATCATACTAACATAATATTCTATATGTATTTATAATAAGAATATATACCTATTTTACCAATAGATACCACAGAATTTACAAAACATGCATGTTTTTTACATTAATTTTGGCCTGCCTGATTGGATTAGCAAAAGTGGGTTATTTCAAAAGGTGAAAACTATTGTTGCAACATTCTATGAATCCAGACTTGGTATTTATAAAGACTCTTAATCAATCATGAAGAAAAATGTAAATTAATGTTAAATCTGAAATTTTAGAATTGGATGTTTTAACAAAGAAATGATTGTTGGAAGATTTTGACACAGAATTTGCTAAAGCTTTCCAAACTGTAATAATATTTCATATAAATTTGACATGTACATGTTCCCAAGCATAGTCTTTCGAAACACATTTTAATTTTGTCTCACTTTCAACTGAAGTGAAGAATAGCACAAAAATCTTTATAAATATGGGCCCAGCTCTTACCTGCACATAGGGGAGAGATCTGTATCACTAAACGGATGATTGTTCAGGTAGGTAAAACCCTCATGTGAATACGCCCAGTCATGAGTCCGTTCAAGCTTGTTCTCTTCCACTACAGGCAAGCTTATGGACTTGGACATGGAACCAGTAGACATGTTGGAGGTCAATCGACTCAATTCCTCATCACTAGAAAGCCCGTCCATATCAAAAATATCCTCGTTGGTTTCTTCTAGCTGTCGCTGCGAGCTAGCGGGGTCTTGCTTGCCTTTTGCTTTCCCCTTTCTAAAGCGTTTTTTCTTGTTCTTGGCAATATCACCTTCTTCATTTTCAATCCTTATGTCGATGTCGGTATTGCGCGAATGCTCGCTGCGTACTGAATCCAGGTGCACACGTCCCGAATTCTGCGTCGCATCATCATTTGCAGAAACATTAATTCCACTGTCATTTTTACTAAGTTCATCACTATCAGCCTGAGCCTTGGTCTCAGTACTTGCATTGTCAGCATTCACCTCTACTTTGACCTCATTGTTTATAACCTCTGAACTAATGGTAACCTTGACTTTATTGGTCTGACCTTGACATGTGTTGACCTGATTGCAAGTTTGCTCATCCTCCATTTTAAGGCGTTCTACGCCCTCTTTCATGAGGTCTGAGTCATACTGAAACGGGGATGTGGCCAGGTAATCTGGAATCTCCTGAAAACAGATTAAAGACAATTAAAAGAAAGTTAACATAATATAAAGAAAGACCAAAACTTTTATTGTACTCTGCTGCTGCAGTTAATAACAAAGATGATGATGAGCATGACTATAATTATTATTATTTTCTTTAATTTAAATTACTTTCAAGATGTTGCTGCTGTTGCTGCTGCTGATGATGATGCCATTGATGATGCTGATAATGATGCCGATGATATGACTGTGATAATGATTATGACAAGCATAATGATGATGATGATGATGATGATGGATGATGGTGCTGCTGATAATGACATTGACCATGATATTTATGACCATGATTGTGACGATAACACTAATGCTGATGATGATTAATGACATTAATTAGTGTGATGACAATGATGTTGATGACGATGACGATGCTGATGATGAAAATGACCAAACAAAACTAAGACTAACTAAAAAAAAATTGACAGATACGAAAACAGTTACAACAAAAGTCAAAGTCATTATTAAACAATAACCTATATCTCTACGCGGCTAAATGCCAACCGACATTGTTTACTTAATACCTATATCAATATGTCTGTTTAGTAAGCCTGACCTGACCGAATTCTAAATCCAAATATTTGAACAGTGCTAGTCAGCATTGCGCAATAGTATCACCTTATCGGCTGACCGTATAATTTCAATACGCTAAGATCAAAGTGGGTCATAACAACAGACGTTCAACTCCAGATAACCTCTGAACCAGTTTTAATACCACATGACTACCAACATAATCTTAATCTTATACATAAAACAATGAAGAGCAGAATTTATATCGAATAATCATTTCTATTGGCCAACAAGTTAATAATAAGTTTGTTATTAAAAACTTGAATAGTAATGAAAAAAGGCCTGATAATGTCAAATTTTTTGAAAATTCTTAAAATTCTGAAATTTTATATTTAGATTTACTGACAAAGAAAGTCATTTTAGAACATTGACGCAGAAATTATTAAGTTTAAGCCATGCACATGTTCCAAAACATGGTGTTTCAAACATAAGTTATAATTTTGAGTTAATCTTAACGTAAGTAATGAATCACTTAAAAATCTTCATAAATATGCATCACGTTTTGGTTTCAATAAACTTATGAAGCATGTGCACAAACAAAACAGGTTATAAAGATAGGCAAGAATTCAGGCGCTTAATAATGATTATAGAGTGTCAATTTTTCTGCTATATTCTTCTTACAAAAAATTTCATTAAGGGCAAGCACCTGCAAATATTAACAACTATTAAATAATTATGTTGTATAATATTCTGCAGAGAAAGAATTAGAAAACTGATGCGTTTCCATGGCAACCCTACCTCCTCCTCATCGAGTTCTTCCTCGAAGAAAGCCTCGCCAGACTCACCGAATTTCATCTGAATATCAACGGGCTCTCCATTGATCTCAATGTCCACCTGAAAACACAAAAATAGGGAAAGGTCCAGCACAGAACTGACATTTCCCAAAACATCAATCATATGTAAATAAATCTAGGGTTTATCAAATGCATGTACCCAGTCTTCACAATAGTTGTTTAGAAGGATTTGCCCATTCGGGCATAAGCCATCCAATTTAAACTTGCCCGAATCCACTTGAATTTATTGAAAATAAGGAAATACAGCCTAAAGATTACCAGGGTTGACAGCACTTGGGACAACAAAAATTCCCTGACTTTTCACTGACGTTTCCGACTAAATACAGTTTTTCACTGACCAAAACCACCCATTTTCAACGGCCTCCTCCTCCCCTTTTAGCCGTCCACATCTTCATGAAGGAAAGTTCATGTGCAAATCAGATTTAAGTCACACTAGGACATTTACAAAAATTGTTAAGATATTATTTTCAACTAAAATTCAGCATACTATGTATTTATACATACATTTTAGTAATTCAAAACACATTTAGACTGCTATAGCCATAATCTGCTCATTTGTATAAATTATTTTTTTACCTTCAGGCATGTTTTTCCGTGACTTTTCACTGACTTTTTTGGAATTTGATTTTTCACTGACTTTTTTTCAAAATTCCCTGACAATTCACTGGCCTTGAAAGAATTTCAAATTTCCCTGAATTTTCAATTCAGCTGGCAACCCTGATTACCTATTAACTGTTCAAATGATAGTGATGTATTATTGTCCATGTACTCAGTCATATGGAGAGAAAATCATGCAATACTGAAATATTTCAAGAAAATAATCTGGAAATTGCTGTATTTGGGTCAAGAAACATCTTATTTCATTATTTTGCATTCTTCTTTTACATGCATTTTGGGTAGACAGGTCAAAATTTTAAATTGCCCGAATACCGAATAGATTTTTACGTGTCCCGGGCTTTGGGCAAGTGGTTATTTTGAAGACTGTGTACTGAATGATTCTCAAACATGTTTAAAGCCGCAGTCCATAGCATATTATTAAATATATCTTAAATTGACATTAGTTC
The DNA here is from genome assembly GCA_027627225.1 of Congeria kusceri. NCBI lineage: Eukaryota > Metazoa > Mollusca > Bivalvia > Myida > Dreissenidae > Congeria > Congeria kusceri. The sequence goes on from CM051039.1 coordinate 19,362,312, forward strand.
TAATGAGTTTATTCGACAGAAAACTGTTTCTTATTTAAAAAAGGCATTTTATAATGTCTTTGTTCCAAAACGCTAGGTACGAACGGAATATACACTAATGTACATGCTCATTAACTCCAGAGGCATCACCAGCTATCGACAACAGATAATTTTAAGATAAAAAGTTACCAAAACGTTATTTTGTTACCAATTTCAATGCAGTTTCTTTTGTATTTTGATCGGTACAATGTCCATTAGAAACAATGTCTGCGAAGTTTATTTTTATTAAAGTATTTTTGGACTGCTGCTTTAACTGTAAACCTAATTTCCACACAAGAGCATGAGGTTTTCCTTTTTCTTTTACAGAAAAACACACATACAAGTAATAACTCGAACAATGACTTCATATATGAATTTTTTTTACACAGATTTATTAAAAAATTACATAAACACATATTATACTTTTTTCTTTACATTATGATAACATTCAAAATCTGACCCTTAATTTATAAGATATTAATATTCTTTGCAGTAATTAGTATACAAAAAGCAAATTCTAGAATAACAAGTCAAAAAGGCATGTCGATATCATCTTGATACTGATAAAGATCACAAGAAGGTAGCAATAGGATATGACCACAATCCTGTGTCTAGTACGTGGAAGTTTATTAACTATTGTATCAATAATCACTCCTTTTATCAAATATGTATCACACATACACACTCACTATCGTTAATACCAAAAAATGTTGATCACAAACAGAGCCTTAGCATTATTTGGATTTAGTATATTGGCCAAAGTGAATTCGAAGAATTATAGCTCAACAAACGACATACACACGATCAAGTGCAGAAAACGTTCAAATTTCAACAAATAATGATTAAATAAACTTTTCCATTCTTTTGTCATCATCATTGTCAATGTCATCATCCAAGTTGATGTTTTTCTTACATTTCTTTCATTTTCATCTCATTTTTATCCATAACTGGAGTGGCAAAATCAATTCATATTCGTCTGTTCATATTGCAAAGTATTTTGAGAGAACTAAGTACATAATCAAGGCACTGACATGTGGCAAACAGCATTTGTAAAAAATGGACAAGTATGGCAATTTAAGGTTCTGCCACCCCTGCCTAACATTTAAACAACATCATACCCCTATCTTTAGTGCCCACAGCCAAATGGCCAGTTAATCTTAACTCCCCAATCCCCCCCTCACCCCCACTTCTTAATCGTTTTACTGTTGAGGCCCCGTTCTAGGTCACGGGAAAACAACAACACAACTATACCAAGATTTCTATTAGTTTTAACACGTAACACTTTCTCTCTGGACCGCAGCACCTCCAGCTTTCCAAACCGCACATGGAACGGTAACGATTTGAACGCTCCATCTTCCTGCTCGATGATTATCGTGTCTATAGCACCGGTAAGAGTGGCAGCATTGATTTCCTGGAATAAAGAATAAATGGTTACTCTGCTAGGGAAAAAAAGCGTTTGATTTTTAGACATACCGATGATGATTAATTGCATCATATGCATGTTACCCTTGAAAATCTCAGCCAAACTTGCATGTTAAAGGAGATATGCAGAATACAGCCATAGAATTAAGTAATTTTATATTTTTAGGTAATTAACATAAGGTTTTACAAAAGGAGTTGTGTGAATACAGGCCTTGATCAGCTCCAAGTAAAACAACAATGACAACTGTCAACATAATGCAGGGTTTCCCTCAGGCATGTTAATTTTGCTGGTCGGGCTCGACATGCCCTTAAAGCAGTTAGTTGCTTGCCGACATGCTTAATTATCACCGACATGCCTTAATTTTCAAAGCAACCACCCTAGATCAGTATATCTAATTACATAGATATTAATTTAAATGGGCAATAAACGAAGGTCTTATCAATCAATACTGGCGAAGTACGTAAATCCGGACACTTTTGCTGCTTTTTGGACGATTTCTCTGGATAATTGCATCAAATTAAAATAAAATGTAAAACATAATAAGTAGGGTTTAATCTAAGCTTTGGCCAAAATCTTAGCAGAAACTGCTTTCTTAAAGAATCTGAATGGTGTGTTTAAAAAAGACCTGTAACACGAATCCAAATAATAATGAAAAGTACCTGGGCCTTGCAGTTTCAGGTAATATTTTTATAGCAGCTATTTAAGTCTATATAAAGCATGTGACCCCTCGGGGGTCTGGCCAGATCTGACCCCAGGGGGCATAATTTGAACAATCTTTGGAGAGGACCACTATGCAACGTTACGTACCAAATATATGAAAGCTGTGGGCCTTGCCGTTTCAGGAGATTTTTTTAAAAGCCATTTTGTTATTTAAGTCTATATAAACCATGTGACCCCCCGGGGCGTGACCAGTTTTGACCCCAGGGGCATAATGTGAACAATCCCTATAGAGGACTACTATATGATGTTACATACCAAATAGGAAACCTCTGCGCTTTGATGTTTCTGAGTAAACGATTGTTTAAGTAATTTTGCTATTAATGTCTATATAAACCATGTGACCCCCGGGGTATGGCCAGTTTTGACCCCAGGGGCATCATTTGAACAATATTTGTACAGGACCACTATAAGATGTTACATACCAGATATGAAACTTCTGGGCCTTGCGATTTCAGAAGAGAAGATTTTAAAAGACATTTTGCTATATATTCCAGTGCTACAGATACTTTTTCAGGCAAACAGTTTTTCACTTCCTAATTTTGTAATGAAATCGTTTTTTTTACTGACCACCTTCAAGACTAATTAGTTTTTATCAATTTTAAAATAGTTTTCAATCTATAGTTTGCAATTAAAAAATTAGCTTTTTTCGTCCATTACACTTTTGCTTGTTGAAAAGCTGTCAAATTTAGTTCACCATTTCATAAATGGTTGCAAGTCACTGTAATAAATGAACAATAAATGGAGAATTTAGCCTTAGAACAATATTTAAATAACAAAATCAACGTTGATAGACAGAAGTTTGTTTTGATTTTCAATTCAACTATGTTTTTCTTTGAATACTGGTTCCAAATCAAAACGGTTACATGTCTGGTTCCCAATTCTTATAACTTGTATTCTACCCTGAATATCTGGTCGAAAATGACGCAAAAGTAGCGAACCAGACCAGTGATGCAGTGCTATAGTAATTATTAACTGAGGCAAATAATCCTTGCCAAAAAAAAAAGATAAAAATGTGGTTGCAATTTGTTTTATGAAATATTAATTAGTTTTTTAACTATAACTTTTAAAATTAAATAGTTTTTCTAGAAAATCAATTCGTTTTAAGGAAAACACAATGCGTATCTGTAGCACTTATTCTATATAAACCATATGACCCCGGGGCGGGGCCAGTTTTGACCCCCAGGGGCATAATTTGAACATTTTTTGTAGAGGACCACTATAGAGTATTGCATACCAAACATGAAACCTCGGGGCCTTGTAGTTTCAGAGAAGATTTGTAAAGTGACTTTGCTATATATTCTATATAAACCATGTGACCCCAGGGGCGTGGCCCATTTTGACCAAAGAGGCATATTGTGAACAAACTTTGTAAAGGATCACTAAAGGATGTTACATACCACATATAAAACCTCTGGGCCTTGCGGTTTCAGAGGAGGAAAAGATTTTATATAGTCATTTTGCTATATATTCTACATAAACCATGTGACCCCCAGGGGGCGTGGCCCTTTTTGACCCCAGAGGCATAATTTGAACAAATTTTGTAAAAGATCACTAAAGGATGTTACATACCACATATGAAACCTCTGGGCCCTGCGGTTTCAGATAAGATTTTTCAAGTTTACACTTATTAAATCTATTTTTAGCTCTGGTGACCTACATATGCAGCGGTCCATAACGATTTGAACAACTTTGAAAGAACGTCACCTAATGATCATTCCTGTGAAGTTTGGTTAAAATCGTTGTTTAGGAGGAGATGTTGTTTGAATGAAAAGTTGACGACGCACGCACGCACGCACACACACGGCGGACAACGGGCGATCACAAAAGCTCACCATGAGCACTTTGTGCCCAGGTGAGCTAAAAGTGTATAATTAAAAATAAACAAGAGCTGTCAGAGGACAGCGCGCTAGACTATTCAAGGTATTACAGTTGGTACATATTTTTGATAGTGAAAGGGGCATAAATTTATTAAAAATTACAATACATTTTTAAGTGAAGCCTTGTATAGTTAATAATTTTTTCAAACAAAAACTTTAACCACAAAGTCTATGAAAAAAGTGGGCTTACTCTGTCAAAATACAAAACGGAGTGATGGGTGATGTTCGGGAATGCCCCTGATACTAGATTAGGTGACAAAGGTTAGTTCCAAGTTTCAAGTGAATAACTTATGTAGTTTTGAAGTTACCAAACTTTTGAATATAAACTTTAACCAGAAAATCTATGTGAAAAGGGGGGCATAACTCTGTCAAAATATAAAACAGAGTTATGGGTAATGTTCACCCCTGATATTGGAGTTGATGACAAAGGTATTTTCGAAGTTTCAAGTGAATAGCTTGTGTAGTATTGAAGTTACAAAACTTTGTAATATTAACTTTAACCAGAAAAATCTATGTGAAAAAGGGGCGTTCCTCTGTCAAATACAAAACAGAGTTATGGGGGAATGTTGCCCTTGATACTGGTGTTGATGACAAAGGTAAGTTCCAAGTTTCAGGTAAATAACTTATGTAGTTTTGAAGTGACAAAGCTTTTGAATATAAACTTTAACCAGAAAATCTAAGTGAAAATGGGGCATAAATCTGTCAAAATACAAACCACAGTTATGGGGAATGTTGCCCCTGACACTAGAGTTGATGAAAAGGTTAGTTCCAAGTTTCAAGTGAATAACTTATGTAGTTTTGAAGTTACAAAACTTTTGAATATAAACTTTAACCAGAAAATCTATGTGAAAAAGGCGCATAACTCTGTCAAAATGACAAAAACTTTTTGAGATTTCTTGCGTTTCTTCTTTTGTTTACTTTGTTTTGGTGTTTACTTGCAAAATTGTCTCTCTAAAGTTTAATTTATCAGAGATACTGCTTTGATTTTAATCTCCCGTACTCAAATGTTTATTATTGACAGGACGATAAAACAATAGTAAGCAAATGCATAAATATTCTATTGCTTCCTTCTAAACTTGACATACGTTGCTGAAACACGGGGTGTGTGTCAATCGATACTTAAAATTATTGATCTTGGTCATACAGACGCATTTGTTTCAAGTGTCCGGACTTAAGTACTGTCCGGATTTACGTACTTCGCCAGTATGGCCTCACTTCAAACAGCGAGATCAACAAGGCAGCTGGACACACTCTTGAGGGAACACACTCAATCCATGCTCTTTATAGATTTATATTCAAAATCGTAAACATACATGAGAGAGACATAGACTTAAGGAATATTAGTGTTTCAAATAATTTATTTATTAAAGTTGTTCCTTACACATTCTGTGATTAGCATTAGAATGACTAAACATTGATGTCAAGAAAATCATGAAAGTTTCAATTTCCCGACATAGCTAAAATAACTCATTACTTTGGTAGCGGAAAGGGATCGCACATGCCTGGAAGCACCGGGGCCTTCTAGCCTTCCCTCAAACCGGATTACTGCCGACACAACGGTCAGATTTAGTTTTGGATCTGATAATGTTTATATTTAGTTTTTGATCATTTGGCTTCTGTTTTTTTAATTTTTTTGTTATCTTTTTATTAACTGATGCATTTATCAAATCAGAAACATTATCACGAGAAGATAGGATTAGGCACTAAACATATAAAAGTTGTGTTTATGGTGGATTGGCCAAAAATGTAGGCTCGGTAGGTAGGAATTCTGTTTTTTTTTTCATTGTACAAGACTTGTATGAGGTTTTTGTGAAGTACCTGTGGTTAAATTGTATGGTTTTAATGCTTTTTATGACCACCACATTCAAGAAAAGTGATTTCTCTTTGTCTTGGAGCAGTTTTAGTATGTTTCTTAAATTATATGTAGCAGTTCTATTTTATGATCAGTTAAAGTTCTGAAAAAAATAGGGTCAGCATGAACAAAGTAGGGCCAACAGAAACATAACTTACTTTTTTCCTACACTGAAAAAAAAACATTTGTATTCCCCCCATACACACACAAAAAACACGCCTCCAACGAGCTTCAAAACAATCACAAATGTACATTTTAATGTATTATATATCCGGTGGTTTAAAATGATTCGCAAAAATCAATCATACATTCGTTAACACATAAAGAGCATGGCTTTTTCATGAATTAATGAATAAACGACTTTGTTTTAGACATAATATATGCAGCAGTTCGTGTGGTAAAAACACAACAAATAAACACTTTGGCATAACATACAGCCAACTTTAGAAAATTGTTTGTTTGCCATTGCCTACACACGGTTGATGGTAACGGCTAGGTAGGGTAGGCAATTTTATTTATTTATTTTTTTTGATAAAAAAGGCAAATTGATGAATGATCCAATTAGCTTCAATGTATAGCATATGACACTGATCTTGCTTTTGAAAATATAATCAAATGTCTGTTGATATAATGAGAGCTTTCACGAGTTTGATAAAACATGATTAGAATTGCATTTTGATATGGCCCATTATAAGCAAGGGTCTAGCTGATACAGTTATTAACCTAATGGCAAACGACCAAAATGAAAGAAGAGCTAGCTTTTGTTTAACACCCCAAAAATTTGAATATTCGGAAAAAAAATGGTTTGATTTAACAAAAGAAAAAACCTTTGAGTCGGGACTGTTTCATCGGGTAGGTAGGAAATGGCAAACTAAATTTTAATTTCGGCCTAACCTATCTTTTTTTTAAATAGAATGCATAGCAGGTATTATGCTAGCAATGTCATTGTTGTAAGTATCACAATATAGCAACTATTATAACTACCAGTCTTTGGCGAGGTTCGAAATGTTTTGCATTTATTAAATACATTCATCTATTACTCTCACTAATAATACATCCATGTCATACATGCCTAATGAATGTTCAATGTCTTCATTATTCATACAGTATTTACAATATCAGCACACAGAATTAGGATCAGAAAAGGAAGGTGGGAGGGCGGGGGGGCATGTAAGGTGGTGATCATTTCTGGCTTTTTTATGCTTCAATCAAAGGTTTACCGTCAATAAACAATGTCCGATCATTTTATAGTACACAGTACCAAAGATACATTATATTGCAAATCATTCTTGTTGCTTACCTGCCATGAGGATTACCAGGGCAGAACCAAAGTGAGAAATGTGTAGTACCCTGCTATTTTACTCGGGATCATTAAAAAATACATAACTTACAGGGCTTTTTTGTATCTCATATAGCCGGGGACGCATATAGCCTAGGCGTCTTTATAAAGGCACACAATTGCTTTAATATCAAGCTGTTTGCCCCAAAACAGTTCATACCTGGCCTTTTTTGTTCCCCTTTAACAACTTTTTCAGATAATTTCGCCCCAAACCCTAGCGCCTCTCAAGACTTTGAAGAAAGGCCCCAACTAATGATCAAAGAATTCAATCTAGTCTAAACACTGTATTATGCGAAGTTAGAATACGACATCAGCCAAAGAATAGACATGATGTTTTTTTTTTTTTTTCACATAAACTTGTGCATTTCATGTTGTTTAAGTATGTTTGTTATACATGTATTCTGTCAATATTTTTGGTATATATAAATATTTTGCCATGATTTTGTCATTAAAACTGAATGTGTTTTTTTATTAATATTTTTTTACTACAGGGTGTGATTTTGTCAACACCTCAGTGGAGGAAAATACCCTACCCTATCATGCATGTATGTATGTATGTATTTTAAATTTGTATTACTTATTTATTTATTTATTTACCAATGTATTTATTTATTTAGCAATTTATTTCTTTAGCAATTTATTTTAGATCAACATTAGTTATTTCATTAATTATTTTCCTTAACTATGGTTTCTTATCTAATTCCCTAACTTAACTACTTCCCTCGCTTTAAAAGTGATTTAGTCCTATAAAACACACACT